>JAVKLA010000008.1:21228164-21247870 GCA_034782735.1 Sagittarius serpentarius | reverse complement strand
CGTCGGCCGAGGCGAGGCCGCAGGTGTGCCTCTCGCCAGCGGCGGGAAGGCCGCGCAGCCTCCGCGGCCTGAGGCGGGGCGGCCGCCCGGCGCCGGGGGAAACACCCTGCCCCGGCCCTCCTCCGCCCGGCCGGGCTTTGCATTTAATACATGCCTTTTCATCTATAATTCACGCTGCTCTGGCTCCAGCCCTGCCTCGGCGGCCGTTTACGCCTGCACACCTTTTCTCCTTCCCCTCCCCGAAGGGTCAGCCGAGACACTTGCCGAAGGAGGGGGAGAGCTGCTCCGCCGGTTTGGGTTCTGTCTGCTTAAACATTGAACTGGAAAACATCCCTCTCTGTGGTCTGATAAATAGCAAAAGTGGTCATTTCGCCTTCCCCGTAAATGACACAGGTAAATTATCCAGCTAGCCACAAGAAGCATCACATGCCTGGAAGGCAGCGTAATAAAATGCCAGTGTATTACGATATGAGTGACCTCAAAAGTGTGACAAGAAGATGATTATAGTGCGTTATATGTAGTGCCTTTTTCAACGTTTTCTGAAGCATGAATGAACCTTCATTTGACTGTGCTTTTCTTGCTAGCTTTTCTTAGCTTGAACTTGCAAGCCGTGTGACACAGTACCTATCCAATTTAGTACGCCCAGGTACGTGGCCACACGGGCTGCTGTTTCTGGTTAAGCCTCTCAAATATATATGCATACAAATAACAAAGATGACATCAGCATTTGACTTTTTCTGTACGCGGTGCTATATCTAGATAATTTACGCCTTTTCAGTTGGTAGCATTGGCCAGCTAAAGGTCCGAGTTCCTACCGTGAAGATTTTACATTTTCAGACGCAGGCTCCTACCTTTAGACTCCCATATGCGTCGCTCATACGACACATTGTTAGCTAATGGTGGAAGCTGCTTGTACCTGTCAGAGGTCAGTAATTTGCATGGCTTGGTATTGTGTGGTACATACTGATAAATGTACATACCCTTGCTAGTTGTACGGATGCAGATGCTGTATGTGAACACTGCACATCCTGGAATCCCATGATGTGTAGTAAAGATTAAACGCTTTTAGTTTTGCTGTGCTTTGTATTTGTGTCCAAAAGACTCCTGTTACAGATACACACAGAAAAAAATTGATCCTGGTTTGATGACATCGAGTAATGGTAGCAAACGGAACTGAATCTAATAATAGTCTGAGAAAAATGTTCATTATGTAACACAGAAAGGATGGCTAGAGCCCCAGCATTGAAAGTCAAGCAAGTGACATGAAGGAGCAACCTTACTGCCAAACCACTTAGAAAAACAGTTCTCTGAATGAATTAAGTATGCAATTCTTTCGTCTTTTAAAATACAAAGCAGAACAGCCATTAATAAAGAAGATAATTAGAACTACTAGCATTCTGTGTAATGCAGTCTGCTTCTGAAATACGGGATGTTTATGTATGCGTTAATAATGCACACATTTTTCCTGACACTAGTCATATCACAGCAGTATGGCATCACAGACGTTTTATAGCCTCATTCTAGTAACATCACAGACATATAACATTCTTATTCTAATCACACCATAGTCATTTCAATGTCACATTGTAGTCACATCACATAGCCTGGTAATAATTATTTAACTTTATTGCTAAGCTGAATAGTTTTCTGTTTGCTCAGGGATGACTTTAACTTGTAGTCAGAACCAATTAGCACATGCTCATAAATGAGCTCTTCTCATGTACACAGGGTTAGCCTCACAAAAAGTTAGGAACAGACAAAAAAAGTAAAATTTCAATCAACTGGACAGTAGTGGCTGTTCGATTTAAACCCAACACAGTCACAAGTCACAGTAATAGCATATTTTTGCTGTTTTCTGAAGTTACTTTAAAAAGCCAAAGATGTTTACGTGCAGATCTGTCTTGTTAATGTTTATGTGCTTGCTTTAAAATGCTGTAGTTCTTTAATCATGCATTATTAACCTCACAGAAGAGGCAGGTCTTCAGACCGTAGTATTTGCACAACAGATTGTAAAATTGAGGCCCAGAGTACCAAAGGGGCTAGAACTGTCACAACTGCTTCTAACAATGGGAGAAAATGAATGGAAAGGGCTGAGTTCCTGGGTAGGAGCTGGAATCGCCCAGTGCGGCACTGCGCTGCCCCTGAAACGTGAGGACCTGCTCCGAAACATTCCCCGTGTTCGCTGGAGTGGCCATGTTTTATCCTCCAGTAAATGTTTATTCGCTCGCTCTTATATTTGAGAAAACGGCAGTATTTGATGTTGCGCTCTCCTCAAATGCAGCTACATACCAGTATTTATACGTTTCCTTAATAGTCTCCTTTCTTTACCATGAGGTATTAGACTTTTGTCGGCATATAAGAACACTGGACTCCTAATCACATCGTAACCTATTAAAATGACTTCTGTATTATAGCATAGTAACTATTCATCCACATCATTGCTTGTTATCTTCACCTCCATATTATTATGTATCAAATTCTTTTCCATATCGTATTTGACTCAAATTCTAGCATGCTAGAAACTGACTCCAATTATTCTGTACTAGCTACAGTCAAATTGCACTAAATGGAATTGCTTACATTGTATCATACTGGCTACAGGCTCACACAATACATTATACATGAAACTGATTCACATTATGCTTAGCTAACTAAAGACTTTAATCTTGAAGTGCTGAGCGTAAAATGCTATCATTCTTCACTGAACTGGCTCTGGTCACTTGATCATTTTGTACCTGGGATTGCCTCTTACAGGCTGTTATTATTAAAGCAAAATGGCTTTTCCTCTCCTGCAGTTCTACCACTTTCTATGGAGAGCTGATTCATATGGTAATGAATGAGCTCTTTTGCTTCATGCCATCACACTGCAACACTGGCACCTGACCTGTGGTGCACCAATAGCACGTCCCCGTCGGTCCCGCATGGTGAAAAAATGCATTATAAACACGCGCTTGTGTGTTCCAATAGCAGGCTATGTGCTAGCTACTTAGCAATCCTTAGTATTACCCCCCGGAGATCTTGTTTCTTAAACGTTGCTTAAATCATTAGCAAATACAGCCTTGCTCGCATCTCCAGTAGGACATACTCAAGGCCAAATTGCCGGTTCTGCTGTATCTTCCAGGGTGTTGCTGATGTTGTTGTCCCCGGAAAGAGAAGTTCGGAGTTGAGTGTGGCAGGTCAGAAGTGAGGACTCCTGCAGTTACAGACGGCGTTTAATCCATGAAGCACTCCACCTCCACAGGGCAGACAGACGTTTGCTCTGCTCAAACTAGCACTGGCGTTGCTCTGTCCTTGCCTCGGGCTCCTGCCACCATTCAGTCCCACGGTAACCTCAGGAAATCCACTTCTTACAAGAAGTGCTGGGCCAAAAAGCGATGCTTGTCATCTGCTGGGCTCCTAACCCCCAAAACTTCAGGGGGCCTGTGAAGACAAGAGACAAGAATGCCACAAAGGCAGGACAGCAGACGGAGAGGATTGTGGAGCCCATGTTTTCTGCATATCCTGCTGTTTTTGTCCAGACTTCGTACACCTAATGGTTTGGATTTCAGGAGCTCGCTTCAGAGTTTCCTTCTCTTCTCGGGTGTAGGGATTGGACCTGGAGTCTTTATTTACATGAGTAGTTCAATGAAGTCAATAAAAATATTTTAGGTGATGTAAACCACACATAACTACAGCATTTCAAAAAGCCAGGTAATTGAATTATAAATTTCATTTATTTAGTATACCCATAATTTCAATTTAATTGTTTTTCAGAATGATTGTGAAAGCTCTAGGAAAGGAAAAACACTTAAGCAAACAGTTCAGGACTATATATGAATCTGTACTCTTAAATAAACAGTAGTAGCTAAGTCAGTTAATGATGAATAATTTAAGCCAATCGAGCTGCTGCGATGGGGCAATAGTTGCAGTATCGGGCCCTTTTATTATGTCTTTCTTCAGGAAAACAAACTCAGTCCCTGGATAATCAAATCACGACAGGGGCAGGTGATGACCTTCATTCCATTTGAATGGCAGAACTAAATTTAACTGAATTTGCCATTTTTTTTTTGACTGACAAAGATTGCAAATGTCAGTTCATGGCTCTGAAGGGTCTACAAATGCACAAGCTGAAAACTGGCATTTTGCAGTGCCAGTGTTTAATCCCCGTCACTGTACAATACAGCAAGGTGCCGAACTCCCATTAATTATTGCTGTTTATTTAAAGGTACAGATTAACGTACAGACTTTAATTGTTTGCTTGAAAGTGTGTGTGGTTTTTTTCTCCTTCACAGGGCTTTAGTAACTATTTAGTAAAACAATAAAAATCAAATTGGATATAGCAAAAAGAGAATAATAAACAAGTGCCATTTAAAATGCAATTATTGGACCACTTAAAAGAGATGTAATTGCATGTGGCACAAAAACAAAAAAACGTTTTATTCTTTGCTACCCTCATGTTATTTATTACAATGGAAGTAGCTGATGAATCAGAATACAGAAGCAGATTTCAACCAGTGTGCTTTTGTGTAAGGTGAAAATATTCCAAGACCTGCAAATAACCTGATGTCTTATTGATGCTTTATTGTTTAAAAACAGGAGAAGGAAAAAGACAGGAAAAGAAAGGAAGTCTAAAGGTTTTCAGACAAAACAATGTCCGAAGAAAGCTTTACTAAAGCATTTTCCTTTCCATCAAAATGGTAATGTAAATCTAATTGATGGGAGTTATGCTGATGCGATGTTGACAGGATCAGAATGAGACCCAAAGCGTGGAATGAGACCTCCTTCAGGCATTTACTTTGTTTTTTTGCTTTCAACTTCTGACCTGCTCCTTGTTTGCAAAGAAAATAGAAAATGCTCAATTTAAATCAATATATATACTCACACTAACTTGCATTAGTGAGATTGACATCTTTACATCCAGATTTGAACCTAAATATCTTCTGTTTTTCAGTTCTACTCTGATGTCAGTCATGCCTCACCATTTACAAAAGGTTACTAAGGTAGTGAAGCTTGATTAAACTGTATGTCCTCTGGGGAAAAAAATACTCGATTGACATAGATGTAGCTTCATTCTTTAAATTACAGATAGGCAGGCAGACAGATGACTAATTTCTGTTTAAAAGCATTGTGCTGTTACGATCGCTTCTTATTGCTAACACTTTTGCTTTTCTTAACATTCCAGTTAAACCAAGGGATCTACGTTTTTGAGGTTTTATCTTTTGGGAGTGGTACATTTTGCATTCTGATGGTAGAAACGTTGCAAGAGCTACACCCTTTTGTCGAGCAGATTATGCCCATCTATTTATCAGATTATGCCTGTCTATTTATCATGCATATGCACTGAAGGGAAGAGAACCGATTCTTGAACCACATCGCTTTTCTGTGCCCCTGTGGTACGGCTGTGATTCTCAAAGAACCTTTGTTTTTCAGGGCTCGAGAGCCATAAACGAGAAGGTGCGTGTCTTCCTCCTATGGGCGGCAGGACCCCGACTCTGTACGTGCCACCATGTTCTGGGGAAGTGAGTGGATGTGATTTTGGCTTTCCGGAGGCTAATTCCTCTCAGAGCTCCTCTTGATGTGGAAGCCAGTATTCTGCAGAGTGCCCATGCAGAGCTGCAGAGAGCCCGAAAGAAAGGACTGATCCAAATGAAATTACTCTCATTAAAACAATGGGGGAAAATTACAGGTCTGTGTTTGGTATGCATTCAGGGAATAGGGAATGTCCCCAAATATCTTTGCATTCATTTACATTCTGTTCAATGTCCTAAAAATATTCAGATTCTAGACAAGAGAAAAAAAATCTAGATGACCAGACTTTGACTTCTTCATAGATTTTCACCGTTCCATTCAGTGACTTTATTGGCCACGTTCCGTAATAGGCAGAAGTTACTCAAAGTCTTAAAGTAAATAAAGTGTTATCATGTACGTGGTAAGTTATAATGTAAGTAAAGTAAAAATATACAGATAATGGGGCAGTACTTTCTCTTCACGGGAACTTACTGGGCATTCATAGTCAGAAAATAGTTTAGGGGAGGAATAAGACAGAGAGTTTCATTGGTTTTCCTTTTCTACTACTAATAAATCCCTGCTTCTGCCTCCCATGTTGACAAGAGGCAGATGTTTCAACACAAACTCCATCAAAGTTAGTCATTTTGTCCTCTTCCTTATCAATGTTTCTGTCGCTCTGAGGACGACACGCCTCAGGAAATAAGTAAGCACCTATCTATAGGGGCATCACTCAGTCATGCTTAGACAATTATCACAGCAAAACACACCTCAGACTGATCAATAATTGCTTTCCTTGTCAAATTTCTGGATGTCACAAGCAACACGAAAGAGAGGGATCAGACCGGAGCAAAGCCTTGTCTAGACAGGTAGATTAAATTGCTTTTAGTCCTAACAGAGGCAGGAGGGTGCCGCAGTGGTCCACAGCAGAGCCTGACAAGGCACCCATCTCCATCTGCCCAGCAGCTGGGCTTGGGCAGACTCAGGTTGCGTGAGCGAGGAAAATCCTCCCTCCCAGGGAGGACACCTTAGAATCCAAAAAATCCAATATTAGGAATCGCTTGGAAGTGCCATAGCTTTCTCCTAGCAAAGTTTGTTCTGACATGTGCCAAAAAGTTGTTATTTTCAGATGGATTTACAGGGATCAATGCTTAGATTCCCTTTCATATCTCTGCCTTTCCCCTTTATCTTTTTAAAGCTTGGATAGACTGAAGGCCTTCTGGCTGATTAGCTTATATCCGCACTTGCAAACCTCAGGCCTGTGATGAGGAGAGGATACTTGTTTCCAAGATACAATATTTTGGAAAACAGTAGCTCTAGTTTGTTCAGAGTCCTATTCAGACTTTCTTTTTCTGTATAGGGTATATCTGTGTAACTATTTGTCACTGAAGACAGTAAATTTGTGCGATAAAAAAAGAAACCTACAGATTTCCTTGGACTGAAAGCTCTGATGAAATGCATGTGATGCTAGCAGAAGACGCGTGAAGGCGTGATACAAAGATGATGAGTTTATCTCATTTCTGTAATTGGGAGGTCTTTTACATTCAGTATGTCAGTCGCTGTAAAACCAGATCCACCCTGCCTATGCTATTATCATACCAGTGAGAAGTAGTAATTACAAAGGCTTTTTTTTTTTCCCACTGGTGCACTGCTGTCAATCCCCCCAAACACCTGCGCGGTTTAGTAAACTTCATATGCTGAACACCAGTCATTTCAAAGGTGAACTTCAGCTGTTGCTTGGTTTACATTACTGTTCAGCTGATTCTTGACTGAGAAATGTAGGGAGTCTTCTTGAAGAGGATTTATTTTCATATAGCGTGATTGCCAGAGGACTTCAGGATATACGACGAGAGTAGCCAGTTGTATTCAGCACAATAATATGCTGTTCATTACTGACAGAAATAAGAATTTTTTTAATCCAGAAACTATGAAATTCTTATTAACGTGATTACATTTAAGTGAGTGAAGAGACTGTCTCTGCTAGCCCTAGAGATACGTATTTTTTACAGATGGTATAACAGGAATCTTTCTCTGTACACATACCTATGCTACTATGAGGGAACCAGTGGAGTTGTAAGCCTTCAGTTTTCTTCCCCATTAAGTATTTGGTCTTGAATCTAAGTCTTTGAACGTGAGCAAAAATCTCCATTCCATCGATAAAAGTGTATGTTACCCCACTTTGGTCTGTGATGGGTCAGTGCCCTATACTTTCTCTGTGGAACAACTACCCAGGAATTCCTCAGCCAGCCCCATCCGTCACCTGGAAGCATTTAAAGTAAAATGCTATAACGTAAAAGTCAAAGCTTTTGCCAAAACTTGGCATTCTTTGGCAGTTGCACATCTATGGCTAAAGTGTAATCTATTTTCTTTTTTTCGTTAAGTGGATATAAGCTTCCAGTTAGGCTACAGAAGTTGAACCTAACTGGTTCTCTTTCAGAAGGTCATATGTTTCAGTTTTCCTAAAAATGGGGGGAAAAAAATTGGTCTTGAATCAGAAACATGGCTTTAAGGCACTTGGAACTCATTTCAAGATCAGGACCTGCATGTCTTAGTAGTATTAAGAGGAAGTAATGTTGAAAACCCAGCTCCTCCCCACAAAATACAGACATAAGGCTCATTTTCATAATTCTTTCTTTAATTGTATGAAGTTAGCGTTACAAATGATTATGTCAGTGTTCCCACATAGCCTAAGGCAGCTCTAATTTCAAGTATACTGTCACAAATTCTGTTCTCATTAACACTGATACAACTTGTTCTGATGTGAAGCAGATCTTGCATAATACTGTAAGACCACAGAGAAGACATGTGGTTAAAAAACCCAAAGCCTCAAAAAACAGATCTAAAAAGATCTTAGTTCTCTCAAGTAAGTTATGGACAGAGCATAGGCATCTACCTCGTAATGCACTCCTGAGAAGATAAGAACTTAAATGTTATCAAACTGGAGGAAGTTTCTCCACAGCTTGCTTCAGCTTAGTTAAAAATACTTAACATTTCTGAGAAGCTGAGCTTGTACTTTTGTGGCTGTTCACAAGACCCTTAATCTTGGCCTGTCTGAGCAAGGCATATCTCAAGCCCCATCAGTATCTACAAATAAGATGCTTTTCCTCTCCTCACTGGATAAAACAGTGCATGCCTACAAAATAAAGCTTTGTGTAAAACAGTGTGTTTTGTTTTACCTTATTTTTAAGCACAACCAAGAAATTTGTGTTTAAATGGTTTTAATATTCCTTTAGCTCAGAAGGCACTTAGTGTTTGTCTTTATAGACTCAAAATCACAACTCCTTATTTCTGGAAGAACATCTCAACTGTGTCCCCTGATGATGCTCTTCGCTTTGATAATACAGGTCAAGTCCTGCTGGGACAGGGCGGGGGTGTGTGTGTGTGTGCTGACTCCCAAGCATAGTGGATAAGACTGGAGGGAAAGTCTTGGCTTACGTTCCCTACTCTCTACGAACTGTGTACGTCCCTTTCATGAAACAGTCATTGAAGAAAATCCCGCATAGTGTCAGCAAGCCTGACCCTCCATGAGTAACTGACGAGTTGCAGGTTACGATACTCTGCTAATGGAAGGGTGGTGCATGCTCAAATCACACAGGACAGAGGGAAGAAACCTCTTGGCTCTCCCGCTTCCTTGGAGAACTGTCAGGAATTTCCAGCCTGTGATTCAAGTGCTCTTGGTAGTTCGCTTACCACTTCTAAGAGGTCTATAACAGGTAATTCAAAAGCATTCCTACTAACAGTTACATTCAGTTTCTTAAACAGGGCTCTCTCGTTCTTTAGGAGCATCTGCAGGGAGGTGCAAATTGAAAAGTTGTTCAAAATATTGCTGCAAGATGTACAGCTACATGCTCTACATAAGCTTGTGGATAAATCACCGTGGTAGTCACAGTTCCTTCTTCTCTGACTGGTTTAAAGGAGAGAGTGGCCTCTCATTAATTTTTGAAGGAGAGCACTCTGAAATTTTTCACTCTTCCCATGCGTTCTAGAGGCAACCAGGGGACCCCTGTGGGGGACAGACACCTTGAGCATGGACATTTCAACAACTAAATGGCTTTCTGGAGCTCAACCTAACCTAATTTACTAGCTCAAGTCCCATAAATATTACCTAGACACTTTCCAAAATTTTATCTACTGTGAACTGTGCTATACGGAGGCACAAGGGGAGGTGTTTTTTTTTTTTTTTTTATCAGAGAAATGTCAGAGAATGTCTTCATTATCCTGACTTTAAAAAAAATGAGAATTAGAGAGTAATTAATCCTCCTTGAAGACATTTACATCTAAATAGCAGTAACTGATCTAATGAACTCAAATTTACTGTGCTACAATGAATGTAGATTGTGGAACAAAGAATAGTGGGAAAAAAAGATTAATATTTATACAATGTCATTTTTAAACAAAGCCATCCAGAATAATGAAGTATGTGTGTGTATGTAAAAGGGAGTTTCAGTAATTAGGAATCATTCCTATGGTACATTTTATAGCTTAGGATGCAATGAAAGCTATTTTAATTGTATTTTAAAGAGCGGTCCTTTCCGTTGAAAGAAAAGTACAAGATTTTTCTTTAGTTTTATAGATAAATATAGAAGCTCTTCTTGTTTTCAGTGAAACTGCTGAAATCTTGGCCACTGACGTCAAGAGAGCAGGCTTAGGCTCAAACAATACTTGTCAAATGTATTTCGTTCAATTTACAGCGATTTCTTATAAGCGCCTGCACATCTCCTAAATGCAGTAAACAGTGTCATCTAGAGGATCTTTTTAAGTACTGCATGTCAGCTGCAAGATGTCTTCCGCAAAGATTTTGATAGCCAAAGGCAAAGCATGAAGCTAGACGGTTGCCCTGGTAATTATTATTATTTTTTTTAAAAAGGTATTATTGAATACACTCTGCTTTCGGGACACCAGAAAGCCTAATACACTGTCACAACAAAATACTTGGATGCCTTATGGCTCTTCATTTAATCACAAGCATTTAAAGAAATTATGCTAACATCCACTATTACTGTGAATCTTTGGTTTAGTTCAGTTAACGTGACAAAATATTATGTAAGATTGCCATAATAGAAAATAAGGGAATAATTTGTAATATCATGTAGTTTTGACCAGTGCATATTTAAATAATTGCCTTCGGTTATTTGTGCTTAATATAATGTAATTCGAATTGCACTTAGAAATTTATAAAAAGTATTTTTAAAACCTGACTAAAACCAGCAAATAGTAATTGTTAATTTGTGAAACAATAGTATGGGACCTATCGTAGGAAATTATCTCTTTGAAAGGACTTAAAAGCGAGGCACGTTTTGAATGTCATTTTACATTGGCAACGTGACATTACTAAGAAGTTTCTATTTCCAACCTCAGATGCAACGAGTGGCAACAATTAGCAAAACCTCATTCCATCAACAGGCGATGAGTTATACAGGCCTTCCTCTCCCTTTTTTTATAATTCAGTTCTGCCATTTTCTGAGCTAAAATCTTTATCAGACTTTTTTTTATTTAAAAAAACTGCTAACCAACCAAAAAACCTATATGTAAATAACAACCACTAGGAAAAGTGTTCTTGCTTGCCTTAACTGAAGCTGCATTTTTTTCTGTCTAGATCACAAACATCTTCACATCCTGCGAATCTCTGCTGCCCCTGCTTTGCCGAAGAAGGATTTATAAATTTCATGTGTTATCCCACTCCTGCTTTTCGCAGTTTCAAGAATTTAAATAGCTAAGGCTGTGTCTAATTTCAGTCATGGGTCAGGCAAGAGTGCAATCTGTATAGAACTTGAGTGCAATGGGTCCATTAGGATGTAACTTAATATCTGTTCTACAAACGAGCTGCATTAAAAACATACCATTGCTTAATGAGGCTATAATTTTAATTAAATGAATTAAAAACTGTAATATGAAATAAAATCAAACAAGACAGTTACATGATACAGGAATTTAATTATAACAAAGTTTCAGTAAAGCTGTCAAGTTAACTAGTTACAGATAAAATCTTTGACAGGATAATACTGGCTAAAAAGCAATTTTCCTTTTATAATTCTGTTATAATTAAAGTGACCATCCATTTTGAAGGTTGACATCACTTGCATTCTGCAGCAAGCTTACTTACATGTGGGTACATATTATAAGAGTAGTGATAGTAGTAGAAAGGTGACTGAGGTAATTAAAAACACTACTGCAGCACATTATTGCCTGACAAGAACAGTTGCAAACACTTGCAGGAATGAAGCTAAAGGAAAAGAGGATTCCTGTCACATGATGCTTTTCCTATTCCTGTGACTCTCTCATGAAGACTGGTGACAAGGATGATAGGACCATAATCTTCTTTCTGATCAAGTAAGAGTAGCGACAGTAATTAAAATAATTAAAAATGCTATTTCAAGCCCATTTGCAGAACCAGAAGACCTTGCTTTCTCAGGTAAGGAAGCGACCCCAGAGCTGGTAGGGCACCCAGTTACAAGGGACAACGGTGGGAGGGCTGGGGGATGTGCAGAGCACCCAGAGCTTCTTCCTGAAGAGACAGCAAGCACGGCCCTGCAGGGGCAGGCGCTTCGTCGGGCAGAACTCTGCTGGGTTTGGATGTTTGCCTGGTAAATGCATTTATAAGGAGAAAACAAACATGTTCCTGCAGTTGCACAGGACCTTTCTTATTCCATCCGCTCTTTTATTTTCAGATGGAGGAGCACTGTGGGACTGACTGCTCCCTGTGCAGAACTGGAGAAGCAGCATACGCAATCCAGGGTAAGTTTCTGCACATTAGTACTTCTAACATGCTCACTAATGTTTATACATCTCCAGAGGGTTCTGGTGTAGGACGACAGTTGCTCTAGCAGGGTATCTGGAGGTAAAGTGTGAACTCTAATGAAAGAAGTGAGAAAAGCAAACAGCTGGGCTTCCTATCTCTAGATAGCTGGGGAAATGGAAACAGTCCATAGGAGCATCAAAGAGGAAAATGTGATCCCTCGCAGTAGATTGTTTTTTGGTTTTTTTTTGTTGCAAAGTAATGCTTTATGCAATTTAGCTGTAGAGATGATAGACGTTTAGGAAGCACTAGGTAGCAAAAGATGTGGGAGTATTCTGACAAGAAAGGGCTGTAGTCAGGAGGGCCAAGAACGAAGCAGAAACAAAGGCAACGCCAAGAGAGAGGATATAAATTAGGAAACAAAAAGAGAAAGGGAGCAGCATCTATGTTCAGTATAATTAAAACAAGATTTTGGACTGATGGTTATACAACCATATTTTCAAGCTTAATTGCTAGTTTGAGATGAATATTGACATTTAATAAATGCTGATATTTGATAGTATCACAGTGAAGTTGTACAGTTGTCAAGTTGTCAGAGGCCTAACGCCTTGACCTCAGGTGTTCTTAGAGGACAATACAGTTCAGTGTTAAAGGCACTGCCAGAGTGTCTCAGACTGTCCCCACCAAATAGTTTCAGTGCTTGCAAAAATGGTTTCTGTGCTCAGTGGAAAAGACCGCACAAATATAATTGCCCCAAGTATGAAACCTCAAAGTAAAATTCTTGATGTAACTACTTCCCAAAATGTATATTTTGCCCCAAATTAGTTTTGTTAGCTCATTACAAATGAGTATTTGTATTAAAATGTGTAGGGATGTCCATGAATTATCACCATGCCTGAGTGTTCTATAATCATCTGCACTGCTGCGTTGTTATATGCGATGTTGGGGAGTTGTTTCTGTTCATAGACAGTTTATTTTTCTGGAGGGCAGCCAGGCATTTCCATTTCCACAAGCAGAGATCAATGGTAAAAATACCATACTCTTTCATGAATTCATTTTTGGGAGAGACATGGTGCAATTTAAAAACTGTAGGAAGGAACAACCCTGACAAATCACATTTTTCTCTGCTACACTTCAACAACAAACACTTCTCGCTCCTGTTTTTACTTGCTCAGGAATAGTTAATTACATGCAGTATTGAAAATCCTCCATTGTACCAACAAACAGTCGAGAAACAGCAGGGGTTTATGAAGCAAATACCTGCCCTTACGTACCAGTTCATGGAACTGGGAAGCTCTCTTGCAGACAGCAATAAAGATGAGGGTAAAGAAGATAGTGAGAACAAGCTTTAGCTGATGGTGTCAGAGGATTGCTGCTGGACCCATCTATTAAATGTGGATTCCTGGTATTGGACTAGATAATCACACTGAATTGATAGGATAGCACAGCTAGCAATGGCAGGAATACGTTTGCTGAAAATTTATGTCAAGGTTGCCTTGGAGCTGCCGGTATCGTACCAATATAAGATTTCCTTGTCTGTAGAGATGTGTTTTGTCATAAACATCTGGAAACTTACCATTTCTGATTGCTACTGGCCAGTTTTAAACCCGTTTAAAACTGCTGCCGTGTCATACCTAACACTGGCATCAACAAAAATGCAGGTCTCAATAAAAGAGCAAGGCAGGAAGATGTGTTATGATTTGAGGAGCTGAAAAGCTTCATATTCTCAAATGGCAGCTTCAGAAGAAGCAGCTTGTACTTTTTTTTTTTTTTTTAACAAAAATGCCAAAAAGTTTGATTTTGTTTTTTTAGCTTTTGGCAGAGTATTCTGTATTGGGAACACTTTGCACAACCACAAATCTATGAACATAAGAGTGCTTGCGTTTCTGCTGTCTGGGTTGGCAATTTTAGAGCATATATGTCCATTAATAATTTTTAAACATTTTAAGTATGGAGATACACATTTAGACCTTCAGGCTTATGCTTGCTTTTCAATGATACAAGTTGATCTATTGTGTGTGTGTTCTACCTTTAGTTAGGTGAGACTCAGACAAGCTGAGGCTGTGTCAACAGTTGGTCGGAGACTGCATACTCCAGCACGTCTTCAAGTCCTCCTCACTGATCACCTAGTTAAGGGACTGGCTAGAGTGCTCAGTGGCTCCCATCTAGTCTATGTGCTCAGATTTCTTTTACAAAAAAATACAAAGTACAGAGGAAGGAAAAAAGTGGAAAAGATCATAATTTTCTGCTGTCGAATTGAGCCTGCAGCAGACCTATCCACCCAGAGCGTAACAGTAATCTAGAGTGGAAATACTCTGGATTCATATTCCCGCATTCCGGTGGGATTCTGCTTCTGAACATCAGATTCAAAGTTAGTTAATAAATGTCATGATCTTCTGCATGGGCTATCTGAAATCTGAAGGCTTTACATAGCTGCGTGTGCATTATTTGCAGAAAGAGGCCCTTGTGGAACTTCCCTCTGCATTCATACGGTAAGAAAACAAATGACAAGAAGAACTCCGAGAGAGAACAAAAGGACAAAACCAAAGCAAACTCAAAAAATGTTGCTTAGCAATGCGCCCTGTATCACTCCAGGGGGATGGTCTTTGCCACAGATATTTACATGCTATGAGTAGAATTTATTGAAAAACAGAGAAACATTTGCGCAAAGCCAAAAACATAAATAAGTGGTATATTGCAGTTTTTTTCAGTGCTGTAAAGATCAAACTAGAAGAGAAGACACAAGCGAAAAATACATGTATACATGCATTTTTAAAAGCAGCTAATTTGGAAAAAGTATTTTAATTTTTCTAATTTTTTTTTAAATTTTCCTTACTCATCCTTTCTCTTTCTACCCTATATCTGCTATTTGGTTCAATGCACTGAGTGATAGTTCTGTTAGGGTTTATTTTTATATTTGTAACTTTGCACCTATGAAAGCTTCAGAATAGTGAAAGAAAGAATTCTTTATCTTTAAAAAACTGAGTGTTGGAAGAGTGGCGGGCTAGAAAAATTACAGGGCTTAATATTTCTTTTGGTGCTTTTGTGGCTGTTTAAGAAACTGAGGATCTGGAAGAATGGAAAAGGTGGAAAAAAATCCTTCAAGATTGTTCATATTATTGTATTAAATTGCAAAGAGCAAGAAAATAAAAAGAAGGTAAATTGAGGACATTTCAACATTTACATTAATTACTGTCTCCAAATCATTTGAGGATTATAATTGAAAAAATCTGTAGCAAAAAAGAAGAAATAATCTATAGCAATTGTCTTCATTCTTCCAGGTGTTTTTTTGTAGAAAGCCTTGCCTATTTAGACATCTCCCTTTCTCCCATTTATGATTTGCTTCCTTTCCAGCAGACTGCTACAGACGTCATTCCAAATTGGTGACAGCGTACTTTTTATCCTTGCCCTTCTGGTGCAGCACATTCAAATGACAAAAAGCCTTATCATGTGAATATGCTCACTGAATACACGAAACCCAGGCATCATGCCTATTAGTCTTCCTCACAGATTGATTGGAGCCATGCTTTAGGTTATAGATGTTGTAGTTTCCTGTGAGGTACATTTCCTAGGGCAGCATCAAACACTGTCCGAGGTGTATTTCACAGTTTTTTGTAATTCCGTTTTATCTCAGCGTTTTATCAGGTATAATGCACAGAATTTTTAATAGCAAACTTGCTAGGAACACTTTACAGAATAAACTTGCATATGTATGCAAATACATAGAGATGGCAGGGCACGGATAAGGCAAGAAGTAGAGAATATTTTTAACCTCTAACATTCTCAACACTCAGTGCAAAGCTTTATTTATTTTGTAGTGGAATTTGTACACGTCTTCCGAGGATAAAAAAATAAAAGGAATTTAAGGCACAGAAAGTGTCATATTTTGGCTCTAATATTACAAAGCAGAGACACCTTGCTGTTTGTGCCAGTATAGATACTATGTTCTTTTATCACCTTGGAAAGAATCCTTCTGAGTAATAAAAATCCTCAGTACCTTCCTGATCTGTTCTTCTTAAACAAGCAAGTTCTCTGCTTCCTGGCTACACAAGTGAATGACATTTTACGATGTAAGAAATGTGGGAGAAATACACATAGGGTTAGTTGCTTGTCCTCCAATAATCTCTTAAATTCTTTTAGCCTTTCCTACTGTTCACTGCCCTGTCACTGTGACATGTTAAACAGCCTGAGTTATTTGTTTGTTCACAGTTTCCATGCGCAGCGTGTTTTGTTGAAAGGCTGCGCTGGACAGCAAGGTCAAAAGCTGCTGCTTTGTTTTGTCCTGGATTTTGCACCCTCTGAAGGGAGAGGGAGATGGTGTTATCTCCGAGAGCGAGCTTAGAGGCTTTGCTGGAAAACCTTTGGCAAGTGCAGGGTGGAGCAGGCAGGGAGCCTGCAGCTGGCGTGCGAGCTGGCGAGAAAGCAGAGAGCACAGACACAGAGGTGATGGAAAGGAAACTTTCTGAGGCGGTCAGAGGGAGTCTGCTGCAATCCACGGTGAAAACTGCTGGATAGAGAACAAGGTCAGGAGGAAGGACGGACACAGCGGATAGGGGAGAGATTTTTTTCAAACGGTTTAAGCTGTTTCCCCCACAAAATCTTCTTTTGTCTATTGTAATAGTTACCTTGTCCTACCCCGTGACCTAATGAACGGTTATTTTTAACACCCAAAGCCCTATTTTGTCGTTTGACGTAAGGAATAGTGTTGGTACACCTGCCTCATGGCTCCGGCTGACTCAGTGTCGCATCACACTGACCAGCACACCGAACAGCCTCTCAGCTGCAGGACGAGAGGAAAAACGTACTGCATTGCCAGTCTACATCCAGAAGAACTGAGGTGGAAAAAGGCTTAGGGTCAGTGCAGTTTCCCAAAACAGGGAAGGGGATATGAAGGTAACATTTCTGAACTGGGTGTAGGGGAGAGTATTTCTTCTCTAGTGCCAAGTCAGCTGCTGCTGGGAGCTTATTAACCTCTGAGTATGACCATTGAGGAATGAATTCCTATCAGTTTACAAGGCACAGAAAAAGTTACAAGGCAGAAGATGGGAAAAGACATGATAGGACAAACTGAGAGCAGCCTGAAGGGCACATCTTTTTATTAAGCCTGCCGAACATTGCCTCCTGTAATAGCAGGCTGCAGAACTTTCCAGGTTTTGTAAATAACTCAGTGTTTCCCCCGTTACAGTAAATATACAGCATATGTTTAAGACTGGGCCTTAGACTTTAGGAACCTTACTCCCCATTCTCTGGTTTCCCACAGATGTGTGCTCTCAAGCACAAAAACCTTTAGTAATTATATACTAATAGCCTGACATTGATGTAAATTTTATCCAACTGTTCCTAATTGCCATTGGAAAGTTAGAAATGTGAATGAAAGTGCAAATCAGCTCGTAAAAGCAAAAGGAAGTCAGTCAGTCACTGGTCATAAAAATGAGGCTGATAGGAACGAAAAATACTGCCCTTTGGTAACTTTGCCCCTCCTGAAGTTAAGTATAACCCATTAGATAATGACTATGCTAACATTATTCTAATTTGAATGTGATTTTTGTAAATGTTGGAGGAAACGACATGGGAAGTAACTGCAGAAACTTAGACAAAAGAGAATCAGCTCTACGGTGATACATCCTTCTGAAAAGTCCGCAATGGATGGATAAAATAATCCCTTCCATTGCAATTCTGGCCGGAGATAAAGTATCTATGCATCATCTTACTGTGTATATCTAGTAATGGTGTCTTCTGACTTCAACTTTAGACAGAAAGTCCGTAGGCTGACTAGACTGTAAACTGAACTGATGTGCGTGTGTGTACTTTGGTGACTTGTGTGCATCTCATTTGTCATAACTTCAGTTCTTTTTTGCACAGGTTTAACTTTTTTATGTATAGTTACCTCAGACAATTTTCGTTGTTTTATTAGAAATTATTATACTCTTCCATTTTTTGTACTTCAAAAAGACAACCTTTTGGAAATATTTTGCTGATACTTTAGAAAAATCACTTCTCACATAGTATTATTACATAAAACTTAAGTGATATAGTGCAAGTTCAGTTTGATAAAAATGAAGACAAAAACAAGAGAAAGCAGCTCTTTTCTTCAGTATTAGAAAAACAAGATAGCTTATGTGAATTTTTTCTCAGTGTTTTGGAGAAGTCTCTCACCTCTGTCAACTGAGCCATGGTGATGCTTTCGCAGATAACATGAAAACATGTTATCACTGAGTAATTTCTGACCTTATTCAAAGATACCTCTTTCTTTACTTTAGTCATCAAAAAGCTCTGTGCGCTGTTGTGCAACACCCTTGGTGCCGACAACGCTTTGTTGCTGGTGAGCTGAATCTCCAGCACAACAGTAGGTAGGTACCGATCGGTAGCAACCGAAGGTGATGCATTTCCAGAAGAGGCCAGCTGTGAGCTTCTGAACTCTCAGGAGAATTCAGAGTTTGGCATGAGAGACACCCAGAATCTTAAAGAGCCTTTTTTATCCCCTGATTCTGTAGTTATTACTGATCTATGCAGCTCTGAAAGCACTCTCTTTTTCCACCAAGCAGTGCTTGCTTTATGAATGTCAAAATGGCACTTTAAAAGGTGAATATGATCCAAGCAGCAATCACATTCTCCTCCACAGTTCCAGGCTTTTCTTGCCACAACTATTGTTTCTATCATTAGCTTTATTAGCAGTCTAACTTAATTAGCTAAATGCCATTATTTAGTGGCAAGTTCTCCGGTACATCTCTGCTAACTATTGGGTATTTAATGTGGACTTTATTCATGCAGATAGGCTGGCAGGTGGGCAAAAAGGAGATGGACAGGGGACAGAAAAGGAAGTCCGACAGCGGGGCCCTTCCTACCCAAGATGTTTTACCAATGTGGATGCAAAATGAAAGGACTAAGGGCTGTTTCCTATGGTGGATTTCGTTACAGTCTTTATCCTTGAGGCACAAGACTTAATTGCTGTCACGAAAAACATGCTAAGATGGCAGATAGGCAAGAGGTGATGTATTGAGTGAAACCTGATTTCCAGGTGCTCTTGCCCAGGCACAGAGGAAGCATCTGCCAGCTACCTTTCGTTTCCCTTACTTATTCCATAGAAGAACAACTCCCAGGTATTGGAGTTCCAGCTCCAATTGTAGGAGCAGCTCCTATCACATGCTCACCCTAAGAAGAACATGGCTCCAGAGAGTTAAACGCATTCTCCTAGGGATAGCACGGCATGCGCAGTACCACTTTGTACGAGACTGCCCAACCTATGACAGTGGAAGACCACTACAGGATTTTATTGTATTTAGTGCCAGTGCTGTTGCAGTGGCATCCAATGTCTGATATCTATCAAAGGGCTGTTTGTACACTTTGCTACACTACTCGGATGGATAGTGTCCCTCGGCTTTCATTTCCCTGCACTGCTTTTTAATATGATGTCCTGGTTTCGGCTGGGATAGAGTTAATTGTCTTCCTAGTAGCTGGTACAGGGCTGTGTTTTCAGTTCAGTATG
>JAVKLA010000008.1:21204607-21228064 GCA_034782735.1 Sagittarius serpentarius | reverse complement strand
TCTTCCTTTCCGTTCTATTAAACTGTTCTTATCTCAACCCACGAGCTTTATTTTTTTTTTCCTGATTCTCTCCCCCACCCCACTGGGTGGGGGGGGAGCGAGTGAGCGGCTGCGTGGTGCTGTGTTGCTGGCTGGGGTTAAACCACGACATATGACTTGTGAGATACCCTGTGAGATCGACTCAGGTCAGCTTTACGTAAAAGCATCTTCAAGTTCCTTCGCTGTGTATTTAACTGTTGCTTCCTTATGCAGAGGGTAAATTTTCTAGATTTGTTTATCTGGATGTGCCTCAAAAAACAGAGTAATGACCCTTTTATAGTTTCCTCAGAAAGAAATCTAACCCCCTCGCTGCCAGAAGACACAGGGAATTTTTCAGAGTCCTGTTAAGCATAAACTGTATGCAGATCATCCCTGGCATATTTGTAGGGGCATGACCAGACATATATACTCCACCACAGAACCAACTGTTTATCTGCTAGGTTATATAGTGTAATATATTCTGATTGAAAACAGATTCACATCTGTAGAGCAAATGGAAGAGAAACAGTGAATTTCAGAAAAAAAAGTAGGAGGAAATAGACCTGGGGATGGACCACCAGGAATTGTCGCATAGATCACAGCCTGCTTTATCGTGGTTGTGGTATGTGCAGAAAAGAAGGGGTCAGAAGCCACAACTCAGATGAATAGTTTTAGACATCTGTGGTATGTGGCCTGGTCATCCTGTGACAGGACTTGCTATTTCATTGAATGAGACGTTCTGCAGGCATACAAGAATTCAGTTCACAATACCCAGTCGAGGCCTCTCACATGCTGAACACCGGCCAATGTGCTAAAACAATAAACTAAAGCACCAGCAGCATCTAAAACTATAATGCAAGACAGGGACTGAGCAGGAAAGACTGAAGATGCTTCTAAAGTCCCTTTGGTGGGACTCTGTTGGACTCAGCTGAGACTGTTTTAATAGGAAACCCTTAATGGTCAGGTCTCAAATGTTCTAATGCTTTATCTCAATGCTTTGTCTTCGTACCTCATAAATAGTTGAAGAATTCTTCAATTTTGCAGCTGTTACTGTAATTAGCAAGCTAAATGACTCCTGCTTTCAAAACCATGAATCACAGTTAACTGCTTAATGTTACTGCTGTAAACATGTACTTTATTGACATCTTAAACCCTTTCATTGTGAGACTGCCTTTTCTTTCCTTGTGTATACCTCTGTTAATAACAGTCCTGTGTCCCTACCCAAATAAGTGGCTCATCAAGCACCTCTCAGCCTAGGTGAGACAGTGATCAGTGTTTTTGTAAGTCATTTTTTCTCATACATTTGTTTATGTGTTACGGGCCTAATTTAGCCTTCCTCTTTTCTAAAACTGTGGCTGTAGTTCACCCTGAAACTTCACAACATGTTTTGCTGTGTTCAGGGGAGTAAAAAAAAAATCAGTTGCAGACAATTTCTCTCATCTCAGAGATTCCTTTCCACTACCAGTCCTGAGCAGTTATGTACTTTTTCTTTTAAAAAAAGAGGAAATCTTCTGCATTTCACCTATGGGTGATTGAATTTCATTAGTATCTCATTCCTTTGTTTATAAAGGAGTCTGGATTCTTTGATATGAATGAAACATAGATAAAAGTTGTTGTTATTGTTGTTACCAAATCAAATACATTCCTGATGAAACTCCACTGGTTTTATCACATTTCAAGAGGGTGAATTCAATCTCATACTTTTAAAACCATCATTAACTAGAGAAGGACTGGAAATAAAATATTTTAATATTTACAAATACTGTGTATTGGTCACTGATAAAGAGGAAGCACATTCTGCACCACTATGACATTTCACTTACCTCTCCGTGTGAATGTGAGGCCATCAGAAATGGATACCTTGAATCTGCATCTCTATGTACCTAACTGTAATTATAGTATAGTAATACGTTGAAATTCAGATGCTATGCTGGATTTCAGGGAAGTCGATAGCGAACCAGAGAAGAATTTAAGTACTGCAATACTTAACTTCCAAGAGCTCTGCAGACAAACTATATTTTCTCCTTTTTCAATGCATGGGGAAAGTGAGGTGTCATAAAAACTTGCAAGCTGAACAGGGATTCACACAAAATAGTCAAGCTCTTTGAAAATACTGAGGATAGAGAAGGGTAAGACCTCAACCCCTTCCTCAAGAAGACATGATTATTTCTCTGACACAAGAATTCTCTTATGTAAGAGCCCGAGACACCTCTTTTACACACTGCTACGCCAAACCTGACAAATAAAAACTGAACAACAAGAAACCCTACGGAAAAGTCCCAGCCACTCTCAGTATAGTAATAGAGTACTCATCTCAAAGGAGGCTGAGGTTAGAGGTGAGGATTCAGTTCTCAGAGTCCCTGTCCTAGGAGACTAGTAAGATACTGGATAAAAGCATTTTGTGGAATGCTGTTCAAACATGTAAGAGAGTTGACCGTGCTGGAAGTCCTGGTAAGACCAGCCATTTAACAGCCTTACCAGGGCATAGGCACAAAGCAGTGTGGTAGCATCAGGACCTCTGTTATGGAGATCATTGGACAGGGAATAAAGGGTCTCCAGTTGCCTATAGATGTAGGTGGCAGTCCAGCAAGGCTTCTGAGCAACACAGTAAAGCCACAATGTCAGTGCTTGGTGTGCAAGTCCCTTTGCAGATGTAGCCTAGTATGACAGTAACACAGTCACAGTATTTCCAGCACCAAAATATGTTTATGGCATATCACTAGCATACAGCCTAAATTTGTTGTGAATTCTTCAGCACCGCAGGCTACATTTTTTTCTTGAAGTTTCCAGATCCCACAAGCCTCCAGTGTAAGCCGTTGTCCTGTCATTAACATTACACATCAGGGTATGGACAGCCTCAGTTTAAGACTTCTTGTTTACTAAAAAGATGAAAAGGTGCTTGTCATAATTGTAAGTAGCTCACTGTGATCCAAGCAGCTTTGACAATAAAAATTTCTTATTCTTTTCCTATTTTATCTGCATTTAAGCAGACTGAAGAAGGAATTTAGAGTGCACGAGACTCTCAGAAGTCCATGTAGCTTGTTGAAAGATCAGGAAGAAATATGTAGCAATATTTAGGAAATGGTTAATACCTTCTGGAACAAAGCTTTCCCTTTTGGTAAAAGCCATTTTTGTTTTCCTATTGGATTCCATGAGCTGTCAGAAACATGAATTAAAAATATAGAAATATTTTAGAATAAAAGGCATATTCTTAGTAAGGCTTATGCTGCTCTTAGATCCATCTGTCTTCTCAAAGAGATTTAGTTTCTTTCTTCACCTGAAAAATATCAGAATGAACAACAAAAAATTATAACAAGAAAGAAACACATAACAAAATGTGAGCAAGAAAGAATTTCAATGCCTCTGCAGAGACAAGTATTTCAATTAATTTTTGAAGTGTTTTGAGATCTCTGTAAAATTCTGCAATTTGTGAAATAAAGAATTATCATTGCTGTAAGTTGCAACATAATTTCTAAATTCCTACAGAAAAAAACAATATGGAAATTTCATTAAGGAATAAAACTGTTTAAATGTTCAGTCTGGACAAGCTGCCCCAGCTCATTCCTTTGTTGATCAGGCTCTATATGGAGGAAATGTCAGTGCCGAAGGTGTCAAAGAATCCACGTTTAGGCATGTGCAAGTTTCGTCTGGGATAGAGTTAATTTTATTCACAGCAGCTAGTATGGGGCTGTGTTTTGGATTTGTGCTGGAAACAGTGTTGATAACACAGGGACGTTTTCCTTACTGCCGAGCAGGGCTTACACCGAGCCAAGGCCTTTGCTGCTCCTCACCCCACCCCACCAGCGAGGAGGCTGGGGGGGCACAAGGAGTTGGGAGGGGACACAGCCGGGACAGCTGACCCCAACTGACCCAAGGGGTATCCCAGACTGTATGATGTCATGCTCAGCATATAGAGCTGGGGAAGAAGAAGGAAGCAGGGGGGTGTTTGGAGTGATGGCGTTTGTCTTCCCAAGTCACCGTTAGGCGTGATGGAGCCCGGCTTTCCTGGAGCTGGCTGAGCACCTGCCTGCCCATGGGGAGCGGTGAATGAATTCCTTGGTTTGCTTTGCTTGTGCACATGGCTTTTGCTTTACCTATTAAAGTGCCCAGGAGTTTTCTCAGTTTTACCATCCTGTTTCCCTTCCCCGTCCCACCGGTGGGGGGGAGCGAGCAAGCGGCTCTGTGGGGCTTAGTTGCCGGCTGGGGTTAAACCATGACAATGCAGATATTGTATTTATTACTACACAAATATTAAGACAATTAAATGGCAAAGAACTATAGGAAACAATGTGCCAGATTTGTGTGTCATAACATGGTGCTGTTGAGCTCGGTGAAACTTAAGGTATAAATGGTGTCAGAATTTCCTTCCATACCTTTGTCTTTGGATGTCACCAGTAGGGAAACTGATTTCTTTTTTAATTATTTGGGGACCCTTCCAGCCGTTAGACAGAACTACTAGGCAGATCATCAAGAAGCTGCAAATGGGATTTTTCTGTAGCTTTGGTGTTACTGAAAATGAGACGTAACTGCCAAAACTATTGCTTGTGTTGTAGAACAAATTCACTCCTGATGTTAAATGACACAATTCCATTGACTCCAGTGACGTTACACCCAATTTATGCCAGGAGAATATGTAGCTTCTTATCCATTTATCTATAAGCTGGTTGCTGTGACTTAATTTCAAATGAATTATGTTACTGTTCTTGGTCTGTGCCCTTGCATCACTTTATTACTTAGAAGGCTAGTTCAGCAGAAATAAATAAATATGTGATTTGCAGTCTCAGCAAACGTCCTAGCCAGGAACAATGGCCTCTCTGCAGTGTTCCAGACTAATTGCCCCCAATTTTCTGCTCTAACCTTCATAGCCAATTCATTCCCTTCTTGCACTATTCTCCTTACTCTTTTTCCACCCAGTCCTCATGTTCAGATTTTCTCCAGTGTCAGCAAGTCTTTAACCACCAGCTCTTAGGTATTCAGATTCTTTTAGAGAATAACTTCCTCTACAGTGATCATAAGAAACGTGTATTACATTTAAGAAAGTACATTATTTAAGAAAGGAATATACTTCAAATCTTTCCTTCAAATCTTTCCTTCTTAAGCTCTCGCCCTGAATTTTGTGTTTGATGATATACCCTAGCATTGATGGTAACAAATACTGTCATTATAATTGTGTCCTGTGCTTACTGTTTTTCTAAATTCCTAGTCAAAACCTGCCATCAAATATTATAAGCCGTTTAACTGACATTCATACAAGTAGGAAGATTTTTTAAGCTTATTTTAAGGGTGATTGGCAGCAACTTTCTGTTCAAAAACTGAATGCAGTAGCAATAAATTAGTGATAAGCATTAATAAAATCATGCTTGAGGTCATTGCTTAGGTACTAAGGACCTTTTGATGATTAGAGAACATGTCTGAAAATTGTTCTGGGCACCTACCTAACAGCCTGTGACTTTGGAAGGCATTAATACAGAACACTGGCTTCATTTTCTCATTAAGTCTTCTCCATTATAGGAGGTTGGTTGTGAGGCCTGTTGGAATCAGTGGTGCACAAGAAGGATGAAATTAAAGAAACTGGTCTGAGTGAAGCAAGTAGTTCCCAGCTACTTACTTTGGGGGACACCTGCTGAATTTAACAGAATTGGTTTCCACAGTCCAGCTGCAGTTCTGCTGAGTAGTTCAGCCAGGTGTGGAGCCTGAGTCTATGACCTTTGTGTGCTCATCCACTATGAAAGACCATGGATCATTCTGTTGAATGCAGTGTGTACGTAAAAAGTAAAAGAAAGATTCATGAAAGCCATGATATCTGTAAAATGGAAATGTTATGTTGTTGAATTCTTTTATTAAGTCTGGTGTAAGAAAATGCGCATTTTACATACAAGTGCACGTTTTCAGTTGGATAAATATTCCTGACTGGACTTGCCTCTATCTGTGCTATGCTGAAAGTTAAATGCTAAGCTATCTAATGTTGATATGTTTTCTAAATATATCTTTTATCCTTCTTTCCCTTCAGGTTTCTCCATCGTACTCTGTTCAGCTCCTGCACCAGTCTGGACGCAGGGAATTCTATGCTCGGTTCCTACCTTTTGCATCATATCCCTGGCTTCCTTATTGCACCATTAAAATAACTATACTGTATCTGACTTGTGGCTTATCTGACCTAGCCTTCTCCTTCTAGTGTCCCCTGTGGACACCTAAAAAGAACCATTATGAAACAAGATTATAGCTATGGAAAATTTTACTCCTAGTCTCATTTAGTTAACATTGAAATAACTTCTGATAAACTCCAGAGTAAAAATATAGAATCTTGCATCATGTCTTTCATATTGTACATCGTTCCAGTGTCCCTGTGGTGCTCCCAAACACAGAATCATAGCATAATGCTGTCTTTCCTGTAGTCTATATATTCAAGGTTTTGATAAAGTCTTTTCCTTCTGTCTTTTCTCAATGCATCAGGCCGTATACTCTGGGGAATTTTTTGCAAGCATAGTTATATTCATCAGGGTTTAAAAACAAATTCTTAGGTAACTTGACTTTGCTGGGAAAAAAAAGGAAGATGGTGTTTCTATCTAATATAGTTTAAAAAATACAGTTTAATGAGGTCTCTAAGAACTTCTTAAAGTGTTAAAACTTTCCATCAGAGAAATCTGTTTGTAAAATCAGACTAAAAAAAAAAATCTTTTTTCAGTGTAGGTTGTTGATACTGTATTTATATCATGATTTTAAATGTAGTCAAATGTACTTTACAGCCAAATGTTACTGAAGTTTTTGAAATGACAAGGTATTCATGACACTAGTCTTGTAGCTCAGTTGATGTTACTTTGCACAGCCTGGTCTGTCTTTGCTCTGATGCTCTCCCACTCCCTAGTGCTCATGCATTTGTCCCATCTTTCCTACCCCAGGCCCCATGCCTGACCAAAGCAAGTCCTGTCTCTTTTCAGTAAAATATCAGATACGCTATTTGCGTTATGCAAATAACGCTCAGTTTAATGAAGAGAATGAGTTAGGGAAGAGAGCTCCTATAGCGCAATAGCCTGGGTAGAAAATCCAGTCTCAATACACCCAGAACCATTTGAAAGCCTGACCCTAACCAGTTTTTTGGAAGTGTTCCTACTGACTTCAGGACAGCTGTTCTATATGTTTGCTCTATGAAAAGTCATGCACGTTTATGAAAATATTAACTTATAGAATCATAGAATAGTTTGTGTTGGAAGGGACCTTTAAAGGTCATCTAGTCCAGCCCCCCCTGCAATAAGCAGGGACATCTTCAACTAGATCAGGTTGCTCAGAGCCCCATCCAACCTGACCTTATGTAATATCTAGCCGAAGAATGTAAGGAATCTTCTTTCTTTTTCCTCTATACATTATCCTTTATTATAGATTTTTAAATATTAGCATAGAAGGTTTTTTTTGTTTGTTTTTATGGTAAAAAAAAAGTTCTAGAATGCTTTTGTTTTATTTACACTTTGTATGAATGTGTAATGTTTATATTTTGTGCTAGTATTACCAAAAATAACCAACCACAAAACCCTGACAAGAAGCTTTAAATCATTGCATGCTCAATTTGGCAAGTTAGAGCAATGGAAATTCAAGATAGGACAAAATAAATTTCCCTGCTCTACAAGCAATTTCCATATTTTAGGAACAACTTCAATTACAAGTTTTAAATATACATTTAATTGATATAGGATAGTTCTTGTAAATTAATTGACCAAGAAATTGTTATTCCTTATATACCAGTCAGTTCCTTCCAAACCTACCACTTGTCTCCACCCTACCCTGACTAACTTCCAAACATGCATTCACTGCAGGTCAGGTTCTGCATTTGGCTTTAAGCCTGTGCCTTTTTATTGAAAGTGTCCTACATATAGGGAGGGTGTTGACTTCAATCTTTTCTATGGGCACAACACCAGTACCAGAAGGGTTAAGTTATTACTCTAAAAGCATCAATTAAGCCTATCAATTTTTTTTAAGTCTGAACTCCAAAAAAGATTCTTAGCATTAAATATGAAATATGTGGCTGCTTTGGAACAGATACTTTATTTCTGTGTTTCATCAGAAAGTCGTTTTTGTTTACAGTTTTCCTGAGATTTTCTTGAGTGGCCAGTTATACTGAATATATATTCAGCCTAGTACATGTTAAGAAATTCACCAAATGCAGTACTGTTGCCCTGTTTTAAACAGAGTTCAATTTGGCCCCTGTTATATTCTTATGAGCTTTCTGTACAAAGTAGCCGAATGTTTTTCCTCCTAGGGTAAGATTAATCTGCCCTAGTTTAGGCATAAAAAAAAATTAAATCTCTCTATCTAACTCACCCTATTCTTTCTTTATAGTCAATGAAGAGAAATGGGCACCTCAAGGGAATGATTCATCTCATCCTAAGATCGCTATCTAGGATAGGTCAGATGGATTGCCCTTTGGAGGTACCAGTTTCTTTCCAGTGACTATCAAGGGAACTTAGGGTGACTGGCTCAGTCTTATGTCTGTAACTTTTAGATGTCTGAAGTCAAGTGACATAAGCTGTTCTTCCTTATCATAACATTTTCTGAGGATATGAATAATTAATTCCCTTCAGAAAATATTACCTTGAAGACAATAGTGTTTTGACTGAGACGCAAAATGTTAAAGACAATTCAGTGTACATATATTTGGAATATTATATGCTGCTCTGGCAGAATCTTGGGAGATTTGACGAAGCAAGCAGAGTGAGCACTGGTGCTCACAGGAGCTTCGCCTGTACTTTTGGACACATGCAACCAGGATTTTATACAGAAAAATAAAGATTTAAAATGTATTAGTGGAATTAATCTCACTTAACTTTAGAAATCTACAGTGGAGAAATCTACACATAATATAGCTTTTGTAGGCTCCTTTTCTAATCAAGGGACAGAAATAAAACCTTTCAAGGTGCAACACTTCTGACCTATTTTAGACACTTACTTTAATATGAGATGAACGATGGTTCAAAAGTTTATGTTTTTTCTCCACTGACTTTAAAGCAAGACTAGTGAGTGTGATTAACTCAGGTGCAGATACCGAATGTATTCCTCTGTTATGGATGGAACAGGAGGAGAAAATAATTGGCTATATAAATAAATAAAATAATAAAAAGAAAACAATAATTAAATAAATAAATGGCTCCAAGTGGCCAAAAAATTGTGCTGTAAATGTGAAGTCCCAAAACTGTTTGGTGACCCTCAGCAATTTAGTGTTGCATAATGATGTGTTGCTGCAACATCATTTAACAGCTGTGACATCATACAAATATTTATGGCTGAAATGTGACATTGATTGATGATAAAGTCAATTTCAGCCGTGTAGAGACAATTATTCCACACACTGTTACCTATGATACCACTTTTTTTTTAAAAGAGCTTAGAATTAATTTACAATGGTGGTAGAAAACTAACAACAAAGAGATGCTGAGAACATTTTGTTAATATCTCAAGATTTTTAATATAGCCACACATCATCATGAATACTTTTATTTATAAACTGATTTTTACATTTTTTTTAGTCTGCTCTGCCATTTTGCAGACTGGAAATACTTTTTCTATGAAAACATTTTTTTCCCAGTGCTGTATGGTTCTCCTTATTCTGTCTGGGTTGTTATGTTACATTTCTTCTTCCTAAATTTGAGGAACATATTGCTTTTATTGTTCTAAAGTCCTTCATCAGCCTGAAATGGATGAGAGCATTGGCACAGTATTAATTTTTGTTGTTTACATGGAGTTTGTTTAGTTATATAAACATATTTATGGGAAGAATGTTTTCTTTTTTTTCTCTCTTGCAAGGATATTGGTTTGTAAGCCTTTAAGTAATTTTACCTTCCATTTCCAGATATCTTTCGTTTTACTTCTGTATACCTTTCCCACAACCAATTGCCCAGTCTCTTCAGGACACCTGATAGTCTTCTCCTTCACGATGCCTTTATTCCTAAACTTCTTTAGTCATCAACCATTTTAATCATGTCTGTATTTATATGTGTGCTAAGAAAACTCTGCCAAGACAGAAAAACCTTAGAAAAATAAACAATAAATAAAGCAGTGATTTTATTTCTCCTTTTTACACTGGGACTTATATATCTTTTTTGTGTTTGAGTATTAATTTATGAATATGATTTTTTTTTTTTTTTGTTAAGCTAAGGAGTGCCAAGCAGCCTTGCCTTTTGTACTCCACAAATGGCTGCATACAGTCTCCAGCAACACAATAAATAACAATAAAGTGACACTAAGAGAGAATATGGTCTGGGATCACTTGTGAGGTCCAATGTCATTCATTAAATGAAAGTAAGCAAGAGCCTGTTAGAGAGGCTGACATATGACAGCTCAACCTTTCTCCAATTTACTAATTTTTAGGAAAAAAAATGCCAAGAGACAAGAAGAGATTTTCAGTGATACAAAGCAACGTGGAGAGGATTATATCAACCACTGAGTGATTTTAATTTTTAATTTTTCCTTGTTATTTATATCGCTCCACTGGTGCTTTACAGACAAGTTACAAAAAATTACATGACCAGTGATCTGTGGATAATACAATCAAATCTTTTCTTATTTTTGCTAGGAAGAGCATTAGGCCATTGGGTAGAATGGGACTGAAGGATGGGAGAGATGTTTTTATCCGTTTAGATTTATTATTTTTTTGTATGCCTGGAGATTGAGAAACTACTGATGTGGTGCAAACCAGGAAGAATGGGCACCAAAAAACCCCTAGTATATGTGGAAATGTATCCCCAAAGCACACAATTAATCACATTTACTCAGTTTGGTGCCTTAATTTTGAATTGTAAAGTTTCACAGGTGCCCACATGTGCACAGGAGAAGCGGCCCCTGCGGAGTGAGGTGACCAGCCCTCACTTGCGCTCCATCATGACCTGGGCTGGTGGCAGATGGGCACCTCGGGTGAGCCTGGCCCCACAGCCATGCTCACCGCACTCCTGAAGGACACCCAGGGTACGGGCCTTCTCTGGAGAGCAGCAGCTGGGGGCACTTCCACTGAAATGCAGGGCTGGAGGAATGGCGTGCCTTTGGCAGTACTCGGCCAGGTGGCTCCCAGTTCAACCAACTTGTGGTTTAGGGAGGAAATGAGAAATCTAGTGCCAGGTTTTGCCTCTGCTTAGTATTTAAACCCGCGCCTTCCTCCTGAGAGAGTTCTCCAGTTTCCAGGTGAGGGAAGAGCCACGGCAGCTTGCCTTGTCACAGATGTTTCCCGCTGTTGCACCTGCACCAATGTAAAAAAAGATGTGAGATTCCTGGGACCAGATGGAAACAATTTAGGAAACTAGGCTTTGCAGATGAGCAGACAGGACACATGGCTGGTAAAAAGAGACTTGCATTCAAATCCCTGTGCCCTGAACTGTTTATGCATTTTGACACTGCTCGGTAACCCGATTAGAAAATCAGAAGCAGACTGACAACTACCAGAACCCAATTTCCTCCACAATCAAGCAGCGGAGACTCAAAACCTGACTGCCAAGTCAACTTTCTCTCCTGTTCTCCGCCTGCCACCACAAGTCTTGCATTCCTTTCCATATAGTCATCCGGCTACACATGAAAGCCAAACGTTGCACTCACCCAGACTAAAATGCAGATGTGAATTTCCTCAGGTTGAGCTGCAAACTCAACACAGGTCCCTCACTGGGTGAGTGCACTTAGCCACTAGAATAGTGTATACAGTCAGAGAGCATGGTTGACATCTGTACTCTTTAATGAACATAAGCCTGCTCAGTTAAGCCTCCAGACTTTCAGGAATGGGCCTAATCTCTGATCCTAGATTGACAGAGGCTTCTTGTCCCTGAGAAGGGAGGTCTGCGTTCAGAAATATGTATGGGGTGTTTTCTATTGACTAGGTTTACGCAACTCCTTAACAAATGAAAATGGTTTTGTAGATGATCTTTCTCAGGCTGTACCCAGTCATTGCAAAGCAGTCTGTGAAGATCTGTAAGGACCTGTGAGCCACTCTGTTAGGCCCAGGGGTCTGTATCTGGGATGAGGTAAGACCAGCAGGGTCCGGTCATCATGGTGTATAGGCACTAACCACCACTGCACTGGTAAGTGCTTTAGATCTTCTAAGCAATTGTCATCTTCTTCTTTCTCTCTTTGCATCACAAAGAACTGAAGGGATAGAAGTACAATTCCTTTGAAGGGGGTAAACATTCAAATCATACTGTGATTCATGCTAATCATAATTATTTCATGTGTGCATATATTTGTGTATATGTATGTTTAGCAGAGCTATGAACGTAAGTCCAGTGATCGCTGAATCTCCTGATTCTGATTGCAGTACTGTTCTAATACTCAGTATAATCTGCCTGAGCAATCCATAAATGAGTTAAAGGAAAATAAAAGCCTTTTTTACTTTATCAGCCTGGTAATAATACAGGGTTTAATTGACCTCTGCAGCAGAATTTCTAATTCTGAAATAAAAAGTGAAAAGTCAGGGATCTTAAATTTTGTGTTAATAGATCTTAATGAATCACCCTGAAATAGCTGGCTCAAACAAGTCAGAACACTGTCAGCCAGCTCAGTTTGCCAAGAATCCATTTCTCTTCTAAGAGATAGATGAGGTTCTTCAGTGTGGAGAATGCAGAGTGCTAGTGTTATGCCCTTTTATTTTAAAGTTGATTTATTCTAGTTGTGATGAAAGGTCACAAATTTCAGTGTTCCTTTTTTGCTTCCTTCAGTTCTTACAAATGAAATTCTCTAGAGTAGGGCTAATAAGACATATGAGAGTACACTTTGTGTCAGTCAATTCTCCTACCATTATCTTTGTGATTCAAATAACCATTATTAAGATATATTTTAATATTTGGCATTTGTAATGTCTATATTGTACAGTCTGATCTAGTGTCTAGTGAGTTAATATAAAACTTCTGGATCACTACAGTGGATTCTGAATCAACCCCTGTATTACCTACCATCCTTGATCTTTGTCAACATGCCCCTTGTATGTTGACCTTGGCATGTCAATGAGTTCCTAGGGAAAAAGTGTACTGGTTCAGTAAGCGTCTGCCAGCTGACTTTGGCTAGTATGACACTGTATTCTGCAAATGACAGTTGGTCTTAATTCTGGAACAAAATTAAATTCAAATGCTTGTTGTTGATTATTAAAACCTTCAATGACTTATGTTTGGATGCCACAGGGAGAACTCATTTGAAATACTGAATCCAGTTGTATTCTTTATCCTGAAGAATGGAAATATAGATTAAGATAATGAAGCTGATAGGAGGTAAATTATGAAACCAGTTTCAGAGCTATGGAAGTCCTATCCAAAGGAGATCAAAAACATCATGTAAAATTGTTCTATGTTATATTCTTACTTAACTTAATAGTGATGAGCAGAGAAAAGGGCTGAGGGAAGGAAAACCTGGAAAATTCTTACTGGGTTTTATTAGGGGTTGTCAGTGTTTCAAAAAGATTGTTTATTATAATATAAAATTCTGGACTGAGGCTTAGTGTGAGACCAAATATGTGAAAAATAATAGTCCTCAAAATTATGGGGCAAAAGAAGATGCTGTAGGAAACAAAGTAAGGTGGAAAATTTCCACTTCCATCTTAAACAAATGTTTTCAGGAAGGGTTATCTAAAGGACAGAATCCCATGATACGGCATTGTCTTTGAGATACCTACATTCGTTCTTATCTGTGCTTTTAGATATTCTGAGGTGAATTATTTCCTGACCTTTTGTTCCGAAGTCTATAGAACAGGGATAGTGGAAATTGCAATTGCAATGTTTTTAAGCATTGTATGGTCAAGAAATGAGAAGAACACAATAAAATGTTAGCAGCCGCAGAGGTGAAAATGTGGCTTTTGCTGCACAGGTTGCATGTTCAGTGAATAGTAAGAGAGATAATCAAATGGCACAGATATCTTCAGTGCAATGATAGTACTTCAGAGAACAACTGGCCAAATTAACGCAAACAATCCGTTCATAGGCCACTACTTAAAATTTTGAATATTTGAAATAATATTCAGTCCTATTATGCGGCTCTGGAGAAAAAACCTACTGAAGAGTCCCGGAGCTGGGAGAGTCTCCAGGAGCTGACGGAGCCATCCTGTTGCTTCAGAGTCAGCTCAGCCTGAGTAATTCCTGACTGCTTCACCATTTTCAAGGCCTACAATGATGGAGACTTTACACTCTTCCCAGAAAAACTATTGCATCAGTTTGCTGTTTATCATTAGAAATACATTCTAATGCCTCACCTCAACATTTCTTTCTTCAGTTAAAGTTGATTCTTCATGTTCAGTTCACTAACTCTACTCAATTCAATTCTTGCTCAATTCTACTTAACTTCTGACTTGGACTGTCATGTTCCTCCATGCATTTCTGTCATAGGGTATACCATTTAGGTATTTGATCATTCTTATTTTTCTCTTTCAGCTTTCACCAATTAGTCCACCTTTTTGAGGTATGGCATTGCAATTTTATTGCTCCTAGCCAAGACCTTGCCAGGGCTATATTTGTCCACATGTTTGCTCAATATCAAGGCACTTCTTGTTGCTAGACCAAAGAAAGGAAAAGTAATAATACAATTTACTAAGATCACCATTGGTGAAACTTCTACAACTCTTGCTAAAAGAGTTTTTCTCTTTCTAAACTCTTTCTAGTAACCCTACAAAGTACACATATTTTTATTAATTTCTTCATATTTTATGGTATTCGTAGTTCATTCATACATTCCCTAAAATAGGCCCCAAATTCTAACATTGAGCCATTTCCTATTAGAACAAGGAAGGCCTTACAGCCAGTTTTGTTCACAGTATGCAGAAATTGAGAATCTGTTTCATGTAAATGAAGTAAAAATCCAGCACTTTAAACTGTAACTGTGCCTTTACTATGATATTCATAGCTTTTTATTATTTTTAATAGAATTCTTTTTGCTAGAATTTGGCTTAAAAATGTAAGTTATTTAACAGATATAATTAGGTTGCTAAGCATTAACAGTTAATTATCATATTAATAAACAGTTATTACTCTCGTTCCATACTGAACCATGCCAAAGCAGCATTATTATGCATGCATTGCTCTTAGGCAACGTAATTGTCCTTAAAGGAAATCATTACGATTTAAATGAAATTGGGAGCTACTGGTTGGGGAAGGCTGTAGGGCATGCACAATACATACTAAGCAAGGAACTGTAATTTCCCCAAATCACATCTTTTCAGTAATTTCACATCACAGGGCTATCTCTGTTTAGTTAAGAGGAAAACAGTTTATTTTTGCCTTGCAATTTTACAAGGGCATTATTTAACCAAGGACAAGCCAGTCCGCAAAATGGAAGGCAATGCAGAGTCACTACATCATATTATTTAATATGGGTTAGTAAACTATGACCATAATTTAAAATTTGTTTTATTTCAGACTGTAATCTAAGGAATGGATTTGCTGTGGCACTGGCACATGCTGCCTAAGCAATGTGAATCATAGACTGAAGGCTACAAGTACCCTGAATGACATCCAACGTAAAATATACTTCTGTATAGAAATAACTGTGTCTCTTTTTGCTGATTAGATTGTTGCTTGCTTTTGCATGCCCTTTCTGTTTAACAGATACACTAAAGACATGTTCACCTCTATGACTTTTTTTTGTCATATGAAGGTTAATTATTTGACTTAATTTCTGTCATTTGTTAAAATACAAGGAGTTTGAACATTCATTCGTGGAATTATCTTAGACTGATAACTAATTAATGTTTTACACTGCCATAAACATTTCCTTAGTTTAAGTGAATGACTCACATTTATGAAAAGGTTATATCATGTGCGGGTGCTAAGGAATTTTCAGATGAATTAACCAATAGCTCAAGATTAACTTTATTAATAAGCATTATTTGACAAATGTGACACGTGGCAAATTGTGTGGCTCATAAAATACTGTAACAGAAAACAATCTACTGTCTTTCTCTTTTCAGAAGCCAAACATATTAAAAAACTTTTTTTGGCAAAAAGAGTGCCAAAATAGTTAAGAAATTTCCTCTAACCCGCACCAGCAACATAAGTCTGCCTTACATTTGCTTTTTCATTCTGTTTGACCTTTCTTCTTTCATATATGCTAGGCTAAAGTAGAGTGACTCATCAGTGTACAGTTGAATTGTGTCAATAAAAAACTAGAGCAGTGATAGAGATCAAGACCAATACAGAATAGATACACCAAAAATCTATCTGGGCCTCTTTTTCCATACTGAAAAAACCCGTATTAATTACCCATGGTTTGTAATAAAGCTAAAATAAGTCATAGTGGAGTTCAGAAGAGTGATATTTTAATGTATACCATCTCTAACTATGTTCAGAATATAGGCTAAACTACACACAAATTGAAACAATGTGTCTTTGACAAAAAACTCATTGTCCTGTCTTTAATACAAGCTTTTAAGGGTCAGATTCTTCCTTCCTTGTCCCCAAAGTCAGCCTGGAATACTCTTTTGAGTCCTTGACACAAACCAGAATAGAACCTGACCTTCTTTCTGCAGAGGCTGCTACTATCTGCATCATCAGAACAAGCCTGTGTGACTTTCTAAAGCCATACTTACATTGTTTTAAAAAACATTAAAAATAACTTTTTCATATTGAGAGCTGCTATCAGTGACATTCATTATTTCTAACTTTATTGGCATTTGAAGCCTATGATTTACTGCTAGTATCTGAATTTGTGACCTTACACAATGTTCTTGTCATTCATGTTTTTTACCTTGCGCAGTTGGACTGCCTATAAAGGAAGGTCATCAAGGCTGTCAGTGAGGGGTTATGGCATTACCATGGTTGGCATGAGTGACGGAGCAAGAACTTCTGATTAGATGTGTGCTGCTGCCAAAAATGCCAGCTGAACAGAGTTCAGATTACTGCCCTGAAACAGATAATAATCTCCTGACTGTAGAGTTGCAATTACTGTAACACTCATATTGTGCTACCAAAATGCTTTGGTGTTAGGGACTTACGGAGAACATGTGCAGCTCACAGCACATGTTCTGAGGCATTTTTGGTGCAGAGTCAGGCCGCCACATTCACATTTACTTGCAAAAATCAAGGCTTGGAAATGAATTCCAGAATTGTTGCTTGCATCAGACTTGAAGATAAATCGAAGAGCTGGGCAATAGAATCTAGTCATGTAACTGATACCACTAGAGCTACTTGATGGCATTTGATTCAAAGCTTTATTCCAGAAGGAATGAGAAATGTTTATCTCATTCGTTAAGTGCATGTATGGCTCGTTTGTGTCTCTTTACAGACTCCCACTTGATACTACAATACTGGCTTTAGACCTGAGTAAGATGGCAGTATTATAAGGCAATATTCAGGTAAGTTGGGAGTGCTTCATTTGAAGCCAGAAAACTCTCTATAGGCAACCTTGCCAAATAGAGAGCAATAATCATTTTGTTTCATCCTCTGGAACATGTGTCGGAAGGACAAGAGGTGGTCTTGTCCAAATGTAGATTATCAATACTAGACAATAAGCTGTGGGAAATACAAGGAAAGATAGTTGATGGATAATGGCTGAATGACACAGCTCTTCAGAATCATGAGGCAGTATCTGTTGTCAAAACATCCTGAGGTGGGAACTTTCACAAATAACATTATTCTATTATTTGCCGGTCCCTTATGGATCAACCTTCCCCTCCCATTATCTTAACTTCTAGGTTAATTTTTGTATTCACTATTTCCTGTTCTTTTTAAAGCCAGAATTATTACTAAAGAATCAGGAATTATTACTTACCAAACATAGGCAGTTAACGTAATTTTCTCCAAATTTTCCAGGTGAGAGCTTGACCTAGTGTTTCTCTTTGATTTACAGTAAATACAGCTAACTAGATAATCCTACCAGAACTATTTTACAAACAACAGACCCTAACAAAAGGTAGTAACAGTGAAAGGGAAGTATTTGTATGGAACAGAATATTCTTGTTTTCTTTGGGGGAATATTGCAGTGCTTCTCATTTCCTGTAATAGTGCAGCACAGTAATAATAACTGGGACAGTATTACCAGTCTTGCATAGGAGTAGCTGCATGAGATTGTACATAATCAATTATCCTTGTTTTTGATATTGCTAGCATGTTTTTTTCTTCACTACAAAAATATGAGTCAAAGGATCACCTCAGTAATGATTGTTAGTAGACCTCAGTGCTCCCTGATGTTAGCCAATAGTTCCCAAAGAAACTTAGTGTGAATATACTTATTAACTGGTTTTAATGAATCTTGGGGTGTAAGTTTAGACCAAGCTGTACCGGTCAACAATCTGTGCAGATATATTTTTTAGCCCTAAGAGTTACTAAAGAAAGATACTACCAGCAATAAAACTGATTAACATCTCATCAAATAAATGCAGTGTGATACTGTATGCACAAATCACTATCTGTGATATTTTTGAAGAGGTATGAGGTAGCAGTACAGGTATTAACTCTGAATCCTAATGATGACTGTCTGCAAATATAATGGATTTTGTTCCTTTCAGTTTTATCAGGAACACTTCTTTACTTTGGGAAGTACAGATTCTTAACACTAAGTCTAAGCAATACTTCTCAAGTTTTTTCCTCATTGGTATAATTTTCTTATAAGACTTCAAAATGATATTGAGAATATTTCTTTAATACTGATTGAATTCTAAAATGCTTTTATTTTGCAAGGGAATACTCTCTTTTGCATGTAAGATTTTTTTTTTTAAATAAGGCTAATACTACAGTACTTTGTATTTTATGCTGCAACAAAATTTCCATACAAAGCCTGATTTTTCCATCTTTTGAATTTTAAAATCATAAAAACTATTCTTCTTTTTAGGTAGTTGGATTTCTGCCATATTTGCAAGGAGCCAAATAGCGGGTTCCTGTTTCTATCCTAAACATCAAAACACTTAGACTTCTAAAAAAAGTCTTTCAATTTTTCCTTCTAAGAGGTGAGAAAGCAGGAAAAGAGGAGAGAAAACACTTTGTATACCAATGTAGTTGAGACCCATCCACAGGATCAGAGAGCAGTTGATTGAAATCTAGTTTCAAACTCCGCTAGGGCTTAACTGTGAGAGACAGAACAATGCACCTGCTGAGGGCAAGAATGAACTGGGGGGGGCTTGCTACTGTTACCTGGTAGAAACGGTCCTCAGACAAAAACTTACTGCCAAAGAGGCTTTTTTGTGGAGAACTGATTCTATGTAAGAAACAGGTGTATTGTAGAACTGATCATATACGATGCAGCAACAAATTAATTGTCATAATTAAAATACATCACACTGCATTAAAACAGTGGGACATTTTGAATTTGCAAATTGAATGCTCTAGTTTTGTTAATAATGACAGATGTCTTTGTTGACCAGTGAATACCGTACACTTTGTAACTCCCATATAGTTCCTAGTGTCTTACCAGGCTTGGAGGATATGGGGTGATGTTCTGGTAAAAGTATATGCAATGAAAGCGGTGGAGAAAAAGCAAAGAGAACGCAGCAAAGGGAAGGAGACAGTATTAAGAAAATGAGTGGAATGGTGGAGCCGTGGGAAACTAAGAAGGGAACCTGAGAAACAAGAAAGTGAAGGGGTATTCCAACACATCTGTCCTATATGAAATGCAAGGCAAAACCTTCAAAGTGAAATTTTACATTTCAGAAGCTTGCTTTCTTCCCTTCCTTCCTTCCTTTGCTGCTTAGGTTATAAACTTTTCAGAGCAGCTGGACGAGATCAACCCTCTGTATGCTTGAATGACTCTCTGGGAAATACAAATGAGTCATCAATGACTTTAGTGTGCAGCAGGAGAAAGATGATACTGGAACAAAATGTTCCGGTGCGTATTTGTGTAGTGTCTAGCATAACGGGCCTCTGCTCCTGACTGAGGCCTCTGGGCATTCCAGTGATGTAAATATTAACTAATAATAATAAAAGGACAAGCACTTTATTTGCATCCATGTTGCCATCTGTTGTGTAGACTGAATCAATATCGAGTACATGTTTAGCTCCGTTTACTTTTCTGTAAGCAGTACACTTCATTTGCTGCAAAAAACCTGAAAGTTTTAAAAGCTTCCAGTAAATTTTTAGCATTGAAAACCATTGTCAATATTTTTTAAATCGCCTTGCTAATAAGCAGTAGCTGTAGACTGGAATTAGAAGTAACATATGGATACGGTTGCTGATTGCACTGCAATTAAACATACATATCTAATGATAATCTTGATCTTAAGATACTCATTGAAAAGAAGGTGCCAGACTACTTACACAGCAAATAGAAGTATTTTTTCTTGTGATTGTCACAGTTTAACCCCAGCCAGCAACTCAGCACCACGCAGCCGCTCACTCACTTCACACACACCCAGTGGGATGGGGGAGAGAATCGGAAAAAAAAAGGTAAAACTTGTGGGTTGAGATGAGAACAATTTAATAGAACAGAAAGTCAGATACTAACAATGACACTAATAACAATAAAGTGACAACAATAATAAAAGGATTGGAATGCACAAGACAAGTGATGCACAGTGCAATTCCTCACCACTCGCCAACCAACGCCCGAGCAGCACTCCTCCCCCAGCCAACACCCTCCAGTTTATATACAGGGCATGACGTCCCACGGTATGGAATCCCCCTTTGGCCAGTTTGGGTCAGCTGTCCTGGCTGTCTCCCCTCCCAACTCTCCTGTGCCCCTCCAGCCTTCTTGCTGGCTGGGCAGGAGAAGCTGAGAAGTCCTTGGCTTAGTCTGAACACGACTGAGCAACAACTGAAACCATCAGGGTGTTATCAACATTCTTCTCATACTAAACCCAAAACACAGCCCTGTACCAGCTGCTAGGAAGACAATTAACTCTAGCCCAGCCGAAACCAGGACAATGATGTAACAAAACTAACGTAGATTTTGCTTTCTTTTTTCAAATATATTAATAAAGTACAGTGCCCAATAATTACTGGTATATTTGGAAGGACAGAGGAGACTACCAAACTGGGGGTGGAAGTTGACTAGGCCATTGCCTTTCTCAAGCAACTGTGCAAAACAGTTCTCACATTACTTCAGATACTTGACCTGAATTTTTTCTCCAAGTAGTAATGGTGGTTATGCCTTGGGTTCAGAGGGATACCACAGACTGTGAATGTAGCCAATCTGCTGTACAAGAGGCTAGGTTTAAGCTGTTTTGGCATTAAACTTGGCTTGGGGAACAGAGACCTGCCCCTGGCCGCCTTATGTGTAGATATAGTCCTGGATTTTTGCACCCATCTATTTCACATTACTATTACAATATGGAATAAAACATGACTGATAAAGTCTGGGAAATATTAAATAATGGAAAGAATGTTATGTTGCTAGAAAGTTATATGAATGCTTCTAAACTAGAAACAAGCCAACAAACTTGTGTTTTAGTATGTCCAAACATGTGGCCACACACTGAATAAATGGAAGACAAGAAATTATATTCCAGAGCTATGAGACTAGGGAAAAATAAATTCAGTTATCAGAGGGTTCATCAGCTGTATGTGAGCTCCCATTAAGACACTTGAACCAAAAGAACTGGTGTGAATATTACATATACAAGCAGGAGAATACTGAGTTGGTCTTGGGACTGTACTCTACATTCAGCAATGGTGGAGTAGCTAGTACAGTGCAGTCTCTTCCTAGCGTCCACATTTCAGAGGACAGATGATCACAGTGACCACTTCTTGCTTTGTAAAATAGCATGTTCTAAAATACTGTAAAAGCAAAAAGATCTTAGTAATATTCTGAAAGTGAAATCACTGTGGCACCTGGTTGTTAGAAAATTAGAAATGGGTGGAAATGGCTGAATTCTGTGTGCAATCTCTGTTATGAATGGTATAGCAAAATTAGACACACTAGAAAGGTTTCTATTGCTATGTCTATTTTACTCCTGAGTGGAGTACTCAGTTACTTTTGAGTCATATATGGAAATATAGGGGAACCTCCTACATGGTCAGAAATTTTTCCCAAATCATTTGCCAAGTAGGTGCTTTCTAAGACAGCTTCTCATTACTTTCCATGTAAGATAGATCCACATAAGGCCAGGGTAGCTATATTGTACTGTAGGGGATGGAATAGGTGAATTAAGAGACATTCCACATCATTAATTTCTATGGGAAAGTCCAAAAATTATTCATAAGGTTGTCTAAATTACAGCCGTTCCCATTAAATTCACCCAGAATCTTTTTTACTTGCTTTCATTCTGCTGATGTATAAAGGACTGTAAATTGGTGCAATCATTATGCCAGGCAGCAAGAAGAAGGTGTAAGTTAAAATAAGTTAGGAGCCTATTTGACCTGTATTGTCTTCAGGGTCCTTGGCATGCAAACTCATGCAAATCAGCTTTCTCCTGTCTGCTTTAAAGGAAATTCAGAACTGTGTATCTATACAAAAAATGCTCATATGTAAAATAAACTCTGTTTGTTGGCACAAGGCTTAAACTGGCATAACTTTCCAACTTATCACATATAAGTCATTTCATAGGTTCATACCTTCTAAGGCCAGAAAAAAATATCTTAATCATCTTGCCAGACTTAACACAGGCCATGGGACTCTTTAAACTAATTTTGATTCAGTTGTAATAGATATAACTGAAGGAATAAAGTGATGGTCATTTTTTATGATTTTCAGCCCCTTGCACTCTTTCACAATGAAAATGCAAAGTCTAGAATTAAACTGACAGTACAGCTTACTTCCCTTAGCTAGCTTTCCTGAATTTGCAAGTGTCTGTAAACTATGTGCTGAAAAGTACATAACTGGAACATAGGTTTTAAGATAAAAATATACAATTATATTTTAAAATTTCCACTGAGAAAAGAAAGCATCGAACATATAACCAGGGAAAAATTAACAATTAAAACAGTACTGATTTCCACAGTACCAGCAGAACCTAAGAACAAGTCAGTAAGACTAGATGTAAGAGAATTTCATAGAATCATAGGATCATAGAACAGTTTGGGTTGGAAGGGACCTTAAAGATCATCCAGTTCCAACCCCCCTGCCATGAGCAGGGACACCTTCCACTAGAACAGGTTGCTCAAAGTCCCATCCAGCCTGGCCTTGAACACTGCCAGGGATGGGGCATCCACAGCCTCTCTGGGCAACCTGTCCCAGTGCCTCACCACCCTCACAGCGAAGAATTTCTTTCTTACATCTAATATCTTAAACAATCTTCCCCCACCCCTTCTTTCCTCCCAGGCTCAACTTCACTCCTGATTTCCTGTACCTCCTCCCACCCAGTGGCATAGTGGGATGGGAATGGAGATTACGATCAGTTCGTCACATACCTAATATCTGCCACTCCTTCCTCCTCAGGGGCAGGACTCCCCTCCTACCTGGCCACAGGTCCTGCCGGGAGCCTGCTCCAGCGTGGGCTTCCCACGGGGTCACAGCCTCCTTCGGGCATCCCCCTGCTCCGGTGTGGGGTCCTTCACGGGCTGCAGGTGGAGATCTGCTCCAGCGTGGATGGACCTCCCTGGGCTGCAGGGGCACAGCCTGCCTCACCGGGGT
>JAVKLA010000008.1:21190349-21202045 GCA_034782735.1 Sagittarius serpentarius | reverse complement strand
ACGGGCTGCAGGGGAATCTCTGCTCTGGCGCCTGGAGCACCTCCTCCCCCTCCTTCTGCACTGACCTGGGGGTCTGCAGAGCTGTTTCTCTCACATGTTCTCACTCCTCTCCAGCTGCAGTTTCTGTGCACAGCAACTTTTGTTTCCCTTGTTAAATCTGTTATCCCAGAGGTGCTGCCACCGTCGCTGATGGGCTCGGCCTTGGCCACTGGCTGGTCCGTGTTGGAGCCGGCTGGCGTTGGCTCTGTTGGACATAGGGGAAGCTTCTAGCAGCTTCTCACAGAAACCACCCCTATTGCCCCGTGACCCCTCTACAAAAACCTTGCCACGTAAACGCAATACAGCTAGGTATATGATAAAAAAAAAAAAAAAGAGATGGTCCCAGGTCAAACTGTTTGTTTGGATTTCCCACTTGATTAGTATAAGTACTGATGATTGTAATTTGAGTAAATCTCAAATGGACTAAAGGTTTAGTGAAACAAGGGTAAATACAGCATACTGCAGACTTGACTTTCTGGCTTGATCTCAGACCTGCCTCGTCACTGTACACCTGCCCAGAAATTGCTGGGCTATGTCTCACTTTTCTTGCTGTCTCCAGACCTGATCCTGACCCTGGCTTGCTGATGACATCCCAGCTTGACTTTGGATGTTCCCCATCTCTACAGACTTGTCTGGGGATCTGGAATCTTGGCTGATCCTGGTTATCACCAGCAGACCTGTTCTGCTGGTCTAAAATCAGGCATTTCCAATTTTGGAGGGTACAGGTATGATAAGAACAAAAAGATTTTGAGAATTCTGCTGCAGTGATAACCTGCCTGCAAATCTCTCAAGAAAAGATATTGAAGTGATAAGGATAAAATACAAGGTATGAAAGGAAAGGGAAGCCAAGTCTCAGCAACTTAAAGGTTGTGAATATAGCTACAAAAAGGAAACTGAGCAACAGTTAGAGCCTTTGTCAGTGTACCAGGTGGGAGCAGCAGTAGCTGCCTTCTGTCTGTACAGTGGCTTTCAGTGAATGACCTGTCTCAACCCCTCGCCCTTTTACTAACCTTGTGTCTGTCAGTTGCAGTTATCCATATCTAGCTTTACAGTAAATTTGGCATTTTGCGTAAAATAAAATGTGGGTCCTCTTTACAGATGATATTAAAGAAAAATAACGCCACAGGCATCAGAGTTACCAAAGGGAGGGGTCATGCATGAGCTGTTTCTCCTTTATGGTCAAGCACAGTAGTAACAGCTGGAGGAATTCAACCTTGTGTATGCTTGAATAAGTCCATGCGCAATACAAATGAATGATCAATGGGTTCAGCGTGCTGCAAGACAGTATTAGGATTGAAAAGCTGTAGATACTAGTAAACACTGTAACATCTCAATAGCCTTCTGTGGAAAGCCTCGTTACCATCATTAATTATTGCAAGGAGCGCAGAACAGGTAAATGGCTTTAATATCTGTTTTGAACATTCCTGCTGAACTAGCTTTTAGAAAAAGAATACGCAACATGTAGTAAAGCACTTTGAAATGAGAGGGCAGAGCTTACGAGAGCTCTGCCAAAGGGCTGTCACACTTGCTAGTAAAAAAAAGGCCAGATTACACTTCTAAAACTACTGTTGCAAGGACTCCTGGCCAAGGGGTGAGGCTGACCTCTATGCTGCTATAGATAGCTTTTCACAGATAAGGTTGCTCAGTGTATATCTGAGTGCTTTAGAGAAAGAAAGAGAAAATAGAGACATCAGAACTTATCCCAAAACCTTAGACTACCCAGAAGAAACTGGTTTAAGAGAGAAATTAATATCAGACCTGTTTCTTTTAATATTGGCATGATTTTGCTTTGGGGTATTTTTTTGGGGGTGGGGGAGAATTGTGTTAATCCTTTTTGTTGATTTGGTTTCCCATGCTACGAGACTACCTTAACAAACAGAATACAGCTATTAACTGTCTTCTAGCTGTACTCAAAATATTTGCAGGCATTCTAGTGAAAACTTGCTACTAGAAATATCTTTACTGCTCATATAGCAAATATTTGAGAGAGTAAATTATGAATCTTTAATCTAAGATATTTCCACCAGATACTTGACTTCGTTTACATTTATCCATTCATTGAACAAAATTTATATGTCAAGAAAAATAATATTGCATTTGAATAAACAGTTCAAATGAACAATTTAAAATCCACATTACTGAGAGAAAATATGTGGTGAATAGTTGCAGGTAATGAATTTAGTTGAGAAAGTATTAAGCTATTTGTGGGCACTTGACACATGGAAAAGAGGCTAAATGTTATTAAATTATGCACTGTGAATCATTTGCTCTTCCACACTCCCCCAGTCACTCTTATTTTGATCTGATCATATGGTGCCAACAGAGGGTACCGTTCCAGAGGAGTGTGTCATCCTTAAAAAAGAAGGGGGTTTGTTATTATTATTTTAGTGATAAGCATTGAAGTAGCAGGGATGTCTACTGACAAACAGGAATTTTGTATTGCTCAGGGCACTGTCAGTAAGAAGAAGCTATCTCTATTTAGCACTAACACGTAGAGACTGTACTTCATAAAAAAAGAGCAAAAGATTTTTTAATTGTGAAGGTCATCTTCTACCTAAATGCTTAATGGATGGATGAAGAGAGAGGGTGTGAACATATGGCGGCAAGGCAAAGAGAAAAAATATAGTTACTATGTCATGAAACATTACAAGGTTAAAAAAAAAAAGAAAAAAAATGCTGAAAGCCTTTGTACATTGGTATAAAACATTATAAGTGACAACAATCACTATTTCCTTGCATTTCTGTTCCTCTCTAAAGCTTGGTAGCTGCTCTGGCGGGATTAAACTTTGCCTCATATCGTCATGGAAAAGAAATCACTTAGTATTAAGAGTGAATTCAAAAGAAAAGGATACATGTTGAAAGGATAATTAGCTATTACCTATCCCAGGTACATTTTCCCCAGGTACACAGGGGACTCCCGTACTCCTAAACTTCTCTTAGCCTGAATATGTTTCCTCACTGCCTGCTGTGAGTACATCTCTGGTGTTAATCAGTTTCAGTTCCAAGTTCTCTCCAGTGTGCAGGTCCCCTGCCGCTCCAGATTGCACGAACGGTAATTCATGCTGAAGCTCACAATGCATCAAGCAGCTAACCTCCAAACATACCCAGAAAATTGTTTTTTAAAGTGTGGTAGACAAGAGTAAAGCAGGTTTGTTTCGTCCCTTCAATATTATCCCGACCTCATACATGCCCTAACTACACACCCCGGGCATGCAATATATGGCCTCACTTTCATGCTGTAAAAAGATCACTTTGGTGAGCTGCAGCAGAGCCCTCACATTATTCACTTTGTCCCGGGGAGAAAGGAAAAAAAAAACAAAGAAGAAAAACCATTACATCTTGCGTACACGTCTCGGAAAAGACTCAGCACTGATTTCCGTGTATTGTGGATATGGCCAGTCTGCTCTAGTGAACTAGTGCTCAGAGGTGCGGAGCACTATTCTCTACCTCTTGGTCTGAGGCAGGGACCACTCCCCGGGGTGAGCGCATTTAGCAGTGTAGATATAACCTCTGGCATCCTTTCAGGGCACAGGTCTCTCTCTCTGTTACTGCTTCTCATCAGCAGGATGCAACATTGCTCGGTGTCATTGCTCCCGCTCAGCCTCTACTGTCATTTAAACACCTTTTCCCACAAAAGCGTAACAGTACATTCTGGGTTTACAGTCAGTCTTCAGAGACACATATAAATGTGTCATGCTGTGCTAATGGGAGACCAGATCACATAAACCAATAAATACCTGCACATGCTTCTCTGTCTCGGTTTTATCATGACTGATGAGCATCCTTAGATTTTGGGAAAAGGATTGTAAAAGAGCCCAAGACCCTTCTTTGTGTTTCTTCTGGCATACAGTATTTCCTCCAGGCCACGAAATATCCCTGCATTTCTGCAGCTGATTTTCTCCTTTCAGACTCTCTCACTCCAGTCATACAAGACTATATGTGAACTGACTAACCCACGAGAGATTCTCATGTACATAATGGAGACAGACCTGGGTGCATGCGCTTGTATCACTGATGCATCGGTTTTTGCGGATGAAAGTTAAGTTGATGGCTAGAGAAAGCTCCTGTGCTCTTCATCAGATCCCCTCCTATGGATAACTGGTGGACAAGGACTATGAGGTGCACCCATCCTGGAGAGAAGAGACTCAGCAAACCTTTCTGTTATAATTGTCAACCGACTTTTTCAGATAATTCTCATACAAGTTACCAAAGCCTTTACAGAGTAATCTGTTACCAAGTAATGCTATCTTTCACACTCAAACTTAAAAGAAAAATATTCTGGGTTGCATGCATCTCTTTGTTGAACATTATCCCATTTAAGCCATCAAAGTTTAATGACTCTTGTTGTCTGCTCTGTGATAAAAGCAAGAATTTCTCATAACACCACCTGTGGGATTTAGCTCAACGCTGAGCTGAAAGTCAGCAGAAAAGACATGCAAGGCCCAGGTTCAAAGTGATGTTTGCAATCTGACACTTAGTACTAGCACTATGTACTAGCACTGAATATGAAACATAGCCCATAAGCTGTAAATAGACTGACTTCTTAACATCCTCATATATTCACTGGTAAAGCTATTTAATATGCATGGAATGCTTTATGTTGGAGCATATATGCTTTTATTTTTAAAATCAGCTGTATGAAATTAACATCTAAAACTCAGGAATGGGTCACTCCTGAACATTTTGAATTCTCTGAACACTTGTAGATGGTATTTTTTTTAAGATTTTTATAAAAAAAATCTGTAAGTAGCTATTATATTCTAATATTTGAAGCTTGGGTTTCCATCTGTCACCTGTTGAAGTAGGCAAGTATATCTAGGGTAACAACAGGCATCTAATTAAGGAGATTAAATGAAAAATTAGAAATAACCTTTAAAGCAAGACAGACAAGTTTAACATCTTTCTTTCTCTCTGCTCCCCATGAATATAATTCATACTAATTTCCTTAAGGTACCAGTCAGTATTTCAGGAGAAGTGCCCTGACAGAGAGAAAGGTGTCATGTATCAGGTAGCCTTTGTATTCTTGCTGTGGCACTTCCTTTTCACCCACTCTCTGCTATATATGGCTCAATTATCATTTCTGAGACTAAACTGTATCAGGAGAAGGCAAACTAGAACAACTTTCATTTGTAATTTCTATAAGACATAACGTCTTCTGAAAGCTGTAAGTGGAAGTGTGTCCTGCTGAGAAGGTTTGCCCTGTATTTAAAGGGTGTGACAAGTGTCCTCTCAGGAGCTTAGTCTGACAATCACTGGAATAAACGGGAATGTTATTTTTTATTTAACCAAGTGCATGTTCAGACTTCAGCAAGGAAACATAGAGCAGCATGGTTCTGCGTCTGATTGTAAAAATGCTTTTTAATAGGCACCAATAGCCAGCTATCTCCTTGTCCTTCAGACATGGAACTTCACATTCCTCAGTATCGGTGCCAGATTCTCTCCTCAGATTCAGCTCTAGTTCAAGCACTCCATCAAAGCTTCAAGCCTTTGAATTTACAGTTTTCTTCAGAAGCACGGTGCAGGTGCAACGATAGGACTGAAAACTTGGACAAAGCTATTTTCTGGGTATTAGGGATAAAATGTATAACCTTTAGAACTGATCTTACCTGCTATCATCTGGAGGTTAAATAGTAGGATCAGGATGGAAAAAGACCTGGAAATAATCCAGTTCAAACCCTATGAATTGTAGGTGAGTGTCCCGTACAGGGTCTACAGAACATCTACTTTGTCAGACCTTGTATATCACAGACCACATAACACTTTCTAATATCCTGTTACGAAGTGAAGATTTACGGTAAAAGTTCAAAACTCTTAACCATATGGTACTTCAGAAAGAAAGCAGAATCTCTATCCGTGTCCAGGATTCCTGCAGTCAGAGGAAATCTGAGAGGCAGAATTTTCACCACGGGCTTTTACCCACATATAACCCTCATGTAGCACTTCTATTACACAAGCTCCTCAGCTTATACTTTTCTTAAAGTGGCTTGTTATTTAGACACTATACAAGGAAAGGTCTTCCTTTGGATAGGGAAAGAAGTCCCTTTCATAGGAAAAATTGCTTAATGCCTCCCAGATGTGTAAGAAAAGTGAAAAACGATAGCTCATTTGAGGCGGTGCTTATGGCCTAGTGAGCTTATTGGTTATTTGAATGAAGAGTTGTCTGCCCTGCATTTCTTCAGTTTCATTTAATGTATAGACAAAAAAACCCATAGACTAAAATGAAATGTATTAGGCTGCTCATGCCAAATAGCAAAGGGAGAAGGATTTAATAATCTTTTTAATGTCTGTCAAATATACGATATTTTAAAGAGACCCAGTTTCTCATGCTATCTTTACTATTCTCCTATCTGATATTCAGTGTCATTTGATTTGTTTGCGGGAGAGGATTTTAAAGGAAAAGTAGAGCTAATTTGCTGTGTCAGCTTAACAAATAAAATCTGTGTACTGGGTAGTAATCATTAAAAGGATCTGTCATGAAAAATTGATCTGAGATGGGTTCTCTTTGTTAGTCTTTGATAGGAGATAGTAATTAGAATTGTTTGAAGAAAGATGAGTGATACTATGGAACAAAATATGCTATATTGATTTAGGAAAACATTAAAGAACACAGAAGCAATTTTTTTCTGTTTTTTACACTTGCATGCAAGGCATCCCCTTAACTGAAAATATGATTGCCATCAGCTGATTACCAAGGAAGCTTACATATCACTCACTTGGTGTTTAAATGACTAAGCTACAAGAGTGGAATGGGTTATTGAATTAGAAGGGTATTTGTAAATAGGACTTCAGATCTCTGCACTAACTTCTTTCATAGTACAAGAAACTTGTAGACTAAATCAGCTGGTTAGTACTGATTGCTCCAGTGGTTCATTAAGCGTAGACACCTATAACTATGTTCAAATACCGATATAGCATCATTTGCACATGAAGAGGAAGAGTAGGTTGGTATAATTTGCCCAAAGCACCTCAGACTTTCCAAAAACCTGCAATTACAGGAGCCTCTCTAGACCTCAAGATTTGTATCTTAACAAGAAAAATAACATCTTAAATTATTTTATGGACTCCTTCAATATGATGCATAAAATAATATCAGTTCTGGTTAGAACACAACTATAAATACAGGGGAGAACTGTGAAACTATCTGTGTAAAAGTGGTTTCATGCATTGGAGCTATTAGATTGTTCACAGATTTTTCAAACATTAGAAACCTCATTAAAGTATCTTTGACTTAATTCTGTTTAAAAAAAATAGTTGCAATTGACACTCTAATGCTGCCTTACTTAATCTTCATGTATAATTAATTCATCATACACTGCCATTGCTAAATCATTTAAGAATAAATTTTCATTGTAAGAGGAGCATCACTGTAGTTAGATCATTATGTATTTCCAAGAAAATGTATTACTCTAGAGAGAAGAAAATATTTTTAGCTTTCTTATCTTCAATTTTTTTCCCAGTGATCTTTCTCTCTCTCTTGTGTTTATCCTTCATCTTTTAAGCTCTCATTCAGAAAAAGCTTAGCAATTGCTAAGTTTAAGCATATACTTAAAGTCAATGAGACTGAAAAACATGTTTTTAGAAAGTGTTTAATTATTTTGCTAAATAGTTATATTTTCATAGGTTAAGGACTCGGAGAACTGTCTATACTTGCTTTCCTTGGTATAAAAGTCACACATTATACCTTCATTATATCTCTGTGACAGTATAACTGTACTGCAACTGCAACGTAGGTTGGCAGATCTGTACTAACTGTTCACCAGGTAAAGTAATTTAGAAAAAAAAAAAAAATCGCGTGACTAGCAAACCCACCTGTTAGGTTTATGTTTATGTCTGTGAGTGTGGGTGGCAATACTCTTACCTAATTTAAGTCACCAAGAAGGTTGTGTATTTAGTTTAAACTTGACAGCTGTGTGGAATTCAGTTCCCCAAACATTTACTCTAGTGATATTTTAAATATCTTGGTATGCCTTGTGTCTCTTTCAGCAACAGCTCCAAAGGGGTCTCCAAAGGTATGTCTTTTGTCATGTCTGCCAACCCCATCTTGATGTCTCAAGTATCTTAGAACACTTGAAACAGAGAATCCCTATTTTGAGGCAACTGAACTTCATCTTTGACTCTTCAAAGGGGATTAATTACTTTCTGGAGGTGCTCTCTGTTTCCATGGGATAAATAGAGTTTGGGACAACTACTTTGGACATAGTGACTAAATTTTAGGTGACTGAAGTTAGGTGAAATAATTTCTTTTCCATGCCTTCCATACTATCTGGATTAATAATTAGTCTCTTCTCTGTCACCTAATGATGTTCTATGAATAACACTGAAAAGTAAGTATATGAAATACAGTACATTAAAACCTGCAGTAAGTTATATAAAATATTAATATGAAGAATAGTGTGTATAATATTATAACCTTTGATCTGTATGTAAGTTGGAGGGTGATTTTGGTCTTCACCTTGTAATGGCTATGTTTTGTTGCCCAGTTTATAGGCTTATAATGTGGCACTTGCTCTAAATCTGTTGCTTAGCTTCCTTGAAGTAAACTGTGAAAAATAAAAGCATGAGATTTACATCCGAAAGTATATCAATTACCTGTGACAATAAAGATAAGCCTATGTAATTTATGTATACATGTGTTCTAAGAACTTTACAGACAATACTTCATAAGCTAGGGAAAGGGGGACAGAATAGCATAGAAGTATTATTTCTTTTTGCTTAAATTTGTAATATTTTTTCAGTACTTTATGGTACCTGTATTTTAACATTATGTTTTTGCAGTTTTGTTTTATTACTTAGTAGGTGATCATGACCTACAAGTCTAGGTCAATACATGGTATTTGAACGATACCTGAAAGCTACATGATGATGGTCAAGAGTAGGAGAAAGAAATAAGTGAGGTATTAGTACCTCACATAAGAATGTTAAAGTTTCTTATTTTTAGGTTTTATTAATCTCCCTTTAGAATACTACAGTTTCCTGACTTTCAGATTTCTTATTTATTGCAGAATGTTCTAATAAAGTTTTTTCTAAACTAATGGAGGGTCATACCTGAAAATTAGTGTCAATGGTTTTTAAGGGATTTTGTTATTGTTAGTAAGAGAAAACTTCATCTAATATTTCTATTTATTCCTAATTCTGTCTTTTAAAGTAGTCTCAGGCAGGAAGATGCTCCGAAGGCTTGCTTTTGCTGAGTACCTGCTAAACAAAAGCTCTGACGGCAGCCCAGCTCCTGGGAACCTTTTAAGCTCTGATTCTTCCCTAGCTGTGGTAGTTCTGTCTAGCCCTGTAAAGCTCATAAACTCCTCACTCCTCAGTGAAGACAGGAGAATAAACCACATTTGCCGTTTCTACAACATGCTGTTTTGGGGATATGCTGTTCTGAAATACATTAGGATAATGTAACAAATGCAAATTACCACTGATTTTACAGCCTCTCAAATCTCACAAATGCCTTGTCCAATTACCCTCAAACTTTCTAGGGGGAAAAAAAATAATCTTCTTTCAGAACACCACACAAGAGAAATTTCTAATAGAACAGTCTGATGTTAAAATTAGATGGAAGGGCCTAATTGAGCTTATAATGGAAGGTACTTACAACCTTAGCCATGGAATGACTACCACAGCTCCATAATACTGTCTATTTCAGAAAATCAGAAAGTTTTAGATAGACCGCCTGACAGAGTATTCAGAAATGGGGGGCAAAAATACTAGCCAAGACAGGTCTGTGCTTATCACTATGCTGATATTGCCACTTATTGTCTATCAAGGAAAAAACCACTATTATGTTGGCTAACTAAACATTGCCTGCATTTGCACTGAAAATCTATGAAAGCCAAGTACTTTGAGGACTGTGTTTACTAAAGCTGGCTGTGTTTCCAATTATATAACACATGACAAAATATGGTAAGAATCTGTCCTTAATTCACCTATTAAACCAGTTATTTTTCAGCTTTCGGATAAGGCACCACCACTTTTCTTAGCTGGGCCAACTCCATATTTATACACATGCACGCACATTTGTTTTGTAACACATCTAATGTCTTGGACAAAAACTTTGCCCATGGGAATAAATAGCTTCCCTCCTACACATTTATGCCCTATATTTGGCCTTGGGAAACCATTTTTATGCAGGTAATCAGGCCTGCGTGAATTTCACTTAAATTTAGACACCTAACCGAAGTGGCTAAATTATAACCAGAGCTGCCATAGGTGACTCAGATCTCCACTGACCGTGTGAGGAGCTAACAGGAACAGTGCTTGGTCAGGTACCTAAAACTAGCTCCGATAAATGTTATTCAGTGTGCTTAGTCCTCCCAAGTCAGGTGAGGCATGAATAGGAAGAAAGCAGAGTGCTGACTCCACTTCTCAATGCAGTGTGGAAGACAGCTCTGTCTTGCTAAGGTAACTGCCCTTTGCTGCTGGATTAGACCAACAGAAATAACACTAGCCCGTTGAACGAGCTGAGGATCGTGGGTACGTGTCTCAAAGCATCTCTTTCTCACACTGTCTTGCAGAGTTACTGACTGATGGACACACTGCTCCTTTCTCAGTTTCAAATTGAAATTTCAGTATGTTTTTAATGCAATTTTTTTTTGTTTTGTTGTGTTTTCTCATCCATATTTTTAAGATAGTTGGAACTGAGGACAGATGCAGCCCGTGGAAGTTTAGGAACTTCTGGGGTGCATATGGTGGAGTCCATGTGTTTTGCTATTTAAATATCTACACAGTGGTGACTGCGATGGTCTCTGTTGTAGCTGAACATTTCTAGTGTGTTCAATGTATTGCTTGTAGCTTGTGAACAACTGAACAAAATGAGACTTTCAATTAGCTAGTTACTCAGCTTTATTGAGGCACTACACTGTTCCTATAACAGAGTAGTGCAAAGATTTCGTGCTTCTTGGTTTTCATTAATTTTCTGGTTTATATTTCAGTACTTTATTTTTATTTACGCTAAATCCAAATCAGCTACAGGTAAACAGAGAATGTTTTTCATGGTAATACCAACCAACGGATCTATTCAACAGTAAGATGAATTGTGCCTTGAAGAATGCCCGTTTCTCATATTGGCTGTAAAGGGTGACAAATGTGTTCAGCTAAGGTGTAGATATCTATACTGCACAGCTATAAAACTGGTTGAGATGGGATCACATCCTTACTGAGCAGCAATTTCTGGTTCAGAAGTCCCATGAGACATTTTGCTCTCCCCTCTGTTTCCTTGTGGGTCAGATGTGTGCATTGCGCTGTGGCATCAGCATCAGACAGGCTGAAGGCAACTTTTGACGCAAGTTCAGGCAAGCGCCATTCTGAAGGGCTGGGGTTTTGAGGCCCTAACTGTGCTGAGGTAGTGAGTGCTAGTTTGCTGACTCCCAGTTATGAACTAACCTGATTATTTTGTCTCCTTTTGCAGGGCTACATTTTTTTGTGTGTGTATAACAACAGAGAGAGTGTCAGTGATACACATCTGGTAGAGTTCAGATGGTGGAAATCCTTTTTTCTTGTTTGCAGCCTGTATCTCTGTACCGGTGTAGACAGCAGCAGGCTGCAGGGGCGGCCTCTGTGAGGAGAGGCCGGGGCTGCCCGGAGCCGGACACAGCCGGTTCCAGCCGGCTCCAACCCCCCCACCGCGGGGCACGGTGGTGGCACCTTGGGGACAACAGGTT
>JAVKLA010000008.1:21168307-21190249 GCA_034782735.1 Sagittarius serpentarius | reverse complement strand
CTGCAGGGGCGGCCTCTGTGAGGAGAGGCCGGGGCTGCCCCGAGCCGGACACAGCCGGTTCCAGCCGGCTCCAACCCCCCCACCGCGGGGCACGGTGGTGGCACCTTGGGGAAAACAGGTTTCAGAAAGGGTAAAAAAAGGCTACGTGGCAGTGAGGATTGAGTTAAAAATATGAGAGAAACAGCCCTGCAGACACCCAGGTCAGTGAAGAAGGAGGGGGAGGAGGTGCCCCAGGTGCTGAAGCAGAGACTGCCCTGCAGCCCCTGGAGGAGACCACACCTGAGCAGGTTTATCCATACATCAGGAATGAAGGAGTGAAGTTGAGCCTGGAAAAAGAGGAGGGAGTGAGGGGAAGGTGTTGCTTTCAATTTTTTTGGTCTTTGTTTCTCACCAGCAAGCTCTATTTTAGCTGGCAATAAATTAAATTAATTTTCCCCAAGTCAAGTCAGTTTTGCCTGTGGTGGTAATTGGTAAGGGATCTCCCTGTCTTTATCTTGACTCATGAGGTTTTTCGTCTTATTTTCTCACCCTCAATGGCATCAATACATCAACTTTCAGTCTATGAAATTGCAGATCCTTCTGTTCTGTTCAATGCCAAGAGGGATCCTTCCATTAAAAAATACAGTAGATTCTCATTTAGTATAGATCTTTATGTCACAGAAAGAATTTTTGAAGCAAGTTCTGTCCATAAAGACATCATCTTTGAAGCTGCATCGAATTTGAGGTGGTAACAAAGACAGATGTGTGAAATAGGTTTTCTTTTAAATACAGCACATTTATTTTTTATAACTGGTTATCTTATAGGGACGCAAAGCACATATCTATTGCGGTTAATGGAAACAAAAAGAATGAACTGCCTGCTAAAATCTGAGATAATTTTAATAATAACTGGTACTTTAACTTGTCAGAAAACAGGAGAAGTCCAGAAATTTTAAGAAGCAGCAGTTTTCATTTATATTGTTTGGACAGAAATTTTGGAGTCTCTTCAGCTGGAAGTAAAGCATTTATTTTTGTTATGCTGATTACATTGTACATCTATCCATGCCATGGCTCTCTCAGCGTGGGTCTGTTCTCAGCCTTGTTGTTCTGCTCTTAGGTAATTCATTCCTTCTTTAATTTTGCTGACTCCCATCTCTGAACCCACCAGACTAATTTATCTCTGGATATGGCACTACATGTTTTGTTATGACAAAAAAGAGGAATTACTGATGGTCACAGCTGGTAGATTTCTGTTGGAGGAAGATTGAGAGACTAATTCAAATCTAGAAAGCAGCAAATAATGCTTTGAAATGTAATGAAGGCTATGGACCTGTACTAAATAAACAACAGTACACACATTACTGATGTCTTTTCCATTTAAAATTTAACATAAAAGAGTTAAAATCAAGGCCATTCTATGCAGTGTTCAGTAGAGATTTGCCGTATGTTTGCATATAAAAAATATCTGTGCCTAGAGACATTTTAAGACATTTTTATTTCTCCCTGGTGCTCTCATATATTTTATTTTGGTTATATTCTATACTACATAGACTCCTGTCCCCAAGTGGTGCCTTTGAGAATGTCAGGCCTTGACTAAGTGAATAATCTGTGTGAAAATCGTATTTTGTTCCTGAGGCTTACAATTTAGAACCATTGAATATTGGTATGGGTTGGAAAAATGTTGGATTCTTGATCATTTGTATCATGATTGTGGTGCTTTTAATGCAATATAGTAGTTATTGTATAATCTATATGCTACATAGCTACATGATATGTTTACATGATAAGCTGCAGTATAGGAAGTATGCACACTCAGGATGTCACTGAATTGTGGATTAGCTATAAGCATCCTGAATAAAGAAAGATGTAAGAATGGATTTTGTCAGGATCTGTAGTATGCACCATCCACCTTCTCTCTCCTTCAGCAAGGCTTAACTACAATGACTCATAGAATAGCTCAATAGCCTATTCAGATAATTTACCTACACTCTGACACACTTATGTAAAACATGGGATTGTCAGTAATTTACCTGCCGCGGTAATTAGTTTGCTGTATTAGCTATAAATATGGCTTATAGGGTATTCACTATAGCTCGTTGTCTATTTAACTCTTCCACAGTCAGCTATTTTTATGGTCTGACCCTTGAAGTTAGCAATACTGCTGATCTTAAACACCTGTCTTACAACACATGCCTATTTCTCTCTATCAACTAGACACCTGGTTATAATATTAATAAGATATATTTTAAGTTAGTCCCCCTCTCACTGGCTTAAAATTTGAGGCTTTCAGGTTGTAGTAGGATGCAGTGATTCTTAATGATGTGTTTAAAAAAAAAACAAAGAAAAAGACACAATATACTTGATAGCAAATGAGCTGTGATGATATTTTTCTCTTCTTCATCTGTTTTTTACAGACAGTCTTGTAAGTTACTACCAAAACTCCTGTCTGCACCAGAATCATGCCTGGAAAGTTTCCACTCCCTCCCTCTAAAAGACTACCATCTTTCTTCCTCCAGCTTTTGTCACTGCCAAAATGTATAGCGTATATCGACTGCCAGACAAAGACAGTAACTGAGCAGCACCTGTGAACTAACATACTGCAAACTGCAGAATGGCAGGCAGGAACACCTGAAGGAACCTGCCCAGGAATTTGAACTCTGACTACATAGTCTGAGTTCATTGCCTGCAATCATCAGTTCTCTGTGTGAGTATACATTTATACACACACACATATATCAGACCAAGAACAAATGGACTAAGGAGCTCTTACAGTTTTAATAATGGGGACAAATTCAATCTCAGAAATTTTAGTATCACGACGAAAGAAAAGTGGTTCTGTTTTTTCCTTCTACCCCTCATATCAGAGAAGAACCTTTGCAATATCTAAAGATGGCAGTTTAGTTTCCAAAATTTGGACCTCTTTTAACACTGCTATTCTTTAATGATTTATACTCAGTATGCATTCAGTCACAGACAGGAGAAAGAAAACAGCTTTTAGAAAGTCTTGGATACATTACCACGATAATTGTACCAGCAAGGACTTTGGAGCATAGACAAAATACATGAAACAGAGGAACATTCACTATTCACTCAAGAAGCACAAAGGAAAAGAACAGTGCTCAATAAGAAGGTCAAAATAGGCAAAAGGTGGATGGAATTCACTGTCAAGACTGGGGTGCAGAAAATGGAAATTGTTTTTCTGAAGTGCTAGTTGGTATCTCTAAAAAATCTAGATTCTTTTACAGATGCCTTTTGCAGAATGCTGGTATAAACAGATGGCTACATAACAGATTTCGGCTGGAGAGTACCCATCAAGGGACGGAAGAGTGGAGATATGACCTTGTGTTTTGAGGCAGGAGTGGGAGAAAAAAACAGTGTGCATCTGTGCTAAGTACCTAGCTGGAAGCCTGCAAAGTCAACTTGATTCAGTGAGCTTTGGAGAAGCAGGAGGTGGTCCAGGTAGTTACCCGGTGACTAAACGTAGAAGTTACCTAAACATCAAGAAAAAAAATCTAGACTTGAATATAATTTTTACCACTTTTTTAAACAGAAAGCTCTTTTCTTCATTAGTACAGCAAGCTGGGTTGTTATATTTCACAGCTGTGCTGCGATTGACAGAAATATTGTGGCAAAATGAATATAGGTTTGTATTTGGGAAGGCAGATACTGAAATCTCTGTAATTAGGCTTCAATAAGGAAAGTAGTTAGTGGTAGCTGTTTGCAATAGTGCCGTGCCAAGGGTTGTGCCTTTCTGAACTAATAGGGTCAGATGCAATCACTTTTATTGCTTTCGAAATGCTAATCAAAGAGTCTATCAGCATCTTGAAATACTGTTTCAGTAATTATGTCATATTATGAAGACAGCATTCACTATAAAAGAGTATGAGAAAAGATTTTTTAATCAATATAAGTAGAGCAATAAAGACTGGCCAATATCATCCTTATAAAACAATACTGTATATCGTATTAGTAGAAAGTAATTTACTGTATGAGACGCCCTTCTGTATTCTAACAACGAAGAGGAAGTTTTATTCTCCACTCACTTTCAGAAAGCCTTATGTTTTTGTCTGATGAGAACATAGAAGCATGGCAGTTTAAAAGGTACATATGGTGACACTTGGTCAGATATAGAAAGAAATAGGGCCTATTTCTCTTCAACAGCAATAGTTTTCACAATTTCCGAACCTTTCCATGGGGAACTTCAGAGAAAATCAGATGCGTACCATAATCAAGTAGAAATTTACAGGATTAAGGCTTCAGTGTTTGTCATCTTTCTGAGGGCACACTGAAAAATTTATGGCAATTTTTTTCCAACTTAATAGTTGTAAGAAAAAAGCAGAGTTTTGTAGTGATTGTTTAGGTATTAATGACAAAAAAAGGCTGATTTAGGCTATTAAAGCAGGAGCATTCACCATCTGGAAGAGCTATGTACTATATAACATCTGTTGATTTCACTCTCCAGAACATCACTAAAATACTTACAATTAAGAAAAGCAGTTACTAGGTATAAACATAGTTGACCATTACTGGAAGAAACACCCTATAACAGATGTAATTTTGATACCATGTAATTCAACAATGCTTCATGCAATATTAATGGTCCTTCCTAACATATTCTAATTTTAAAATTCATTACTAAATTATTCAGCAGTCTATAAAACAGATGTATGGCACTGCAGCACCCAAGTTGCTGCATCCATTATAAAATTATATTTTTATAATCTGCGTGTAATTTGTCCTTTAAGTTTCATACAAAATCAACGGATGTTTCCAGGTGTTATGACGCACCTTCAGTTTCCTCATTCCCCTGAAACGTTTCACTTGTCTTCCCTCATTATCTGTTTCAGTATTAAATATCAAGCTTTTATGGTTAGTTTAATTGGTACTGTTGCTCAAAGCTTGATAGGCATATATTTCAGGAAAACAGAACACAGAGAAAATGTCTTATTTTTCTTGTAATATCTATTTGCTTTTGGTAGGGTTAGAAGTAACTTCTTTGTCCAAGCATACTTGGTCTTTCACTCAGAAAAGGTATGAACTAGGAACAAACCTTACACTTTTGAAAGGCTAATTCTGATTCCTCCTATAGGTGACAATACACCCTTGGGTGCTCTTTGCACCTTCATCTCCCATGGATGCTACAGAAAATGTTCTAGAGGAAATTATATGACCTGGGTTATAAGTCTGTATGACAGTTTTGGTAGCGGTAGAGAAGGAGGGGTGATTTTTTTCCCCTGTTGTGTTTGAATTGGTGGCAGGACGATGTGACAGAAAGTTTGGTTGAGCTGTTTGCCTTATTACATGGAATAGCAAAAAGTGGACAGAGAGAGAAAGAGATTTGTCTAATTATAGTAGCTGAAACATGAAAGCTGATGAGGTAAAACAAACAAAGCATAAGGGCAGCAGGCTGTGCAAAGTACAACATGGTATACCAGCAAAGAAGGAAAAAAAGAGTTGATTTTAAAATGATACATCCATATCACTTACTTTAAAATCCAAGCTAGGCATCACATACAATTACCAAAAAAACTGCATGGAAGTGTACTTAAGTGGGTCTGAACAGGGTCAGGTTGCAACTTTACTCAGATTGTTCAGTAAACATGGTTTCACATGCATTTTTGGACTATTCTGTTTCAGGGTCTGGGGGAGAGCGAGATCAGAGACTACAAATATGCCTAGTGCAATCACAACAGTGATTCACATCAATTTGCTGTTGATATACCTGACTTAGGTTTGATCTCCAGATTGACTACTAAGATTGAAAGCTTACTGGGCTGGTATCATGTAGTCTCTAAGTGTATGATAGTCTGCAACAGTTAGCTTGTTGTAGGTATCATTAGTAGAGAGAGTTTCAAGTTAGATGCTTTGAACCTAGTCTGTTATAAACTGCTGTGAGGGCGGTATAGGTAGAATCCTTTTTCACTTGTGTTAGAATGTAAACATTTCCATTATTATTCTCTAGAATAGAAGCAAGACATCTGCAGCATGGTAGCTAGCTAGAACTATAGCATTGTGATATACAGAACCTGTGCACGAAGTATGACATGAAGATTTGACTCACTTGGCAGTCTGCACCTAGAGTAGAAATATGCGTGATGCAGGATTCATCCCGCATGACATCAGAGAACCATCAATTCTGTATCTAAATCAGAATGAATAATCCTATCTTTCCCCATAGTCATTAGACAGAAATGGGAACCCTCAGGAAGCTTTTTTTCTGATTTGTCTTAGATGCTGATCATTGGGTGGGATGGATTCCCTTTTGGAGCTGTTTGCAAAGGAACGTAGGGTGACTAGCACAGACATAGACTGAAGATGCCTAGAGCTAGTGCAAATAAATCCTATTCCTGTTACAAACTCCTCTCCACCCCCCCTTCCCCCCCCAAGCAGGAATATTCAAATGTTTAATCTTCCTCCATGAAGTCTATATTGAGCTTGGCATACTTGTGTCATTTAGCTTTTAATTTTGAAATGTCTTGAGAAATGTTGCCTTCTTTTTCTAAATTGTTATTATTCTTATAGGAACCCTGTCATCCTTGTGAGTGGTATGACACTAGAAATAACAATATCAAAGAGCTTCATTTTTTTTCCACTTAGTACATTAGGAGTGAGACAGATTCCTCTGGAAAAGAAAACCTGTCCAAAAGGTTGCAGGGTGAGAACAATATAACATAATAGATGCAGAATCTTCTTTTTTTTTCCCTCCTTGAATAGGCAATATAGGGAAAATTGCACAGCTATAGAGTTAACTAGGAGTAATCCCAAATGGCAGGAAGAAGGGCACTTCATAGTCACGTAATCAACTGAAACAGCATTTAGAAAGAACAAACAGCTGGCCTAGTCCAAACAGCAGCAGCCAAGTGGGAGAGTTTGTCATTCTGTAAATGGCAAAATAACAAACACCTGACCTGGAGATAATAGGTTAATTGCTTTAATATTACATTTTGCATTGATGTTTGTTTTAATGTTGTGACGGATGAAAAGAGGTCATTTTTTTTAAAATGCAGGCCTTCCAGATCTGCCAATGTCTGCCCAGTGGCCTGATGAAAAACATCTCTTAGGTGACAAAATGAGTTGCATGCAAATGACAAGTAGGCTTGATGTGCCCTGAAAACATTCAGCTTGGAGTGACCTGTGATCATAAATTACTGGCATGCTGCATCAAATCCTAGACTTGTAATTTCATCAAGATCAACAAGATGCAATCTTGAAAACTGTTTGCATGATGTGAGGACGAATTGATGCCCTTGTCCTTCCAGACTGTTGGATCTGATGCTCAGGAGTCTGACTACTTTGTGTCTCTAAGTAGCAGTATAGGGCCATTGTAAATAATTAAGTAGAAATTTGTTACCCTTTTGTCAAATGTATTTCTGATGTTACTCTTCCTTCGCCTCCATTAAGAAATCCCTTGATTAAATTTTAAAGTCTTAAACAATTTGAAAGGCTGAGAGCACAGGACACAAACTACAGTCTGAATGTTTTGCACAGGAAAGTCATATTCTCTCTGGGAGAAAAGAAAATAATGTCAAGTATTTAATATGCAATCCCGTGATTCTCTTTCAAGACATGATGCTATAGATTTGATTACCAATTCAGTGGCTGGTACTTGTAGGTCATTTATTTTCTCATCTGTTTGCTTGTAGAGATTCAGAATTTCTCTCTCAATTTATTTACAAATGTTTCTACATAAATAGAATGTATGGCTGAAAACTTAATCCCATGCAGTTACATCAAGAGGAGGCATATTGTATGGTTCATACAAATGTGGAGTTTTCATAATAAATGTTGCTGTTCATAACTTAAAAGCCACAATTCTACCAATAAACCTATACTAAGTTTTCTGAAGTGTATAAAAGAGCTTTAAAAAGAGACACAATATTTTTATGAATAAATGGGAGTTGAAAAACAAATTACCCTTATCTTGATTTCTGCATCTGGAGACATGAATATTGATCATTCTGTTTATTGTATACCTCTTAAAAAATATATATACATTTGTAAAGCACACTCATTATCATGCATGTCTTGAAGTAGGCATATAATATTTACAGTGACAAAAGCCTTTTACTCTGCACTGAACAAAGAACACAATCTATACTCAAGGAAAAAAACCCAAAACATTATCAGGGAGGAGCATATATTCCCACACCAGAGAGCTTAATTGGGGAGCAGAGGACATATCATTAATGTTGACCTATTAATGCTAGCAAAAATATTGCTATGCAGGCCTAACTGCTCTCACACATATACGTCATTAAGTGTTTTACTTTTATTCCGATTTCCTTAACGTTTTGTACACTCAGTTACAAATAGCCTCCATCCCTTAAAGCTATATATAATTTTTCACCTCACTTCAGTGAAGTAGGAGAAAATGAAAGCATCCTAGTACAGTGTAGCATTCAAAAAACACTCCCATGAGTGACAGCTCCTCAGTCATAATACCACATTTGCACTCCCTAACCAGAATGCTGTGAAAAACGACAACTCCCTGTTACAGTTTTATTTACTCCCCCAGTAATATCTGGACAGCCATTTAGATTATAGTCATTAATATATATCGCAGACAGTTTATGCACTCCTTAGACTTTATATTTGAAATATATGTGCAGTAATTATTTGCTTACAGAAAATGATGACTCATCCAGTTTTCACATCAGACATCTAATTACATTTCATAGAATCACAGAATCATAGAATCATTTTCCTAATTACGTGCTCCCATTTCAAAATTTTACAATGTTGGGTTAGATACTTCCCCCAGTTAAACTTTGTAAAACAAACTCTCTGTAAAGCAAATCTCTCTGCCTCTCCCCTGCCAAGATTTCATTCTCCCCCAAGCTTGACCCACACTGTCCCTCCAGCTGAGAAGTGCATATAGTTTCTTCTGAAGTAAAGATACACTGTTTCTAAGAAAACCTACATAGGTACCACTAGGTATATCTACATTTTCTTCTAACTAAATCAGCTGACTCCACAGACAGCATTTTCAGTGTCTGTCAGAGAGCACGAAATGCTCAAACACTGAACTTCAAAAACATGTTCAGCAACTGTTAGTGGCTGCAGGCTGTATAATGAGTACCACAGAGAAAATTATGAACTGCAAGCTGAGGAAAGCTACAGGCATGATGGACTACATTATATTGTCCAATGCCTGGTAGACATAATAGCACAGGAACAGAAAAACATCTTGTATATGCTTGTCAGACTTGTGGTCCAGCAGCAGATTTTTCTTTTTTAGTTCCTCCACTGGGAAGTCTGCAAATCTTCTGAGTTGTGATTGCCCCCAAATACTATTTTTTAAAATAATTTTAACAAATTTTCTGATATCTGAGGTCCAGTTTCTACTCTGGACACTGCTGATCTAAATTTGGCAAGCTCAGTTGAGGTCAGTGATTATTTTTAGCAGAAAAGCGCAAGTGGGCCTGTGTTATGCAATATTTCACTGGTTGTCAACTACACTTAAAAAACTCAAGGGAGAGTTGCCTCTTGAATAGGTGATGATATAGGAAAATGAATTATTTTTGAGCATTTGGTATGCTCTTTGTTTAGAATCTTTAACTCACTTACAGTAATTTATATTGTAATGTTGAATGTACAAATAAACATTTCCCAGAAGAACTTTTAAAATAATCTTTTTGATCCACTTTCATAAAATTTTAATGTACTGATCTTCAAGTTGCTTTGCAATTTCAGCATTGGAATAGTCTATAAAGTACCCACAAAAATTATAAGCAGATACCGTAATCCCAGTACAGCTCTGTGAATTGTAGGAAAAAATTGTAAGTTTGCCTGTTAGTGGCCGCAGAAGGTCTATACTACTATCACATAACTGGGGCGTGGCAGAGCTAAATTCCAAATCAAGTAATTGCTTTTTGGTCCCTGAAGTTCATCTGCTAATTTTAACTGAATAAAGTATTAGTCTTCCTTTTCTGTCCAGACAGCTGGTTTGCTGAGTGCTTTCAAGCATGTCCCAGGATCCTTTTCAGAGGTGGCTGGACCTTGCTTGTTTTGATTTGTTTATGTAAGTATTGTTCCACCGTGGTTAATTATTTCCTATTTAATATTGCCTCTGACTTTGAGCCACTGTAGTTATTCACCTATTTATAAAGTAAAGCCCTTAGTATTTGCCAGTTTTTAGCATGCTGTTGCATGTGAACTACTCAAGGACAAGAAGGAAACTTCGATGTCATAGGCACTGATTACTGGAAAATTGTGACATAATTGATAAGTAGTCCACCTCTGTTGCCTAGTTACACAAATAGAAGTTCTTTTGGGCAGAATGTGTTGTCCGGTGCTCATTTAAAAATGAAAGTGCAATATAAAACAGCTGTGAGAACATGATTTTTCAGCATATACTGTTGTGGAATTTCCTGTGTGGAATATATATAGTAACAGGAATATATATATATTCCATACATATATATATATGGAATATATATATAGTCACAGTCACATTGGGCTGTGACTGTGCCACCAGTTCTTGGTGACTTCTGTTACCTCCATTGGTGGAACTATTCATTGAGAGTGATATTGAGAGTGTTTTTCAAGAGGTCCTCCCAGCAGCACTGCTTCAGCTGATACTGTGCTGTGGAAGCTTTCTCTCTTGTGCTCAGTCCTTATTTCAGGGGTAGTTTGTCACACTGTGGTGTAGGGATTCTCTGCTTATCAGGCATTCACTCCTATGACATTTCTTCATAGGAGTAGGTAACAAATGCATTTACTTTATCCTCACTGTCTGGCCACAACAGTTGCAAATGCATTATCATAAATCTCTGCGTGTATATGTAAATAATATCTTAAATGTGAGGGGAAGGAAAATTCTACTGAGAAGACTTAGCTCTTTTAGACTCTGAGGCAGGCTTGGCCTCAGTACAATCTTACACTGTTTAGATCACTCAGTTGTGTATATATATATATATATATTTTTCCTGTTTATGCCTTTGTGAAAACCTTGCTGTTTATCAAAATATTGTTAAAAAAAAAGTGTTTAAATTCTTGACTTGATTTAATCTCAGAATCATCCCATTAGTTTACATAGCCTAGTTTGGAGCCCTGTTTCTCATCTGAATGGAAGAGGTATTTTTGCCTTTAAAAAGCAAAACCAGAAGAGAATGTTTTTAAAGGTAGAATGAAATAAGATTTTCATGTTATTTGGTAGGTGATTTAACATTTGAGCCTCTGTTATTTGCATATCAAAATGAGACATAAAAGCAGTTTGAAAACAACTGCAAAGCAGTAACGAGACGCTACCTACCAAAACTCATATATAGGACTGGATAGACTGGTCTATTGTATATATTCATGTCATTCTTGAAAACACAGAGAAAAAAAAAATCGTGTATGGAAACATCTGAGATCGCAGCTCATTGTAACTGCGATTGCTCCTTACTGAAACTCTTTTTGCATGAATTTTTCTGCTTTTGAATTTTAGTCCTTCTAGAGTTTCCTGTACTCTCCCCTGCAACCCTTTTTTTTTTTTCCCTTTTCACTTGCCTTTTAAACTCAGTTAAAACTGCTCCTCCTTCTCATCGGGGAATAACTGTCCCTTTCTGGGTTTGTTTGGAAATGTAGCTCTTTTGACAAACATAAAGGCAACATTAGGCTGTACGTTTTATTTTTAAACCAAAACAACATATGCAGCTGACTCTAATTTTCTATCATTAAAGAAGAATCAAGTAAGTGGAACAAAGAACTCTGTATACAAATAACAAAATTTCACTTTCACCTAGACATGTAGTCGCATGGACCAGCTGGTATAAATTGACATTGCCTTTAATAAAGCTATACCAGGTGACACCAGCTGAGCATCTGGCATCTATTTAGAAGATAAAATATAAAATCCATTTGCTGTTTCGATATACAGCTATACTTTCAATGAAGAGAGGGTTGTTTGAGTTGGAATATCAATCTGCACATTATTAGTTAACAGATTAAAACTAATCTGAGAAGCACTAGTGATTACATGCATATTTGGATTTTAACAAGTTCGTGTTTTTGCAGAACTGTGAGTAATTATATGCCTGACTGGATGAAATGGGATGAAATAGATCAATAATTTATTATGAGAATTTACTCATCGATTTAGTGTGCAAGTTGTCAGTAATCATATGCACCGTGCCAAAGAGTGAGTCGAGCTGAGCTCATTAAAAAGTCTTATATAAAACTCGACTCCTTACGATAGTTCGGTCACATGACTGACAATACTTAAGAGCCTTATAGCCCTTCATTTAGCTCAGCCTTAGTAAGAGGGTGTCCTTTTTGCTGTGAAGTCAGAGCACTATTATCCGTCCATTTTCTCGGGGACGCTCTTTGTGCCATTCTCACGCTTGCCGTAGCCTTTCAAACTCTGCTCTTCACTTTTTCTTTGTTAGATTTTAAAGTCTTTTAATTGACAGAAAGAGTAATTGACACTCTTTTAATTCGCAAGAAAAGTGGTGAGGGTTTGTGGTTATGTCGCTGTCAATGTATAATTCCCATTTGTGTTTTCGTGAATACCCTGTTGTCTTTTACTCTTCATTTTGGAGGTAACATTGAGCGCAGCTTAGAGCGTTCATTTTAAAGCAGCGGGTTGACACATAGTGAAGAGACTATAGCTGGGAAGCTTTGATAGAGCAATCAAGGGCCATCAACACTTAATGGCTGTACACCAGTGGATCAATGGGCTTGCAAGCAGCAGGGCCATTGACTTTGAACAACCCTCTGCCCAGACGCTGAAAGGGTGCCTGTTCGTGTCAGAGCTGGAAAATTCGCAGCATAAGCTTAGGGGGTGGAAAGAAGTCACAGGCTGTTTTAAAAGGGGAAAAGTTCTCTCTGCAAACAGGGAAGTTTCTTCTCCGGTAGCCAGGTGAGCAGTTACGCAGGGCCAGGGGGTTGTTTAGCTCGAAGACAGCCTAAATCTTGAGGCCGCTCTGTTGCTAAAGGAATAGGAAAGGTAAATGTTTTCTGGGATGTTTAGTTTTAGATAGATTTGTGCTTTATTTTTTAAATTTGAAAGTGCATATGCCTGTTTGAGAAATTGCAGAGCTGAGCCAGTGGTTCTTCTTTTCCTGTGCATTGTCCCTGAATGTTGCCATCGTGAAATCAGGCTACACTGCAGCACAGAAATTTTTGTAGACAGCTGTATCTCAAGGAGTCTGATACACAGGTTTTAGTGTTAGCAGCAGCACCATATGGTGTTCTGTTACATAAAGAGGATCTAACTTGATTTTGCACTAATATCCAAGAAAGTTTTCTGGAATTTATGATCAGCCATTTACTGGGATTGGGAGGTGTAGAAACGTATGGGATCCAGTGATTCAATCCAGACCTGACATACAGTGCAAGTAAATAGTCTCGACAAATCTGTGTATCAGTAGAGGGGTTTTGGTTTTGTTTGTTCACCTGGAAAAAAGAGGGGGTTGTGCATAGGTGCATGCGTTTTCTGCCAGCTAGCAAAATTCAGCGGTGTGACAGTTGCTTAGGTAACAATGTTTTACTTAAGAGCTGAAGAAAGATGTGGTAAATGGACTTTGAGGATGAAATTCACTACTTTGTGCAAAATGGCTGAGAAATTGGATGTATGCAGGGAGGTAATGGGTAAAAGGTACGCTAGATTCACAGGCAGAACAACGTGCTTGAGGAAAAAGGTGGATAATGGAATGTGGCCATTAGAATGGGAATGTTTCAGGGGATAGGTACGTTTTCAACAGTGGTATTCAAAGGATATATCACAGAGAAGCACAGAGATTGACGTTTTGTTTTTAAAAAAAGCATTTATATAATACAGACAAACCCTACAGCTTGTAGGCATTGATATCACATCAACACATCACAAGCTTTTTATTTAATTGAGTGTGATTTAGGAAAAAGCATTTAGAACAGAGTCTGCTCCATCACATCAAATCAATTTAAATTAACAGACCAATGTTTCAGCTGTAAACTGATGTGCTAATCAAGGACAAGATGCTAGAAGTTACTAAGCATCTCTTGTAAGCTTTAAAGAACTTTAATTTCTATTTACTACAGTGGGAACAGAGCACCATGATCCACATCTTTCACAAAAAATTGGGGTCTCTAGGATTTTTTTCAGGCCATATGCAGTTAATCTCACTGTTTGGTCTGAATTTGCTACAACTATAAGTAAATGTTTAACCAGCTCTTAGGTAACAATCTGAATGGGTGATATTAGGCATATGATGAAATCAAGTGTGTTCTTAAATGGATGGTGACTTTTTGTTGTTATCATCTGAATATTCCAGAAACATTATTTAAAGGAAATCTTTTTTAATTGTCTCAATCTTAAAGAAAAAAAATAGCTCCAGCAGAAGCAGTTATTAATGAAATGCTTTTATAATTTTTCATTCTCTAATGCTACTTGAATAACTAAACAATAACAACAAGAAGAAAATTCCCAAATGACAAGTTAATCTCATTTACTTTTTTTTCCCCCTCCAATTAAAATCTAGAGGAACAAGTGGTTTGTTGGGTCAGCTTTAACAAATGGATGTGCAGTCCCTGTTACCAGGGCTACAAATTATGGCCATCTTCTCTCAAAATCATAGAAACAAGACTACAACAAACATGAATTACCTATAATTTTCTTATTCCAATAATTCAAATTCGCATTTCCATTGCTGGGGATGAGTAAGGGAAAGTATGATTCATGTTGCAGTGAAAAGCTATTAAGGTCTAAGATTACTTGGGCTCTGAGTGAAAGGTGCCTGTTACTGTGAAAGTGGAAAGCTAAAATAAAATCTTCAGTTAGATTAGAAGATGTATTTAAGATCTTTGAACCTATTTGGCTGGAAATGTGTGTCACTCTGAGATTTTACAGTCCCCTCCAAATTTCCTGGTTTATTATTAGTACATTGAAAACAATCTCAATTTTCAACCAGGTCTAAGTACTATGCCACCCCACCCCCCACCCCACCCCCTGGGAAAAAAAAAAAAGTATGAGCAAAATCTGAATAATTCTTCTCTAGACCTTCACTGACTTCCTACTAGTGGGCTAGAAATTATAAATTGCCAAGCTGTTTGCAAATAAGGGTCTCCTCCTTTGAGGATCTGTATTCATTCCATGGTGCTCTAAGAACCAGGCTTTTCTGTCCTGGTGTACCTTGAAGCAGAGGGAAGCGCTGTATAAAAGACATACTTCCTGCAGCACTTTAGTGCATGATGTGTCTGTAGCCAATGCTCTAAGAACCTGGGAATCTATCCTCACTTCGGTATTTTAGAAAATAGAAATCTGTCTTCAGAGCTTCACTGTATTCACTGCAAGGTATTCGCTGCCATGCTGCATCCTCCGTGCCTTCACATGTGGGTCATTGGCGTGAAGGCTATTGCCCTTTCTAATAAGGCAATGAAGGCCTATGGCATTTGTACAACATTATTAATTTTGATAGCTTGAATAAAGGATGGTGTACTGAGGCTAGGATTCCTCTGACCCAGTGGAGTTAATATTTAAAATCTGCACATCTACATCTGAAATATCAGTGGACTATAGGCAAAGAAATTTACAGTTTGAGTCCTTAGGCAGAAATCACATCACCTGTGGTCACACAAATCACAGCCTAAAATTTTTGTTTTTCTTTCTGTTGACTACGAATGGAGCCTGAAGTGGCCAACTCAAACCGGGTATCTAAGTTGTAGGTGACAGGATAAATTAAGAAAACATCCCAGTGTGTGATGGCCCACCACTGAATCAGTGGAAATATCCTGGTCTTGGATCAGGCCCAGAATCAAAATTGGCTCCTTTCATTATCCCATGTAATAATTCTCAAAAAGATTTGGCTCAAATATTTTAAATTGAACAGTCTTAAATTTAAATGCATTTATGAATATAAAATATTTCATAATGGCTTATCACTAGCAATAAAGGAATAAAAACAGTGATTTCAGAGTGGATTGTATGTTACTGTAAATATTTATACTTTAAGTAAAAGTATTTAATGGTATGTGCATTAATAAATGCATGAAATAATAACATTTTTTAAAATCATATTACTTGAGACACACTGTTTTGGTGGTCCGGAGTGAATGTATTTGGACTCTCCTTTTGACTGTTAATTTCAAAAGTTTATATTTTGATTTAAATTCAGAATTACCTCTTTTATCTTCAGTGAAATATTAGAATATGCTAAGAAAGAAAAAAACAAACAAATCAGCTTCTAAACAGTCCTAAATACTAGTTTTCCAGTAGTATTCTACTATTTCTTTATCAAACATCTCAGATTAATTATTTAAAATGCATTTAAATAAACAGAATCCTTTTTTTTTTCCTGTTGAAATTAACACCATCAATTAAACAATAAGCATGAAAATTTGTGACTTTTATTCTAAAGAAGGAAGCAGTGTTTGGGATACTGAGCATTAAACACTTTAGGACACTAAATAAAAGGAAGAGTTGTATTTCAGTAGTGGTTGTAATTTTGTGTGTTTATCATATATCCCTTCCACATGCTCACAGCAAGCAAGACCAAGGGAGTATTTGTAGTTGCATGTCCTTGGCCTGATTTGAAATTTATTAAACATATATTAATACATTCAGAAAAGTCCTAACTGCTTTTCCAGTAAGCTAGGGTGTACACAAACAGTAAACACAGATTTCATTTCATAAATAAGTTCTCGCAATTCTTTCTTTGCCCAACAAGGGCTTTTAATTAAAGAATTTTCTATCATAACTAAATTAAAAATAAAAGGTGTCATGAGATCAATCCTTTCAGCTCCTGAATGCTGATAAAAAGACGTGCAATAAGCTAAAGTGTAAGAATTCTGATTTGCAACTTGAAATCCAGCTTCATTATAATCAATGAAAAGCTTTGTTATTGATTTCCATACAGCCCAGATTTTTCCTGACACCATTTGCTAATAGGCTCTTACCTAGCAGGGGGCATGTGTACTGTCATCAACAGAGTAAGCAAAGCTGCGCTCTTGTCACTGGAGAGAGCATAGGTGTGGGGGAAGTAGTCTGAAGTACAGTTAAAGCAGCACAAGGCCCAGACACAGATGCTTTATGTGCGCCTACTGAATGCAGCAAAATAATTTTTAGATTTTCATTTTCTCCCACTGACAATCACTATTCAGCAGCACTTTCTGTGTGCTTTCCAACCCATGGGTGGAAGTAAACACGAGTTATTGCCATACCGTGACAGGCATGGTCCCCATGAAACTGAGCCTCTCTGAAACAGCTGCTGAAAGCCTCACTCCTTGTACCGGACTTGGCTTTTGAAATGCTAAGCTTCTCTGTTCATTACATTTTTTACTCCCTTGGAACCCTGGGTGGAGATCTTTAAAATCTTCTGTTTTCTTAGCTTGTATCACACACTTTGAGAATGAATGTAAGCAGAACTAGCTCCAGCTTCAATTGCGCATAGCCTACAATTCAAATTACTCCAGCTATGCTTTGTTTTGTTTAAAACAGCTTATGTTCTCCTCTTTGGGAAAGAAAAGGTTTTCTATAATGGGATAAGGGAGAAGACATTGTTAATTACTCATTTTCATTTTCAATAAACTTTGGTTCACCCAGGGCAAGGCCAAGTCTTGCTTACAAAAGAAATAGATACTTATTTTTAGCTTCAATTAACTGTGGCGTAGACACCTTTTACAAGCCCCATTTCACGTATGAACAAACCTTTTAGACTATCTTACAGAGAGGTGGAAAACTTGAGTTACAAGTAAAACTTTATGTATTTCATCAAAGCCTTCAGGAGCAAAGTTTATTTCTAGTCTGGAAAGCATCTCTACAAATATTTAACTGTAGAGGAAATCTTTGGGTACTCTCAAAATGCTGACAGGTTTCCATTCCTAATTTCGTCTTTTTGATGACATAGGAATCACTGTGTTATGACTCTCTTTCTCTGCTTTGTTTTTCACTATATTATGCTAGCTGAATTCATGTGTAGGTACTGGTGCAAGGCATGCCCTAAAGTTCTTCCCTAACTGTCTAGCTGGACCTGATCAAGGCTGCTTTGTTCCCTCTATGTGCCCGAGCCTCCTCTGGTGTAATCTACAGAAGAAGAAAGAGGAGAATGAAGAACAGAGGAATTCATAAAATGTTGACCTCCTCTGGGTATGTGCAAGGAGACACTGTTTCAGAGGGGTTCTCCCAAGTCCCTCACTTAAGACAGCCATTGATGCTGTTTCAATAAACTAATAAACTTAATATGCTGGTAGAGAGCTTTGGCAGGGAATGACAGTTCTGTGCCATATATTAAAATGTGTGTATAAACTTTGGTTGAAACACCATTTAAATACTATTGTTCTGACTAGCTACTCGGGTAGTTGAACTGAAATGATTAAGTAACTGAAATAACTGATCTAACTCAGTAACTTCAGGAACCTGCATCCAACCTGGATCTTTGATGTAAGCATCGTCTGGTTATCAAATTACACCATCATTGCTGCATTGCTGGTTTGCTCCTTAGTTTTTCTAGGAGACACTTAAAAAATACTATGACAGTTTTTCTGTTTAGTCAAATGCAGTGATGTACAATCTGTATGTTGGTGATGGCAGGTCCTAAAATTTGCTAAGCAAGAGTAGACACAGTTACCTTCCAGCAGCAGTGATATTTTCCCAATGATTCAAAACAACTTTAGGAAAACTAAACATATAAGAACTATGTTTTCTTCAATCCAGTTTGTTACCTTTACAAGAAATATCCTGAAACATGATACAAAACTACCAGTATTTAAATATTTAAAATGATTAGGGAGAAGAATGTCTAAGGCAACAGACAGCTCCATGAACTCCAAGGTACACAAGATAATTCTTTTTCTTTCGCTAGAGGTTTGGAGTAACTATTTACAAGTCATCCAATTTTAGCTGTTTCTTTAATACTAAACCTGAAATTATTTTGGGTGGTAAAAGCCTTACAAATATATATATTTTAAAATTTCAAAATAAGTTCTATTATTTCAAAGATACGTGGAAAGAAAAGTATTATTTTCAAATAAATATCTACTTTATTGAATAACTAATAATCAGCTTTCTAGCACTTGTACAGAATTTAAACAATTTAAGAAGCTGAAGGGCATCAATGTTATTTCAGAATGTCACTTTAGAAAATGACATTCTGAAGTCAGTAATTGCCAGCTAATGTATGTTAATAAGAACCTTTAAAACCTGTACTTCCCCCCTACCTCTTTACAGAGTATCTGGGGAAAAAAAAATGCAGTCTGGAGGTTATGAAGCTTTGATTTCTGTCAGTAAGGTGGCCATTTTTGTCTCTTCAGAGCTTTCTAATACTGAAAAAGTATAAAAGAAAGACAAAAATCTGAAGCTGATTCGGGCAAAATTCCAGAGTGTTCATGAAAACAGTGTCCTAATCAATCTGCAAGTGAAACTTCAGGCAATTAACACTGAAAGCCTGTTTAATTAGGGTGGATCATGCAAAAGGAAATGCTGAATAGTTCTATTTATACAATCGTATTTACCCTTTTTGCTAGAGTTATAATTCAAAGTTTTGCTACACATAAGTAATAATGTCGTCTCATTTTCCATAAAGATTATATGAGGAGGGAGACAATATGAGGAGGGTTTATGAGTTAATAACAGTTTAGATGCAGGACTAATGATAAGAAATCATTATATGCAAAAAGGAACACACACAAAACTTATGTAAATAGCTAATACCTAGGGTGTCCTAATGTGAAAAAATCATCGGAAAAGTTCTTTTATCACATAATCACGCCCCAAGCATTTGTTAACCAGAATCTTAGAGATGCATAGTCTATTTTCTTATGAGAATAAAATGCTAACCAGTAGCAGTTTATTAGAAAATGAAAAATCTGTGCATATTTTATTCAATACATATTTAATAAAGTGTTTGTTTTGTAAAATATATCCATACATAATACACAAGTTCTTTATAAAACCCCAATTTCTCCAAAGGCTGTGACACTTTACATGGTATGACTTTGCTAGTGTATGACTCTGCAGAGCCGATCAACCAAGGACATGGAAAAGTCTGCTGGGGTCATCTAATTTTTAACCATTTTACCCTTCCTTACCTGAAGGTGAGCAAATATTGACTGGCCATTTCATAATCCGTGGTGACCAGCTGTATACTTGCTACCTCAGGGGAATATTCATAACATTTTGTACATATGAAGGTAAAGTAGCGAGAGGCATATAATTTTAGCTTTGGTTTGTACACTTGTATTTTAGAATTCTATAAAAAAGCGTACAAAAGATTGAAAAAGAGCATCTGAAAGGCAAATAAATAAATACAGGGTTTCTCTGTGTAACGCTGCGTGCTAACTGCAGCTGTCATTTCAGGGCAAGCAGTGAGCAGGCTTGCAACAGACGCACACAGAGTTTGGACTTTGCAGATAGGGACAAGGACTTTTCCTCTGCTGAAGAGCTATATTATCTACCATAAAGAAAGGCATGCTGGTGTGAGATACTCTCATTAGCCTGCTCTGCTTAGCAGGTGTGCTGCTGCCAGCTGTGCCAGCTGCAGCTTAGTGGTGGCCCTCAGAGTCAAGCCAAGGTACAGTCAAGGTACAGCACAGCAGCAATCAGCTCTCTTTTGTGATAAGAACAGAGTCTTTCAGATAATCACCCATAAAGTTTACTGTATGTAAATATTTTGAATGTTTTTACTGCTATGCAGCACCCAAAAAAACCCCCAAATTAGCTGGAAACAGGGATTGAACAGCAAGTTGTAAATAGTCTTAAAATACCAGGAAAATTATGCTGGATAATTAGCAGAAAAAGACAGCATATAGCATCACTAGCTGTCAAAGATGTAGAAATTGTACTTCAGAAGTTTTTGCAGTGCCAAAAAAGTGTAGCTGAAGAAATGAAACTGCAGATGATCTAAAATCACATTTGCAAGAACTGGAAAGTGAATCTTCTTAGTGGCTTATTGCTATATATGTTGTTCCATCAGTCACTTTACATTATTCCTCATGTCAAGGTGTTAGTGTCAAAAACTGCCATTTACTCATGCATCCTTTTAGTAGGTAAGAAAGCTGATTAACTTATTTAGGAGGTAATTACCTAGACAAGAATTAAGAGTTAGACTGTGCTTGGATCTTTCACATGGGCTCAAAGGGAAAGGCAAAAAAATGAGCAGCCACTGTAGTTCTGTTGCTTCCAAGCAACGATTCAGTTCAGGGTAAGACCCTTATGACTTCATGAGCAAAATGTTTTATCAGATTATGTTATTACCAAAAAAGATGGTTTCCTGCACTTGATTTACCTTGAAATGAAGCAATAAGTTAAAACTCGTATAGCTGTTCCAATTATACTTTGTGTAGATAAACTCTGAGCCATTTGCCTCTTTGAAGGCAAATTTTCTTGATTCTTCTGTTAAAATCAAACATTTCTTCCACAAACAATGTGCAATCTGAATATCAACATGCATCTTCCATGATCATATTCTTAAAACAACAGATACAAAACTTCTGCAGGTAGAAGCAGTGCCTAAATCTGTGCTATTTTGCGCACAGAATTCAAGACTCACTGGGCAAGAAAGAGATGGGCAAGTGTAAGATAGTTTTAGTCTATTATATGTACTAAAACACAGAAACAGCCCTGTAAATGGGAAGTAGAACTATTCTCTCCTAGGTGAATCCCTAAGTACCAGACTATACAGTTTTCTCAGATACATGTTTTATGTTTTCTCAAACACCATTATGTTATCAACATGGTTGATAACACATCAGTTTTTCAGCTGTTGCTGAGCAGTACTTGTACAGCATCAAGGCTGCCTTTGTTTCTCACTCTGCCCCCTCAGCAGGTAGAAAAGGGATGGGCAAGAGGCTGGGAAGGGACACAGCTGGGACAGCTGACCTGAACTGACCAAAAGGATATTCCGTACCATATGACGTGCTCAGCAATAAACCCGGGGCATAGTCTTTGCAAAGTAGCCATTAGTTGGAGACTGTCTGGGCATTGGTCTCATCCTCTTCTTCTCTTCTCTTCTCTTCTCTTCTCTTCTCTTCTCTTCTCTTCTCTTCTCTTCTCTTCTCTTCTCTTCT
>JAVKLA010000008.1:21156336-21167787 GCA_034782735.1 Sagittarius serpentarius | reverse complement strand
TCTCTTCTCTTCTCTTCTCTTCTCTTCTCTTCTCTTCTCTTCTCTTCTCTTCTCTTCTCTTCTCTTCTCTTCTCCCTTCATTCTCTTCTCCCTTCCTTTTTCCCTTCCCTTTTCCCTTCCCCCCCTTATTAAAGCTGCTTTCTTCTGGACGTGTTAGTTTTTCTCACTTTTGTCACTCTCCCCTGTCCCACTGAGGGGGGGATTGAGTGAGTGACTGGGTGGGAGCTTGGTTGCTGGCCAGGGTCAACCCACCACATTTACTTACTAGTTTAGGTTATGTTGCCAAGCACAGTACAAATGGGGAATGCAAAGTAGTAAGTCTTAATGGTCCATATCCCATGGAATTGGGTGCTGACGTACCTAAGGCTTATGTTTCTGAATCAGCTGAAGTTCTGCATTTTCTGTGAGATAAGAAACTCAGAGATAAAAACTCAAAGATACAGAAGATGCTGGAAGGCTGCAGGTTGTGATATTCAGCTGTATTTGGGATTTCTCAGCAGACAGGGATTTTGAGAACTGGTGCACTGATGACTAGATGAAATCAGTGCTCTCTGTGTGTAAAACCGGAGGGTACAAGGTGCTTGTTGCACAATGGCTACAATGAGAGACAACTAGATACGGAAGTTATATTGATTTCCTTAGGCAAGATCATAGCTCCTGTGGAACTTACTAGGATGTGTCTTGTTTACTTTGTCTCTGATGATTTGGTATTGAATAATTAGAGTAAAGAATCAAACTGACTTCAATAAGACTTGGATCAGGTCCTGAAAGACTGAATAAGAAAGTTCCTTTTACTGAAATTACACAATGAATCCTTCCTCCTGAATTCATTACTGATTCTTTACACCACACCTGCTTCTCTAACAAAGGTTGTCTTTGGTACATGGTTAAAACAAAGAGAAAACAACAAACAAACAGCATCTTAATTCTTGGCGTTGAAAGATGCTACTTTGTAAAGGTAAAAATAGCACAGAAGAGGACAGTACTGCCTTTCTTACTGCTTACATTTATGTGTTCAGAAATACATAAATAACATGTTCAGTTTACTGGAATTTTTTTAATGCAATGTAATCCACATTTTATACAAAATGTAGTATTAGTTCAGACATATTGTTGCCAAATTTGGTATAGGGAATAGAAATGAAACACTGATTTTTTTTTTTTCTCCTCTTAAAACTTATTGTCAAAATTGTGTGGATACAGCTTTATGTTATCAGCTGTCTCTGCTAACACCTTCATCAGGGGAGCATAGTGAAGAAGGAACCAATTAAAACAATGCCTGTTCAGCCTTCATCATGGTCTCTTCTCTTTTCTTGCAGTGAGATAGTCACCTGTATGTAATTCTCCCATGATGGAATGAAGTCTGCAATGGGCAGTTCTGTTGCAATCTGTCTCACATATTGGTTTCTCCAGCAGAAACTTGTGTAAATATAAATGGTTAATTCAGTTTTCAAGGATATAAAATTAGTTTTGAGGTCAGGCTCAATCATTAGGACAGAAGTTTTGGATGTGAAACATCCACGTACCACCATGTTTTTTTATGTAATTACAGGTATGCCTAACAGGCCAAATCCCAACAGACACTCGGGTATGTCGCTCCCATGAAAGTCAGTAGAAATCCAGATGTTTTCAGTGACCTAGGTCTCACTCTCTGTAGCTTTGATATTACTTGTGCTCAGTGAGTCAGTTCTGCATTTGAGACAGAATGGCTGAGAGAACATTTCTTTACCCCGCAGAGACACTACTAAGTATCTTGCACTTGTTAATAGTTTCTATTTAACTTACTGTTCACTCTTGGGTAGGTAAAAAAAAGACGCCATACTAAATTCACTGCTTTTCCAAGAAATATATTACTTCACAGAAAACGTACAATGCTTTTTAACACAGCACTAACAATTACGGATTTTTAGCAGAAGAAAAAACAGTGAGGCATAATTCATGATAAAGCACAAGAAATTTGTTTTTCATCGTACTGTCAAGATTGACAGTTAATCTTTTTAAGATAAAAGTCTAAATGTTGTTGAGGAATTCCTTATTTCTTTGGGCCTTTTAGGACCCCATTAAACTAGTTATCAATCAGAATGGTATCAATTATAGACAATGTCTGTCTGAGCACAATCTAGGTCTTGTAAGACAAGTTGAACTTATCCCTGGTGTGCACTCTCTTCATCACTACCTGGAGCTGCTTAAGCCTTTTTACCCTTGGAGATATCTAAACGCACTATTCCAACTTAAAAGGTGCAAAAGTTCATGAGAACCTTGGATCTTTCTGCCTTCATTATAAATACCACAGAGACTTCTGGAAACCTCTGTCAAGGATGTGAAGTATTCCTTATGTCATTAGAAAGTTATCTATATTACTAGACACTAAAACTACGACATACTGCTCATATACTTTTTTTTGTGTGTAGTCACCCCAATGAATATCACACATTGTGAAAGGCCTAGAATGCATTCAAGTCCAGTGGGAGCCATATGCAGCGATCAATATATACTGAACTGTCAGGGCTCTTAACAAAGATTTTGCTGCATGCATAACTGGCTAGGCTGTGCTCACTCCTTCCCCAAGCCAAAGGTTTACAACCTTTTCTAGCTCTAGCTGTGACAGCAAAATGGGCCACTCTCTGTCCTTTGGAAATTACTGTCACTTCCTCAGTTCTTCCAAGTAATTATTTTTTGGGTCTCTCTTTAATACATTCCAGCCCCCCAAAAATTATTCTAGGCAACTTAAAACATCAGAACCTATTTTATCTGCTGACTAATTAAGAAAATTAATAAAAGTTAGTAGGTACAGAGACCAAATTCCTCTCAGTTGAATGCTTGTATCAGTGGCTATGATTTGTTTCTGCATTTCATCTTCTGAATTCTGTATTAGTTCTGAACAGTGGTCTATCCCACGCTCTGGATTCAAACCAGAAGCAGGCTGGAATTTCTATTTTAATCCTGAAGTGGGGTGCCTAACAACTGGAGAGGTTTGCATGATCAGATATACACTCTGATATTTAGTTTCTCTCATCCTCTGGCTCCACCAGACTCATGAAACAGGTCATTTAGATTGCCTTTAAAACTCTAATACTTCCCTGGAGACATGTCCCTTCTGCAAGGAACATGATTCTGGAACACATGTGTTTAAAATATAAGCTTTACGGTACCAAATAAGAAATTCAATCATTTGTTTTATCTGGCTAGATGCATTTTTAGGCCCCAAACATCCTTTTTTCCCCTATTTTATAAAAGCTTTTATTATTTTTATCTTCCTCATACATCTTTCTCATATATACCTTTAGTGGTAATAAGAATACCATTGGAAGTTTGGAATTTTAAATTTAACCTTTCATTACTTGTATTTTAGTGTTAATTCTGCTTCTGCTATAACAGTAGTCTGTGCACCTTTGTCTCATTTTAAATAAGTAAATGTTATGGTTGCTTTAGTGTGATAGTTTACCTGTATTCAGTTTTTCCACTGCTCCACCAAACAATTCATCTGTGCTAGAGGTGCTGCTGTTGTCCTTTCATCTTCATAGTGCTCACTCTAGCTGTCTGCAAATAGATCCATTTGACAGCTTTTTTTTTGCCTTTTTTTTTTTTTTTAATGCATGTTGTCTTAACCTGTACTCATTTTGACAACATTGGGGTACTGTTGGTGTTCCTGAGCTCTGAACTGTGCATTCAGTTGATATTGAGTGGCTTTTCTTGGATTAAACTAGAATTTTCAGTCTTGTTGGAGTATTTCTGTACTTTCTATACTTTTAATTATTGATTATAATTTAATTTGCTTGATGAATTTCTAGCTACTTTGTTAAGGGTTAATTTTAATTCAGGAATCTCTCAGACTCTTTTCTAGTACTTGCTTAATTCTTACCGCTTACCAGAGACAAATGACTTGTACAATCTCCTAAGAGTTATGACATTCAAAATTTTTTATACTTTTTTTTAATTTCACTGTTTGAAATCCTGTCTCCTACATGCTTAATTATAAGCAGAATGCCAGAGTTCTAAAATTTTTTGTGTACTAAAGTAGCCCTTGTCTGATTTAATGGGGAAAAAAATGCAACAAATACAATGGGACCTGTGATCATATGACATGTTTGCTTTCTTTGTCTTCTTCTGCACTGGTGCTTGTTGCTCAGAGACCCTGCATGAAGCACTGATTCACCTCGGTATCATCTTCTGCATTTTCAAGGATTTTTCAGTACAGATGCAGTTTTTAGCCACTCATTCCTCTACTTCAGGCTACTTTGAAGTTGGTTATTTATTGGGAACTTTCATCTCTTCTTCAATTTTTACCCTCTCCAGTCAAAAATATTTAAAGGAACAGTTTCCAAGACTGCAAAAGTGGTAAGTAGCTCTTAGAACTGATAGTCTAGATTTATACAAGATAGGGAATTATGGGAAAGAAACTCCAAGTTTAGCATATTTTCTGAAACACAGGCTTCTTTGGGGACAGACTTTTTAGTAGGGCTTGTTGCGATAGGACAAGGGGTAATGGTTTTAAACTAAAAGAGGGCAGATTTAGACTAGGTATCAGGAAGACATTTTTTACAATGAGGGTAGTGAGGCACTGGAACAGGTTGTCCAGAGAAGCTATGGATGACCCATCCCTGGAAACATTCCAGGTCAGGCTGGATGGGGCTCTGAGCAACCTGATCTAGTTGAAGATTTCCCTTCTCATTGCAGGGAGGTTGGACTAGATGACCCTTAAAGGTCCCTTCTAACCCAAACTATTCTATGATTCTATGATTCCTATGCAGGCTAAGGGTAGTTATATGCAATGCTATGTATGTATGTTTCACTAAAAGTATGATAAATAATAAATGTATGTATGTTTCACTAAAAGTAGCACTGAGCAACATATTCTTTCTTAATTATGTGCAAAGTAACAGCACTAAAATTCTTCAGATATTATAATGTCTAAATAGTTGGTAGCACAAGCAGGAAAGATGAAATTTCACCTGAAACTGGATTAAAGCCTTCCATGTTACTCAACTCATACTCGTATACACAGGTAAGTGCACATAACTATGTCTGCAGTCATAGCGCCTAGCTCCTGGGGCCTCATAATGATAAACGTAAAAGCCAGGAAGTCAGCTATTTGTAGATTACTCTATATTTTAATGCTAGCAATAGAATAGTTTTTCCTCTTTCCTGCTTCTTATGCTCATGTCATTTTCATAGAGAATCGCTTTTCAGGCCAAGTTGTAAAACAATTCTTGCCTCTAGCTGTCACAGGTAAGGTAAAGCCCATCCTTCGACAGATTCTTATTACTTATTAAATATTTAAGAAGCTCCGAGACTAGTTCAAGGCTGTATTTCACTCTTCCCAAGTAATTTTGGTGCTGCTTGTCAAGGAAATAATGCAAGCTGAATGAAGGGCACACAGCACTGGTTAGCAGTTTTCATACATGTCAGTAATCATAACTTACAGATGTATAATCAGGGTTTTTTTTCTGTTTTAGCTTACAACAAGTTGCATTTTAAAGTATTACCCTGAGGGGGAAAAAATAAAAGTGCTGAAAACAGATGCAGGAAACAAAAACCCAACAATATCCAACTGCTGTGCTGAAAAATTGAATTTAAAAGGAATATTTTTTCCTTTTTTTCAGTGATTGGCACAATCTTTAGCATATTAAGAGTAGCAAATAAGGTCACTAGGCTCAGCAAGCAACCTCCTGGTGTTTCTCTCATCTTTAGTTTCTTGCTTTTCCTTTCTTTTCTGTCAGCTCTTTGTCTAATAAGCATTGACTTTGTTATTTCAGAGGCTCTGTAATATTATGAACCAAGGATTGTAATCTTGATTTTCTTTATCACCATGGCAAAGTGATAAAAAAAAATCCTCTGAAAGTGCATCCATTTTTGGAAGCATAGTGTAGAGCTGTTGAAATAGTATTGCTGGTGATTTGGAAAATATGAAGGATTATTTTGTTTTATGTTGAAACTTCTTAAATTAACTTCTGCTTACACAACAGTTATGACGTTACAGTGCCACTCTGGTGCTCAATATCATTGTCTAACCACAGCAGGTAGCGTGACCAGCTTTATTAATTCAGTGGGAAAGAACATAGTCAGCCAATAACTACTTTTGTCTCTTGAAGAGTAGTCATGATTGATAAAAGGACATTAGCATAAAGATGGTATAAAACAAATGTATTGAATAAAACATACCATATTTGTTGTTCATCTGCTGAATTTGAGGTTTTCTAAATAAAATTTGTATTTTAAAATTCACACCTGTTGAGATACTAACAATAAAAGTAGCATTAAATCTAACTAAAAAAGAGGAAGAACAACAAGGGTAATAGATCTTAGAAACTTTAAGTGAATACATTTATTATAGGATATTTGCACTTGTGAAGAACTAAATAAAATCAGTAAAAATATGATTGTTATCAAGAAATAGAATATGGCATTCGGTTTTGGGAGGTTTATTTGATAATTATATGGAATATCATTGACATAAGTTCTTTTAATTCTCTATTAACAGGTTAAAATTTCCAGTTAAAAAATACTGAGCTACCAGAGTCAGCTAAATGAAAAAAATGTTGAAATTGGAAGTGTCAATATGTTATTTAATCACTGTCAAAACAATTCAATATTTCTCTTTTAGACAAAGGACTGTACTATTTTTGTGGACAAGTACATTTTTACTCAATGTGAAGTTGGATCAGAAATTCCTGTATTGCAAATCTGTAGCATTGTAATCCAGTAAATACATTATTGCTATTGTCTGTGACAGGCTGCAGACCTAGAATAGCAGGGAGAACAGAGACGGTGATCACAGAGGCCTGGAAAATACAGGCACTAGGTGAAAGCAGACTTCAATGGCTTTAAACCACTCAGCAGTGTTCAGCTACTGATCTTCAAAGGCATACAGCCTTGGGAGCTGGGAAAAAACAGTTATAGGAATGACGAAAAAAAGAGTGCGCAAGTATCCATTACATGTAAATGACACCATATACAGTAAATTCAGATGTATGGTGGACTTGCAGGTGAAAGAGGGATGTAGAATGTGATAATATAATTATGTATAAAAATGACTCCAAGTGAATGCTAGAGTAAGGAGGAAGAAACCATTAACATTAGCATCATACTTCTTCCACCAGAAGGCTTGGTATACTGATGACTTGCCACCTCATACCTCCAAGACCTGAAGCCATTGACCATAGGATGCAGAGGAGCTGGAGAAGGCTGAGCATAATGCCAGAGAAAGGGGTAGATACTACAGAGTTTGTGTATACATCATTCTACCTGCATATGGTTTGACCTAGAAACATTAAAATCAGTGTAACTGGAGTAATAGTTCTTTGATTACACTGTTAAGACTTTAATGAGACTAACAATAAATTCTCAGCTTTGCATACATGATGTGTTACTTTTGCCCGTAGCAGGATTTTGTGTGTAATAAGTATTCTGTAACCTGAATGCAACAAATAGGTAAGAGATGCAGGTAACCAGAATTAAGTCTTTTGTTCTTTTTTATACTTATCAAATATGTACTGAAAAAATATTCAGGCTTGGATGTTTTCTTATTCAAATATTTGTTATCATAATTATTTTTTAAAAAGAAAAGCATTCCAGTCTTGTGCTTCTCTTCTCAAAGCTATTACTTCTGTCATCTTGCTCCCAGCTTCATAAATTTCACTAAACTGAGACAAATTTTGAAAATGGACTCTGTTCTCTGCAGATACACTTGGCACTCAGTGAGTCTGCCACCTCATTATATATCTGTAGTTAGGCTGAGTATGAAAAACAAAATAACTTTGCCTCTACATTTTCCCCCACCATCCATGACTCTCTGGGGGTTGGAATGTAGGAGACCCTTTGCTCAAACAGACTTCAGTGAATACTTGTCCTGTGCTATCCATCCTTAGCCTCAAGATCTTATAATTTGGGTAAAGTAAAACTGCAAAAGCTCAAAAAAGGAAGATTTGCTGTAATGTACTGTTAATTAACTACCTGATCTCTGGTTTGTCAGCACAAAATAGCTTTCTTATACCATGATCACACTGGCCTAGCTGCATCTCCTGAAGTCAATGGACAAAACTGTTTCTTTGAAGCTTTCCACATATCTTCAATCGCAAGCATGCGTTCTAGGAGTATATTAATGAAACTATAGAATTATGTGGTTGTAACTGGGCATATCTGATTTGTCATTGTACTGCTTCTTCAAAAAGTGTGGGGGAAGCCCACAGAATTAACGGTCCTGCACTCTGGGTCAGATGGAGACGTGGGGGGCATGGTGCTTTCTGTCTGCTCCCTCTCCACCTAAGCATTTGCCCACCAGGATGAGGTGCCTTGCAGCTCAGGACAGAGTGACAGAGGCCAAAAAGGAGACCAAGTGATGGCTCCTGAGGTAAGAATCTGCAGTTCCCCTAGATAACAGATATCTCAGAAAAGCAGGGAACAGATGCATAACTGCCTCTCATTTTGAGGGAAAGAAAGGCTTTTGCTTGCTGTAACTCAGGGAGCCCCTGGATGGTTTCTCAACTGAGAGCAAGACTGAGGGACAGATGCCTGTCGCGAACGAGTGGTTTGGACTGCTTGTGGGCTGCACCACCACAGGGCCATAGTGCAGAGGCTTAGATTGCTGGACAAATTTCTGAAAAATTCTTATGCTCTGGTTTGAAGTTTTAGTTCTCTCTCACTTATTACTGATGAAAATATATTCTGCTGTTTATATGTGTCTATACCTCAGAATTCTTTTTTTGCTGTCCCTGAATAAATGTTAATCTTAACTTCTTAGTGCTCATTGGATTAACTTTGGTAAATATGAGGCGGAAGGAATCCAATGAAAATCCAAATGAAGGCTGCAAGACAGTTTTCTCATATAAATGCTGTGCAGCATCAGAAGAAATTATATCACCTGATAATTTTAATTTTTTGATTGTAATATTATTCCTTTTTATGTCAGACACTAAAAGGTTTGAGATGTTGTAGGTTATTACAGTTAGGAGGAGAACATGTTGAGAGGATCCAGTACCCTTTTCAGGTAATGTCTGTATTTCCAAAACCCCATACAAAGTGTTGACTTGCTGAATTGTATGAGAAATGAAATTACAAGAGACAATTTCCTGGCTTACTGAAATGTGTTTCCTTCACTCATTATGCCCCAAAATCTTTATAGTCCTTTCTCAGAATTACATTTAATCTGATGGTTAGATTTCTTTTTTTCTTCTCCTACCGTCTTTGTCTGTTTTCTGTTTTATATCCTTCTGTATTCTTTCTGACCTCTGCAATTTTAACATTATATCCCAGAGGTCTTCTGTTTGGAAAGCTCAAGTGGCTAAGTGACTACAATTATTTTGTTTCAATTTGGAGGCTTCCCTAATAAGTTTAATAATTTCTGCTATTTTTGATAAAAGATGCAATTTATCCTACTGAGTTGGAGAGGTTTAATCAAACCTCTAACAATGTTCTCCCTGTATTTTTTTTTTAAGATCCTTCTCCAATTAGTGTATGTGTAACAATACGACACTATTCTGTGGCCTGTGCTATTAAGCATTCTGCAGTTTAATCTCAGCAGAACGGGCAATGTCAGCCATGATATGAATGATTAAAATGCCTCAGGCTTCTGTGCACTAACATAAGCATAGACTCTGGGCCTAAGTGAGCTAATTTTCATTTTCTGTGTATTGTTGTTCCTTTAGTTTTAAGAGCATTGAGGACATTGAGCACATGGAAACTCCGAGGTGAAAGCATCTGCTCTGTGATTAAAAGAAATCAAAAAGAATACACTCTAAAATGATTTCTAAGAAAACCTACATAAAGTAATTAACCTCAGTAGAACTGGGCATACTTCTCCAAGAGAAATTGTAATACATCCCTTGCATGAAGTGCAGGTATTGTAAGGTAGAGAGAAATTTATCTAGAGGCATTTGAGAAACTCAGTGGGACAGTGCAATTTTGGCTGATAATTAATTAAAAGGAACACATACAATAACAATAAGGAAAAAGTAAACTGAATTCTTCAGTATGATCTGTTTTCCCAGGCGAGGACTGATGAGCAACCAGCAATACTGAAAATCAATAGACTAAAAAGCAATTAAAAGGATAATTTTCACCATGTACAGAGGAAATATTAGTTGGTGAATAAAACTCACTATGAGATGATGTCATTTGGATTAAGACAAGGACTGTATGAATAATCATGCATAATAGGTAGGATTAAAACATAAAATGTGTAAATATTCACATTAGTGAATGAACAAAATGGTAAACATCTGGAGATAAGGAGAACCATTCATGTTGTTCAAGAAGAGGAACTGAATACGCTCTGACAAGAAAAACTCAGAAGAGAAAGGGAATACTTACGTGTGCCAAATTTGGACTATTCATACAGAAGTAAGAACTCTGCTGCTCAAATCTTTGAACAGGAAGGTTGACTCTTTCACAGTATGGTCTCTCTTTTCTACTCCAAATTCTGGTCCTTGAAGTATCTGAAAATTTTAAACATGCAGCAACGTCAGCCATATCTATCACATGTGCACAATTCAGTTTTACTTCGCACATGCTCATTATACAAATGGTCTGTACACACAATAAAGATAAAACTTCACAAATATGTTGCATTACTATGCCTATACAGTAAAGATGTTCTGCACGAGTAATGAACGTGTGTACTGAGTGCAGGTGCCCAGGCGCTGGCAGCGGTGGGGCTGCAGGGCGGCCTCTGTGAGGAGAGGCCGGGGCTGCCCCGAGCCGGACACAGCCGGTTCCAGCCGGCTCCAACCCACCCACCGCGGGGCCCGGCTGAGCCCCGCAGCCACCGTGGCAGTGCCTCAGGGAAAATGTGCTTAAGAAAGGGCAAAATGTCACACAGGCAGTGAGAAGAGTGGCTGGAAAGCTGCTCAGTGGGAAAGGACCTGGGGGTGTTGGCTGAGAGCCCGCTGAACATGAGCCATCAGTGTGCCCAGGTGGCCAAGAAGGCCAATAGCATCCTGGCTTGTAGCAGAAATAGTGCGGCCAGCAGGACTAGGGAAGTGATTGTCCCCCTGTACTCAGCACTGGTGAGGCCGCACCTCGAATACTGTGCCCAGTTTTGGGTCCCTCACTACAAGAAAGACATTGAGGTGCTGGAGCATGTCTAAAGAAGGGCAACAAAGCTGGGGAAGGGTCTGGAGCACAAGTCTTACGAGGAGCAGCTGAGGGAACTGGGGTTGTTTAGCCTGGAGAAAAGGAGGCTGAGAGGAGACCTTACCACTCTCTACAACTACCTGAAAGGAGGCTGTAGTGAGGTGGGTGTTGGTCTCTTCTCCCAAGTAACAAGTGGTAGGACAGGGAAATGTCCTCAAGTTGCACCAGGGGAGATTTAGATTGGATGTTAGCAAAAATGTCTTCACCGAAAGGGTCGTCAAGCATTGGAACAGGCTGCCCAGGAAAGTGGTTGAGTCACCATCCCTGGAGGTAGTTAAAAGATGTGTAGATGTGGTGCTGAGGGACGTGGTTTAGTGGTGG
>JAVKLA010000008.1:21136896-21148380 GCA_034782735.1 Sagittarius serpentarius | reverse complement strand
ACGATAATATTAATATTTGGTGAGTCTATATCCAGGAATTTATACTACTACTACTACTACTACTACTACTACTACTAAATAATAATAATAATAATAATAATAATAATAATAATAATAATAATAATAATGATAATCATCATCATCATCATCATCATCCTCCTCATCATTATCCTCCTCCTCCTCCTCATCATCATAGTTGGTTTAGAGGTAATGTAATAAATTAATACATAAATGTAAGTCTATAGGTTTAGTAAGGTTTATACAGACAAGTTCCAGTTTATAATCAAGGAAAGAAAGGCACAGAGCAGTGAAGTGACCTCCACATTTTGTGTATGATGACAACCAACCTGCGACATAGCTTTTCTCTTCTGACTCAGAACCCAGTACTTTGTGCATTATATCATGCTCGATGATCTACTTAGAATTCATTGTTCCTTAGTGTTAAAAAGAATTATCTAACCAAATAAATACCTACCTTATTACATATCTCAGTTATTAGTAGAGCTAGTGTACCAGCATAAGATGATGAGTACATGTTAATTTATCTGTGAATTTAGAGATCTTGATTTCTGGACTCTGCATTTGTCCTACAGAAATACTGCAGGCAACATCTCTTACAGATTTCTGAGATAGTTATCTCTCTAGAGGTAAGGTGCAGGAGAAATCTTAGGAAGTGCAAAAATGAGATGTTTCTGAATAGTATTGAATTGAATGTGATAGTTTATATACATCTAAGTATTAGATTCTGTACTTCTGAAAATTCCTGGACTTCAACAGAAGTTTTGTGTGATGGGATTTGAGAGTAGGCTCAAATACTTTTAGTTCCCAGATGATGAGCCTGTAAAAGGCATTACAGAATCAGAATTACATAGCTGCTTCTGTGCAGAAAGACCACAAAATAAAGTGTCGTCTTTTACATACTGTGTAAGAACTGGCAATGGACATTACTAGACCAAGCAGAGATGGACCAGGTGAAGCCAGGAATGAACTGGCTTCAAATCTAGTGCTAATGAAAGGTGATTTCCAATTACTCAGCCATTCTTATTTTTTAAAATTTCCTCTAAAGAAATTGATCTGATGTTATGGTATAGTATGAACTTTCATACTCATGTTACCAAACTTTTTTTCCCTATGTTAGTTTCTTTACAACTAATTTTGAAATTATAAGGCATATTAAAAAAATGTGTTTAATCTTAGTGGTAACTTAACCTAAATGTGTTCAGAATTCCTTTGGGAATATAAAACAGTTCATCAAGTCTACAATTTTATTTTTTTTTCCCCAGGGAAGAACCTTGCTGATTTATTTATAATATTCAAAACCTCTCTAATTATTAGGAATACTTAATCTTCTCTAAGGCAATATAAAAATGAAAATAATTAAAATAACACCAGAGAAATTGAGTATAAAGAATAACTATACTAATTGTAAGACATTGTTAGAAAAAACCTTCTATGGAAATTTGCTTACAGTTTTGACAATGTCCTCTGGTTGCTAAAATTATCTGTATTTTAAGTCTGGAAATATACAAGAAAGGTATAAAAAAAGTATATGCTTATAAACTTTTCCAGATAGTACAGACTAGAGAACTGGGGAGAGAAAAAAATGCATACTTGCTGTTTTATATTTATATAAACTCCACAGGAAGTACTACCTACACTGTAGCTACATACAGCATAGTTTAAAACTGTTGTGTAAGAACCTAGTTATTCAAATGAAAAATTAGTGGTTACAAACTGTTTTTGTAATCTCTACAATGTAATTATCCTGCCTGGTTTATGAAAGTCTGGCAATATTTTCATGCATTCCTTTGGAATCAATTTATTAATTAAAAAATTAGGTCAGCTTCACTGACCTAATTAACTCTAATAAAACCAACTAGGTCACAATTAAGATTCTCCTTTCACATAGGTATTTTCTGTCTCTTTACCATCGTTTGTCATTTAAGTCTGGAGGGCTAGTACAATTATTTTATACTCTTTGTATTTTACTCTCTCTGTCACCTGATCTGCTTACTTAAAACAACATGAGTCCCACAGCTAACAAAAGCCAGGGACAAAGTACTTGAAATGCCAAATCTAGCATCGGTATTATTCATGTCATTTGTGGTCTGTATGAAAATGTAAGGGAGAACAAAATCTGTTCTAAAGAATGAGAAGAGTTTTATAACCCTCACTGTATTCTCACTGCATCTTCCAGGGAACCGGAAAGGTTACTGATTTACATGGGCTGAGCTTCAAGAATTTGTCAACTGTCAGGTTAGGAAGTGTTGATTACACATGTATTACTGGGTTAGGTTTGTTGCACTGAAGAACTGTGTTGTTAAAAAAACACTGTCTGCAATACAGAAAACAAATAGCAAGTTACTTCATAATTAAATTAAAGCAATATCTCTATCCAAGCAAAAAGAGTTTCAGAGCAAGACCGGGTTCACCTTTTGTTTTAGGATTATACTTACAAGAATCTTCTTGGAACAGGATGCTGAGGTGTATAAATAGCACTCTACAGAAAGCTCCAAAGTGTTTAAGCTATTTGTCTTAGTTTCCACTGTAGTTGGTTAAGAAGGGATGACAGGCCACCTAGATGATGCGTCATCCAACTTAGGCACCTATTTTAAGAGGGGATAAGTCACTTTCTTTACATGTTTGTTTATCTCTGCTTCTGAAGAGACCTAAAATAGCTTAGATGAGAAGTTTAATCTTTCTGATAGTTATTGTAAATTGAGGGCTATAGTAAGTTAATCATTACAGTAAATTAATCATGCTTGTTACAGTCTGACCATAGGCCAGATTGTCTAATAATTCCTTGTCGAGATGAAATCTATGATCAAAAAAGTAACACAACAGAAGCACTGAATAACCCCTGAAGAGAGTGCCCCATGGAAAAACAGGCAGTCCAGAAAGACTTAGCTAGGAAGTGTCTTAGTTGTAGGAAGAAATGTTGAAAGAGAGAGAAAATCCTCTAGCTTCCAAAACTCATAAATATGTCAAAAATCTTTCTGCCAAATAGATGACTCAGTTAATTCAAAATAGCAAAATAGTGATCATCTAGTGATTATATCTGGTGTGAAAGTAAAAATACCAGCTGAAAGATGATCTAATGCCCTCATAGCATGTTTTACGTAGGCCCTAAATGTTGCTGTTTCCAAAAGTTTTTCTTGAACAAAATGAAAAGTTATGGGAATCGATTCCACACAAAAGCCATTGTTGGTAACAATCAATGTCACAAAGTTCCTTGTTTGGCCAAAGATGACTGCAGCACTGCAGCAGCCACGATCACCTTTTTATACAATGCACATTGTAAACTACTTGCCTCTTCTAGCATTCACAAAGAGGATTGTGGTGTAAACACTACGTTCTGTTTCTTCTAAGAGTACTTAAGATAATTAAAACCTCCAATGTATGAACTGAATATGATTTTGGCAGACTCTGCTTCGAATTGTTCCACTGTTCTTAACTATTTATTTATATTTTTACAAATTTTACTTCAGAAAGAGGTATTATAATCAAGTTCAAGCTAATGCATGACTTAAAAGCATTAATTAACCTAATAATAAATAACTATAAATACAATCGGGAAAAAAAAAGTGAACTTTCCTTTTTAGAAATCCAATAAAATATCAATAATCAAAAATTCCATAATGAATTGTAGTTCTCTGGAGAGTACCTTACACAGTTCCCTTTACCTTTTTTTGGCTAATAAAGGATAGATAGAGAATGACCATCATTTAGATGGCAATTTCTGTTCTGTATATGCAATGTCATCCTGAGAATGCTTATCCTTCCTCCTATTTATCTGTCAGTACATTACAATTCAGACTACAGCAAGTCACAAGTGATTGTCCATAAACCATAATAAAATATGTCACATAACATCTAGGTTTTAGTGTAATACCTGAGTTATCTGGTGAGACAATCTGGACATTGAAATTGTATGTGGTTTTCCATTATCTAAGAAACAACTTAGTTCTCCATATAGCAGCTGGGATACACTTGCAAACACAAAAAAGCATTAGGAAAGAAACTTTTGTCTTGTAAAGTTCTTTATTTCTTCATGACAAATGGATACAGAGTATTTTCTGGGCATAATGCTTTTTAAAGAGCAGAAAAGTAGGAAAAATCATGTAATGATCTTAAGTTATGTTGAAATGACACAAGTTTTATCAGCTATAGATATCTGTATATCTCTGTTTCTAAAAATGCTATTCTTGTTACTATGGAAATTAAATGACTCTTTATCTTAACACTTCTGCATGTGACCTTAACTCTGTAAAATGAGGACTTGTTATACTGGAGCAAGTCTAACGTGATATTACTTGATATACCTAATAGCAGCTTTAGCAGCAGGATTAGCAAACAGAGTAAAGAAAAACTCCAAGAGATGTTACATAACTTAATGGAATTTTAGTCAACAGACACAACTTTTACATTTTTTCTTCCCTGCCAGTAATATATTTTTCTTTGTTTTCTCTATCATGGAAGAAACTGCTTCTTTCTTATGCCATATAATAAAAATGAAATTTGTGTTTTACTTGAAGAAAGGCAAAAAATTTTCACAAAACCAGCCAGGACAGTTATAATGCTGCTGGATTTTAGGTTTCTTTTTTATTTAATGAAGCTACTAGGAATCAGGTCAAATTTGTGCACAAACCACTTAAGAACTGGGAAAAATTTGGAAAAACTTAGGTTACTCAAGGCTTCTTCTGGGGACAGAGGATGCAATAACCAGTTGCTCATCCCAGGGGAAAATAAAAACACAGCTTGGAAATTTGATGTCTATAAATATTCCTGATTTTTTTTTTTTTTTAATGAGATGATACATTTGCAAGCCTTTATATGCTAAAATCTCAAAGACTCTGGGTGGTTAACTCTTTTACAGAAAAACTGCAGTCATGAGTAACTGCATATCCAGATGACTAAGAATAATCTTAATTAAGCCATAAGGAGCTGGATGTTTCCAGAATTTGTCAGCTCTGTTGATGAAAATTGAATTTGAACCATGCTCATTGCTGTGCGTGGGAACACTAGCTGTAGAAAAGAAATTATGGTATCTGTGGCAACATTTTGTCAATACCATATAGATCTAAAATGTAAGGATGATCTCTGCTCAAGAAGTGTGGTTTACCCCGTATGAATGGGGATCCATAAATTTGTCCCTCACCTCAAGTTGTGTAATGGCTTTTTAGCATGGCAGACACTATCTCCAAGGAGAAAATTCATTTAAAAACTGATAAGAATTTTCAGTCCTTTAGAATGATCCTGTTGTATCAGATCAACAGGATAATTAATTACTGAATAGAATATATTCTGCTGTTCCTTCTCATTCTTCTGATGTGCAGGATCTTAACAGTAACCTTTTTTTCTTCCCCAGTGAGTGATGAACTGAATATTGCAGTTAGATGACTTATTGCATTGTGTCTAAGGAATTGAATCTCACTAGAATCTTTCATCTGGCTTTTTCTGTAGCCATAAGCTTACCTGTCCTAGACATTACTCTGAGGTAGTGACCTGAGTAAGAACTTTTGGGATTTGTGATTAACTGGGAATTTTTTTTTTATTTTGTTTTTTTTTTTTTTCCTGTTAATTTCGGACTGATTAAGACTACATAGCATACCATTCTGCATCTAGAATGGAAGTCATTAATTTCAGCCCTCTACATGTCAAAAGAAACACTTGTGCTTCTTCATTTTGTGTTAAAGAGTTTCTGTTCCTCAGGTGGGAGTCATCACCTGACTACATGTAGACTGCCACAGCGAAGACGACTATGTCTGAGACAGGGAGTATATGCTCCGTTTACGATCAGTGAAGAGGAACAGGCACTTGGAGGACATGGGTATGGCATCCTGGAGAATGCAAACAGCAGAGAACAGATTGACTGTTTCCTAGAAGGTCTTACCTCTCTTCAATGACTGTAAATAAGTCACATTTTCCAGTCTTAAAATAACCAGAGTATGATGTATAAACTTGCTGAGGAGGTTCAAGGGAGAAGGAAGAGCAGCAGAAATGTATTGCACTAGGCAACAGAACGATTTTCTTCTTAAAAGGTATAGGTTCTAAGGGTTTGGGATTTATTTTCTTTAAAAGACATGGCTGGTCCCTAAGAAGCTACAAACCTGAAATAATATCTATAGCATAGCAACATGTTTCCATGCATACAGTGGTTCTCAAAGTTTTGAAAATGAAATCCACCTTTGCAGGGTCATGTGTATTTGTGTGCCACCTTCTGCATATAAATCCAGACTAAACAGTTTTTCCTTCAAAACCTTACTTTTTATTAACCAATCATTTCAATTTAAAATGAGTACGTTTATTTCTAGGAAAGATCTTGCATTCGCTTTCCCGCTTATATAAAAAACTCCATAACTACCACCATTTTACTCTTTCTCAGCTGAGCTGGCAGCAGATTGGTTCCTGCAGGTTAGCAAATGCAGACGACACTGCAATTGCATAAGAATAAAGTAAGAACCATAAGAACTATTGTATGGTTACAGAACCATACAATGCAAATTAAGGACCATACAGTTTCATACTTTGTCTCTCTTAAGAACAAATAATAGATGCTTTACAGAGGAGTGTTGGAACACAAAGCTGTAGTGTAGGAAGCACAAAATATCACTTCCATTAAGCAAGCTTCCTATTCATGCATGTTTTTCTTTTTTGAACTTATCTGATGACTTTTGTATTTCATATAAGTTTTTGCCATCTGCTACATTCTATAAAAATCAGTTCCACAGTTTAACAATGCCTGGTGTGAAAAGAATGTTCCATTTCTTTGTTGTTTTGCCTGGGTGCCTGGGCAGGGGAGGGAACACTGCACTGCTCCTCTGTTTGAAGCTGTTGGAAGAAATAAAAAGTACTAGCTCCGTAAAACATTCTTCTTGTAATTTCAGGTGTTTCTTCATAAATAGAAAATACTAATATAAACAGTGGAAAGTAGGTGTATTTGCATAATATTTTCCATGAAAATATATGAGGTTTTATTTTTTTAAGACCAGATATTAAAAAAAAAATCAGGAAAAACCCTCTCTTTAAAAATTAAAGAAGGCTTAATAAGATTGTCTTTTGGATAGATAATAGAAAATGTTACGGGTAGCTGATGAAAGTAAATGTAGAATGAAAGACTGATGAAAGAAAATGCAGAAAGTACAGTACTTTTCTGTTTCTATGAGGAATACATTTAGAAATCATGGCCACAGTAATCTAAAATCACCAATGTAAATGTATAGAAGTAATACTGTTCCAGCTCATGTAAGGAGTTTTTAATGTATGCAGTATATAAAGAATACAGCTCACTTATACCATCACTAATACCTTTTTGACAAAAAAAGAAATATTGGTTTCAAGAATAATGTAAAATATGTGTAATTTAATAGTTTTGATCTTCAGTGGCACAAAAGGAGAAAACATTGGGTTGGTACATTGTCACTTTGGCTGAAGCCCTGGCAAAAAGCTTTGCTGTAGCAATTGCTTTTAATAAATTACTGGCAATATTATAGTGAAGTGAAAACAATGTTCATGCTTTTGCCCCTGTTCATCCACCTTACAATACAGAAGCTGTAATTTTTTTCTTCTTGTGTTGGGGTAGTTTTCCCTATAGAGGAACTCTAAATCTTTGCTGTCCCATAAATATGTGAACATAAACAGTGATTTATTGCAATTTAGCTCCTGTTTTGGTGGAGGAGGTTTATGGTGCTGAGAAAACTCATTAATCTAATTCACAGCTCGTAGTATAAACATAACCTTTACAATATATAACAGCAGAAATTATGCGTGGTTATGATTTACTGTTTGCATTTTGGAAGGAGAAAGAAGTGTGAACTTGTTTTGCCACTTCCAGTTTTAATACTCATTGATTAAGTTGAAGAATTAATATGAAACTGCTATAAATAACAGTATATGTGTATTTACTTTTTGATACATGTTCCTTTTTTAATATAAATATTAAAATTCAGAAGCTGTGGGAACAGTGTACTGTGATTCAGACAAGCAACTTTAAAAAGCATATTCCAACAGAATTGGTATTAACCTGATCATTTATTATGACAGTAACTCTGCTTAAAAGATAGATTTCTGAAGTTGTCTCTTGAACATCTACCTAACACAGAAAAGTAAGAGATTAAGTAACTGTGTTGTAGTAGTCTTAAATTGCTCTTTAGGTCTTACATACTTAAGTATGCATATTTTATTAGGATTCATATTTTCACTGAAGTGGAAAACCTCAATTTTGAATCAAGTGTGGCTGTTAATATAATAATTGTAATATATTCATATCATGTAGTGCTATTATGAGTTTACTTATGCTTCTACTGAATTTTAAGAGAAACCTGTGATGCTTGAAAAATAGGCATATTTTTTGTTAAAAGATCAAGAGAACTATCAAATTTTGGTATTTCTGTTTTCAGTCACTGTGCAGAAAATCTTGACTATCTAAAGAGATACCACCTGTAATTATGAAATCTCAATTTGTTTTATATACATTCTGGGGTGTTCTTAATATGTTTCTCATACTTTAACTTTTGATAATATTGTCCAGAGTATTTTGCAAAATGTATATAAGTGATGTCATTGCAATATTGCAGGGTTAAATATATTTGGTTGAAGTCTTTTGAATATGTTATAGTTTATATATACGAAAGTTAAAAATATATTATCAAGAACTCTTGACCAATCAAATTATAGTTATTTTATAAAGCCATGTTCTCTGTATAAAACACTGTTTTAACAGAGAATTCATGAAAGTGAACCTCACATAATATTTATGTTTTTTAAATAATACTGTTATACTGATACATTATTACTAATAATAATCTTAAAATAATGTAATTTACTATTCAGGAATTATGAGAAAGTTAGGAATCATTACAGTGATAAACTATATTGTAAAATGTGACTTTCCTCTCGCTCATATTGCAAATAAACCTTCAATTTAAATTCACTAAAATTATGATAAAAATTCCTATTGGAAAGATTTTATTATTGAAAACCTTTAATTTGTAAATACTATAATTCTTGCAAACTGCAATAAAATATTGCTGACTAGAAACTATTTTGCAAAGAATGTTGATTACTTTTAGTTCATCTTTCATCTAAGCCATACCACCATTAGTGGTCTCCTTGTGACCAAAATTTAGTTCTACAAGTTATATCCTGTTTACATGTATAAGATACATGGAGGAAAATGGTATCTCTTTATATACTTCTTCACAGTTTTTCCTGATTCCTTTCTTTTTTTGGTGATAGTTTCTGTACAATAAAAGAAACTAATTTTGAAGTTTCTAGTAATGGAGTATATGTTCCAGCAATGTAGCATATTTAAAATATGTATATTAATTTACAAAATTAGCAGGTGTTAATTACTCAACTTTCCTTCCAAGCTGTGAAGGGAGGAAACAAATGAGAGCCATCTCTTCAACAGTTGTTAAGAAGAAAATACAACAGTGTCTCTAGCGACATTGAAAGAACATAGATATTCTTTAAAAATAAATTACTAAAAAAGGAAAAAAATCAAAGGCTAGAAAACATTCTTATAAATTATTTAGTGACTTAGACATTTAAAATGCTACTTTTTTACCCTCCTACACTTTCATGTCTTTATGTGTACTGAGCAATGTATTATTCCAAAAGTTAAACAGAAGATGTTTGGATGACTCTGGGTGAAGTTTCTATGCAATGTAAGGACACTGAGGACACATCAGTTCTTGCAAAGAGTTTTAAGTAGCAGGATGACTTAACCTGAAATTCAGTAGAATTTGGCAGATAATTTCCCTAGAATTTGTTTTATTTTTCAATATTAAAGCTTAGCAATGGAATTCATAAACTGTTTTCCTTGTATTACATTTTTTTTTACAAAATATATAACTGTCATGAAGAGAAGATGAATTATTAAAGGAAACCTTTTAGAATATAGTGACAGATGTTTTCAGCTGTAAAATATTCTAGAATCTATTTATTAGGCTAACGATTTTCCATTTCTTCAAGCAATGGCAGAAGAGCCTATTACCAATTCTGGATAAAAATATATTGAGTTTTGATGGCCTCAAGTAGCAGAGAGCAGCTGACCATATTGCAGAAGTGTGAATCATGAGTGAAATGCTTGGCAATGTATTTTGAAGATTTAAGGGCCATATAGTGACCCTGAATTGTATAATCAATAATAATGTATGAACAATGATGTAGTAATATTGAGAGTTCTGCTATGGAATTACAATACCCTAAGTGAAGCAGTCTAGCTAATAAGAAAATGTTTTCTCGAGTGCTATATCTACTGAGTGAACAATCAAAACTGAACACTGGCACATTTCAAAGAAGAACTTTATATAAAGCAAACCAGTGAAAATCTAAAAAGTTTAAGGATGTATTTAAATATTGTAATATCTATACATCCATAAATAAACCCATATAGTTTTATACAAATATGCAAGCAATACCTGAAAATCAAAAGACAATTTGCTTACAGATTTGGTAAATCAGGCTTAATCATTCAAACCTGAAGATAAATAATTACGGTCAGATGGAAGACATTTGTATGACAGGGCTATTTCCTGTCTAGACTAAATATAATCACAGCAATTACGATTTCATGTAATCCTACTCAGATCTATTCCCATCATTCACTAATTTGTCAGTGAAAATACTCAAGAAGAAGAAAATTTAGAACACATTCCAATAGTATATTTCAATGTTATATGTATCAATGTCTCTCCCTTATACTTTCACAGTATCCTTCTGGACAAAATGTCCACCGTACACCTAGGCAAGTCCATGATATGTTGGGTTAGCAACTGGCTGCTGAGTTGGGCTCAAAGAGTTACAGAAAATGGGGTTACATCAGGCTGGTGGCCAGTCACTGCTGGGGTTCCCCAGGTTTCAATTTTAGAGCCAGTGCTCTTTAATGTTTTTATAAATGATCTGGATGCAGAAATCGAATGTATATTAAGTAAGTTCGCTGATGATACTAAACTAGGAGGAGCCGTGGACTCTCTTGAGGGTAGAGAGGCCTTACACAGAGATCTGGATAGACTTGAAAACTGGGCAATCACCAACCATATGAAATTTAACAAGAGTAAGTGCCAGATTCTCCACCTGGGATGGGGCAATCCTGGTTATATGTACAAACTGAGGGATGAGAGGCTGGAGCACAGCCCCACAAAAAGAGATCTCGGGGTTTGGGTTGATGACAAGTTGAATATAAGTCAACTGCATGCCCTGGCAGCCAAAAGGGCCAACCAGGTCCTGGGGTGCATCAAGGATAACTAGCTGGCGAAGGGAGGGCTACCCTATACTGCACTGGTGTCCCACCCTACACTGCACTGGTGCCCCACCCTACACTGCACTGGTGCAGCCCCATCTCGAGTACTGTGTGCAGTTTGGGGCCCCTCAATATACGAAGGACATCAGACTAATATTAGAATGTGTCCAGAGGAGGGCAACCAAGATGGTGAAAGGTCTCAAGGGTAAGACTTATGAGGAGCAGCTGAGGTCACTTGG
>JAVKLA010000008.1:21114091-21130330 GCA_034782735.1 Sagittarius serpentarius | reverse complement strand
AAATGTCTTCCTTATATCTAGTCTAAATCTGCCCTCTTTTAGTTTAAAACCATTACCCCTTGTCCTATCACAACAGGGCCTATTAAAAAGTTTGTCCCCATCTTTCTTATAGGTCCCCTTTAAGTACTGAAAGGCCACAATAAGGTGTCCCTGGACTGTTCTTTTCTTCAGGCTGAACAACTCCCAACTGCCTCAGCCTTTCCTCATAGGAGAAGTGCTCCATCCCTCTGATCATTTTTGTGGCCTCCTCTGGACCTGCTTCATCAGGTCCGTGTCTTTCAAGTGCTGAGGCCTCCAGAGCTGGACACAGTACTGCAGGTGGGGTCTCACCAGAGCAGAGGAGAGGGGCAGAATCACCTCCCTCGACCTGCTGGCCACGCTTCTTTGGATGCAGCCCAGGATAGGGTTGGCTTTCTGGTCTGTGAGTGCACATTGCCAGCTCATGTCCAAATTTTCATCCACCAGTATCCCCAAGTCCTTCTTGGCAGGGCCGCTCTTAATCTATTCATCCCCCAGCCTGTATTGATACCAGGTGTTGCCCCACCCAGGTGCAGGACCTTGCACGTGGCCTTGTTGAACCTCTTGAGGTTCACATGGATGCAATTCTCAAGCTAGTCCAGGTCCCTCTGAATGGCATCCTGACCCTCAGGCGTGTCAACTGCACGACTCAGCTTGGTGTCATCTGCAAACTTGCTGAGGGTGCACTCGATCCCGCTGTCTGTGTCATTGATGAAGACACTAAACAGAACTGGTCCCAATAAGGACCCCTGAGGGACACCACTGGTCACTGATCTCCGTCTGGACATTGAGCTGTTGATCACTAGAGGATGCGACCATCCAACAAATTCCTCACCCACCAAACAGTCCGTTCATTAAATCTGTCTCTCTCCAATTTAGAGAGAAGGATGTTGTGGGGGACCCTGTCAAAGGCCTTACAGAAGTCCAGATAGATGACATCCATAGCTTTTCCCTTGTCCACTGATGTAGTCACTCCATCATACAAGGCCACTAGGTTGGTCAGGCAGGACTTGCTCTTGGTGTAGCCATGCTGGCTGTCTCAAATCACCTCCCTGTCCTCCATGTGCCTTAGCATGGCTTCCGGGAGGATCTGTTCCGTGCTCTTCCCAGGCAAAAAGGTGAGGCTGACAGGTTGGTAGTTCCCAGGGTCCTCCTTTCCACCCTTTTTAAAAATGCGTGCAGTCTTGTCATTGAATGTTACAAGATGCTATGGCCCATGCTTCACAATGCTGATCAATTAGAAATCTGGTGTGACTCAAGGTATCCCACCATTCTTAGACACTTCACTTTTCAGTGATTATTGAGCAATGCACAGCACCAAAAAAAAGATTAAATGGAACTGCAAAAGAAGACTGGAGTAATGAAAAATTTCACTGGACTTAAAAGTATTTGGAAATGTGGAAGATTTAAACTTCACTTGCAATGCGTAATAAATGGGTGACAGCAGAAAAGAAGACATTTAGAGGCAGTCTTATTTCTAAAGGAGCTATTTCTGAAGCATTACCTGATTTTAGTACTGCTCAGTTAATTCAAGCAGAGGAGGCTAACTATATAACTATTACAGAAATGAGAAGTACTTCACTTCATGTAAAATAGATGGAAAGAGGCTTTTAATAGAGTTTATTAAAATAAAAGCATAGAGAAATTGGTAATGCATCTGTGGATGAGATCACATCTTGCAATTTGGGGGAGTAATTGGAATCCCCTATTATGAAATAGAAATATAATGAAAAATAAAAAAAACCCAATACAAACAAACATTAAAAAAACCTGGATAAAAAAAAAATTGGAGATAACAAAATAAGCAGAATTTGCTAAGCAAAGGAAATTACCCAAACAAAACTGAATGTGATGGAGAATGGGTAGGATTCTTGAATTGTTGGAGAATATACTACGAAGAATGATATTGAATCAGAAAGATATGGGAAATTCAAAGCTGGAGGCCATCTAAAACTCTGTATGGCAGAGGACCAAGCTGACACTTAACATTTGGGAAAAGACAGAGGAAATGATCGAAAGATTGCAAGTATCAGAACAGAATGTGCATTATTGACAAATTGGACAAAGTACCATTGGTTCAGAAGAATTATTCATAAGGTGTTACAGTGATGAAGGAATGGCTGAAAAGTACATAGGAACTGTACTAATTTAAATTGATACAAAAGGCACTGTGGTGCCAGAAATAATGACATTAGTACTGTTAAAGAGATCGATAGGTAACAAAAATGAGGCAGGATAATTATTTGGGTCTTAACCTGATTATTTTGTCCACAAACATAAGTATGTCAGATAAATATATGTGCCAATGTATAGAAGAAGTTACAATTTTTAATTTCTACCAGCAACTATACCACAAATAATTAGTTTATACATGGTCACTCACTTGACTTCAATATAAATCAAAAAAAACCCAACACCACTGAATATGCAGGCAGCACAGATGAAGATTCTATGAAAGTTCACCATACACTGAAGCAGAGTTTCAAGAGGACATTTTGTTTTAATCTTGATATCAGAGACTGAACAGAAAATGTATAATTACTTCATACACTTCATTGTTATTGAACTGTAGGAAAAATGCAAAATCATGGAGAAAAGAAAACAAGGTACTTATGCTTATAGATAGGCTCAAAGGAGCAAATATCTAGAAAATGAACTTTTTCATTTAGCTACAAAGAGAATAATTTTTTGAGAGATGGTTGATGCCAGGTATTTTCTAATTTGATTCATCATCCAAGTCCTGGCATATGACCGCAGAAAACTGGAGCTCATGTTTATGTGCACTGTATAGTTTCTTGGAAAGTACCATTTTCTCTGATTGCTGTATGATGTTCAGCTCTTGTTGCTTATCACTGAGAAATGCAACAGATTTATTGTACTGCATAGAGACAAGTAATTTCTGCACAGATGATTTTTTGTTCTGAGAAGTTACAGTAAAAAAGTGTGTCTGGAGACTCCAGGCAGTTCTGGAGAAAGCCATAGCTTCCCGGCTAAAGCTAAACAAAAAAAAAGATTAAGCTTTTCTTATTGGAAATAAACCTGGGAAGAAATTAAGGTGTAAGAGAAGATGACAGTAAAACTGTTTTGATCCTCAGCATGCCTACCATAGCAGAGAAGAAAAGGATGTTTTACGGTAAAAATAAATGCTGGAATTCTATGCCTATATCAGTAACCCCAGAGCGCTACTGTGCAAAATTGTCCAGTAAAGCTGAGATACAAATTCTAACAAAGAATTTAGAGAATTGACTTTTTTTTATTCATTTCTTTTTGATGTTTTTATAGTATTGCATAGTGTTACATAATTGTTCAAAAAGCTTAGTGAACCTTAGCCCTTTAGAACTGTTGTGATACACAGAAAACCAAGGATATATGTCTGCTGTAATACAGAATATGTATCTTTGCAGGCTCCACAGTGGTATGTTAGCTGCCTGGGAATTTTTTACAATACACCTGGCTTTCTGCTCTGACTGCACTCTAGTCAACATATTCATAGCAATACATGACTGTTAAAGAACAGCGTTTCATCATAGCTGATTCTAAATGTCATGGAGTATTTAAACAACTATGTTCTATTGTGTTTAAATAAAGAAGATAAATCTGTTCTTAGTGTTAGGTATGAAAAGCTTCACTTTAATTCTAGAGGGAAATTGGTAGCTAAAACTGACCGTAAGCTTCTTACTGCCAATTTCTGGGATTCATTCCTGAATTTCAAATTGTGTTGGCAAACACCTTTCACTATAAATATATAGATTTCCGCCCTAAATGTACAGATTGGATAGATTCTGGAGTAGCAGATCCAATTTCTAGAACAGTATTGAAATATTTTTGAAAAAACAGTGATGACCTAACCTTTATGAAACATCTAGAAAACACCTTGTACAGTACTTCCATTATTTTTCATGATGTTTAGTCACAGACACATAAAAATCCACTTAGGTTCCACTTCAAATATTAATTTTTGATCCTTATCTTAACTCAGTTTTCAGGTAAGTGGTTGCATATTTTTCACTGTTTTTCATATCACTTTTATATGTCTTATTGGCTAAAAAATATAGAACAGGTTCATTAGGAACAAGTCAAGGTATTATCTTAGGCAGAAATCATCACCTATACAAATAGAGACCAAATAAAATCTAGAAGTTTCTGAAAAAAGTAAGTTTTTCTGATGTATCTCATGTTTCACGAAAGTCAGTAATGTCCTGCTACTCAAGACCTTGTAGGGAGCTAAGTAAACATAAGAATAGTATGTATGGCTTGCAATGTAACCTATTAGTCCTGTAGAACACTAGTAGGATCTCAGCTGGAACATCAGACAGAATTTCTCTCACCGACCTTTATATAGTCCCAATGTACCATCAACATCTGAGTTGAACAGCGTATAAAATATTTTTAAAAGAAAATTTAATTTCATCCAAAGATAAGAAATCTAAAATGATTCAGATGAAGCTCACCCTGAAATACCTGTTTCTCTCCAATTTGCAGAAAGGAAGAAGACAGTAAAAAGGAATTTTTTCTGACTCCAAGAAATGAAGTAAATATTCTGCAATGCCTGGCCTAAGTAAAGTCTCAGTAGAAAAAGAGTTTTTCAAGAAAGATGGGGCTCAACTGGAGACAGTCTAGAGGAGAATGATTCCAGCTCTAGAAAACATCATCCAGCAGGAAAAGGAGCTCTGGAGATCTTTCAATCATTTGTCCTTTTTCACAATAAAATCCCAGTCAAGATCAGAACTAATGCAGCTACTATGTAACAGAAGTTGTTTTTTTGTGATTTTATTTTTTTTTTAAAGGAAGGTCCTCAGATACACGTGACAGTGTCAAGCACTTGAGAAATTGATTTCACATTCCTAGCTAGTTTTGGGTCACAGATGAAATATGTGTTTTGTAAAAGAAAATATTTTAAAAATTTTAATGTTGTGGATTACTAGTTAGTTTTGTAAGCCTAAAAAGGGTGTTGTGAGAGATCATAACTGGTCTGACATATATCAGCTGGACCATATTTTCTATTCTCCAGGGACTCATGTTGAGTACTGACAACCAAAGCTCATATACTAAGTGAAGCAGCCTGCTGACAGACTCGGCTTTTAGTGATTGTTGAATAACATAATTCACCATGTTCAAGGCTAAATAAATGTAATTAGGAAGTTTACAAAGGTTTATTTTTAAAGATATTTGGGATTCAAACAGTCTTGAATTTTAAAAGCTCATGACTCTAAATCATGTTTTTATGTGAAACCAGGAGATCCAGGATGTGTGAGAAAGCTTAGCAAAGTCTCTGTAGGTCAGTGCTTAAACAGCTGTGTGGAAGTAAGAAGCTGTACACAGGCTGAGTGATAAACTGTCTTCTCCTGACTGGCAAAAAAGAGGAAATACTGAGACTTGTCTGAGTTTTTCATCATAACCAAAGGTACAATGGTAAGCAAAAGCTGCATTACCTTGGAAATTCCTGGATAAATTTGGTGGAGCCAAATTGCCTAGGGAAATGAAATAAATTTTAAAAAGCCTTCCCATGTCCTGTGCGCTCCTTGGAGAGGGATTTATATCTCTGATTCCTGTTTTACGTATCAGACCTCTGACTTCTGAGTCATGTGAGTGCCACTGACTATCCTACCATATGCTGAACTTATGTTGCAGCTGTAATCATGTGAATAATCCACCCCACCACTCACTTGAGAGGACTATGGAAAGCATGTTATAGTGGCAATATCTGTCAACTTTGCTTTCATTACTGTTTGAAAAATAAAAAATAAAACATGATTCTTTGATATTTTAAAAACATATATGTTAAAGCATTGCTGGGATTTGGTGGGGTTTTTTTGGTTGGTTTTTGTTTTTGCTTTTTTTTTAGTTGTAAAAAAAAGTGGAAAATCATTGAAAATCAAAAGGGAAGAATTCAAGTGTTTAGATTTTTAAATGCCACGGCATGATTTTTCTACTTCCAGGAACTATCTCTATATTTCAAATAACATCCCTTGCAGAAAATATCTTTCTGCTTTATACATAAAAATTCAAAACAGTTACTTTCAATATAGATGGCATTTACATTTAATTAAGAACAAAACCAAAATCACTTTCTAAGACCTCTCAGGTTGAAACTCTTGTCAGAAAAGCCCTTCAGTGGAAGTATTTAAAGGTATACTGTCTAAAAAGAAATAGCCAAACTGGATTCCCAGGTTTGTCTATCAAAGGCATAACTAAAGCTTCCCCCATTTGAAGAAAACAGAATATATTAATATATGAAAACACTTTATCATAGTAGAGAATAACAGAATTCAGTGAAAATTTTTTTTGTTGTCATAAAATTTCCTTTTTTCAAAATGAAACTTTTCATTTTATAAGCTTTATAAACTTTTCATTTTCACTTTTTCTGTAGTAGGTGATTGTACATGTAGTAGAAATACACATATTTTTAATTTCTGATCTCCAAAATCAGCAACAATGATCTTATTTTGTAGAGCAGCTTCTTTATATAAACTTAATGATTCAGAAAGATAAGTGCCTGACTCTCGTAGATATTTATGTCCAGTTTAAAACTGCACACAATGACAGTGACTAAGATGGAACTGCTGCCCGATTATGAGCATTCTTTGTGTGGCACAGATTTAAACACAAGAGGCTGAGTACAGCAGCAGTGCATGTGTGGTAAACCCCAGTGCAAGATACCATTTCATTCATTGCTGTTCAACATTTCACTCTCAGTATGCTGGAGCCCTTGAAGTCCTGTTATTGTGCTCTCTCAAAAATTGCTGCATAGATTGTAGTTTTGCTCATTTGCTCAACTATTTGTACATCACGCTAACCTCTGAAAAAGGTGCTATATGGAAAAAAGAGGCACTATTGTTTTCTTTCTGTTTGTGACCGGTATAAGCAAATACCCAAGCCTCTTCTGCTTGTGCAGATAAAATACTAAAGAAGTACCATGGAGTGACCTTGGGATTCAGCTGATTTGAAGCATCTGGAAAACTCTGATCTACTCAGGTTTCTGAGAATCACATTCATTGGCTTTGTTTTCTTACGATAATATCTTTTGGAGCACCAGCCAGGTCCCAGAAGTACCTTTTCAAGCCTTGTAGACATGTGATTTTATTCATTGCCTCTGTCAATGCTATTGAAATTTCATAGTGAGAGAGTCAGGTCAATAATTACTGCAGTTCTTTGAGGGTCTCTGCTAATTGTCACAATCAACTCATAAATAGATGGATTAAATATTTGCTTAGTCACTCTCATATAAGCAACACTATGGTTTAAAAAGGACAGTGATATAGGAGCTGGAACCTTTGATCCTCAAGAGACAACCTCTTAGTGACTGGACCTTTGATTATTTATGGCTTATATGATAAGCATTTTAACTGGGTTTAATTTAAGGTTTGTTTTCAGTTGGTTGAGTAGGTGTGAAGTGTGAATAAGGAGCTGTCTCATTTTTTTTCTCTCCTTCTGTCACAAGGCTTCTTTCTAGGACGTGTCTGTTAACTATCTCAAAGAATTTGAGGAGAAGCAAGAGTTCCTGATTACAACTGTACTACTCAGTTGCAGAACACTCACAGCACTTGTTTATAAAACATTGTATAAAGGAAATAAGACACACATTTCTCTTTAGTGTATGACCCTCTCTTTGCCTTCATATGTCTTCCAAAGCAGTCATTTATTATGTCTAATTTAGAATGTAATAGACCTATCTTTTAAAATGTATTTGCATATAAATGGTAATATGGATATATAACTTTTTTTCCAAGAATCAAGGAGAATCAGACTTAGATCATTAATCAAAAATAACAATACACATGTAATTTTATATATGTCATTAAATATTCATTGGATTGTAACAGTTTATTGCTATTACTTAGCCAAATTAGATTAAAATGGATGACCAAGAGGTCACTGTCTTCAAAACCCATAATAATCCTTTCAGGCTTTCATTCCCATAGGAGCACTTGAAACTGAGCTTTAGTTTATTATTGTGATAAGATAATTTAAAGTTCTAGAGAGCTAACCAGTGGAAAGGCCTGTACTAACCTCTTGGCACTTTTAAAAACCATGAGCTAAGAATATTCTGCAGCAGAGTGCTGATGAATTCTCCCCCATGCCCCATTTTTGTTTCATTTAGCATAAAATTTGTAAAACTGTTGAATATCTTGAGACAAAATCTTTTTCAGCCTTCTGCTATTTACTTTATACCTTTTTATCTGCCTGCAAAAAAAAAAAAACCAAACCCTCTTGATTTTATCCTACTTTAACTTCTGCGTTTCAATTGTAATGTCTTCATTATTAGTACAAGGGTAAGCACACTGCAGCTTTCGTTTTGGTCAAGGCCTTGAGCTACTTAAAAAGGTTGAAGACCTCATATTTTCTGTCGCTCCACCAATGCAGTGAATAACCTATGCGTGTTCTAAATGGACCTGTCTTTATTTTTTTTCTTTTTTTGTAAAGTTGAGCTAACAAAGCTATCCTAACCTCGTGGGAAGAATATAAAATCAGAGCATTGTGAATTTGTGAGTGACTGCTCTTTTGGCCCATAACATGTTCACTAACATTAACCAGGCCAAATGTCATACAAAGAAGGCTCAAGCTTTTCTGACTTCTACCTGCCTTTTTCACTTTTTAACCACCTCTGAGACTTAGAGCTCACTTTGCAGGAGAGTACTTGACTGTCAGAAGTATCCTCCTCATGAATCAGAAGCTATTCAGGACCTGGATCTTGAATATTCTGAGATCATCTCACGCTGCCTCAACTGGTCTCAAGAGGGCTGTTAGTGTTAAAGATATCAGTGTCATAATGCCAGACTTCATCTAGGGAGGCGCGGTGAGGTCAGAACACCAGAGCAGTGGCATGAGTCATTACCAAAATGATGCCTACATGACTACTGTGGTTTTAGCGTCCTGTTTTTTGCTGGTGTACAGCGATTATCAACAATGCAAAATCCCACTTACATAAGAAATAACTATTTAATAAGCAGTACAGCTGCTAATTTTTATAGAAGTGATGTTTAGCAGTACTAATTTAGATTATGAAGTTGTTCTTGGAACACACTTGAGAACATTAACAGATAAAACTGTAAGAGTGGGAGATGAGGTTATGGAGACACTGTATTGAGGACTGGAAATGAGATACGCAGTCTTAACTTGTTCTATAGTCTATGCTATGTAGGTAGTTTTGTCATAGATGTGTCTGAATCTTTCAGTAACATGTATTTTCTCTTTCACTCCCCAGCAGTATAAATATTTATGAATATTATGTTGTATACGCACATATCTAGAAAAACGTTTACTGTTCTGTATATTTCTGTTAGAGAAAACAAGAGATGTTACCTACATCTTGTACTTTGAAGAGACATGTGATTGTCCTCAGTTCCTGGGAGAGCTGATCAATTACCTCATAATTTTTAGCAGGTATCTTGAATGTTGTCTTAAATTCCAAGGTAGTGGGTATGGCATGAAGACAAAGGACTAAGAAATGAGTGTGTCCATATGGTCTGTTTTGCTCCAGGGCACTGGTCCATTGACTGTGCAAATCCCACTCACGCTGGTTAACTCCTGGGCTTTCTCTGTTCTGAGAGTGTCTAGATAGTTCTCTGTTCAGCTGTGTCTAGATAGATATCAGATATATTGGGTATGTACTCTGTTCTTCTTTTGGGCCTGGGCAGACCTCTACAACTATTCCAAGAGGCTGCAAAACCTCTGTAGACATATCCACTAGCTCTTCAATTTTCATCTGGTAACTGGAATGAAAACAAGATGCTTTACCCCATCCTTGTGCTTTCAAATTAAACATTAGTATTATTAATTTTATATTGTTGTGGCAGAGATGAGATGTGATGGACTGGAAAGAATAGTGAAGTACGTACTGTTGAAACCAAGAAGTGTTTTGGCTGTGTGAGCAGCCATTTAAATGCAGTGTACTCTAGCAGGAACTTTAAATACTGCATTGAAAAACCTTATGGATTTATAGCACTTGAAAGATGAAGCCTGATCCATATAAAATAAAGACAAGAATAAGTATGAATAGCACTTGACAATTCAAGACAATTGGAAGATGACAAACTTTATTTGCATTTGGTGGGGTTTTTCTTTTTTCCTACTTCTACAACAGACTTATTTGTAAGAGAAAATAGCTGGAGAGATAAATTTAATACTGAAGAATTTATTCAAGACCATTTAATCTGTATAAATGTGACCCCATGCTGCTATCATGGCCAGTGAGACCTACGATGACATGTTGAGTAAATGCCATTTGTAAAACTTACAACTACCTGGGGGCAGCATTAATTATAGCAAGCAGTTTAACTCCAGAAAAGATAACAATCAATAGGTGAAGCCTGAATGAAAGCCACATGGCTGGTTTTCAATTTATATTCAAAAAACAGAATTTCTTTTCCTGGAACTGGCTACTAACTGTATGCTTTTAAAAGATATGACTTTTTCTGTATTTCTAAAATACTAAACAATGTCCTGAATAGTTTACAAAGTGTTAGGTGTAGGAAGAATCTCTACCCTTGTAAGCTTCAGCCCCAGGGTTGAGATGGAGCCTTTGTAAGGTATCTTACTACAATTCAGATTCAACTGTACTGCAACTGTTACTGTAGTTCTACTTCAATAATGGACTAATTGATTGTTTCACTGATTTAGGGTAAGCAAAGGAGTGAAAGATAAGAGGTGAGATAAATTTTTTCACATTTGAATATTGTCTGTGTGCACATTGAAAGACTAAGGTAGGACACAGCACTTGAAAGAACCCCCCAAAAACTGGGGGTGACGGCTACAAGGATGGTTGATGCTCTCTCTGAAGGTGTGCAGAGATTTTTTATTGGGAGTGAAGAGTCTTCAATTACCAGAGAGCTTAGTCAATATAAATATTTATAATTGTACAAAATAACTGTTTACCAAAGAGCAAGGATATTCTGAAATATAGACCACTGCATCATTTCTTCCACATGTTTTAGAAGCTGGTATGACTATAATAGTTATATTGATATATGAAGTGGTGCTGACTTGCCAACACATGCTACTCATTAAGGGAAGTTTTTTGGACTGAATGAATAGTATTCAAGTGCAGGGTTAAAGCACAGGTGTAATATAAACATACTTTTTCAGGTGAAATGAAATATTTTATTTATTGCTGGCTCAGGTATTTGTCTGTATCTGACCTCTAACGTATCTTTTCATTGCAGGTCTCATCTAGAATTGAAATTACCCTTTATATAATTTTGAGCTGTGGAACACCAAAATCTGTTTTAATGGAGCAACCAAGCATATGTTGTCTTCCAGCTCATTTAGGATTGGAGAGCTTCAGACAAAAGAGATTCAGCTATACTATACCATGATTTAGCATTTAATAAATGTTACACAAATATATCTTTAGGATTTTGGAAATGAGTCAAGAAGAGTAAAAAATATCTATGCAAGATATACTCTTACTAGATAAATTTTATTTTTTTTAATGACTGGCCTAATTCTAACCTTACATTGGTTTTAAATTGCTCTAAATGTATTGACCTCAATCAAGTTATTTGTAATTGACACAGGTATAATTGAGATTTGAGTAAGACCCAGATGTGCACCTGTGGTTTCTGCTGCACTTGGCAGTCAGTTTTTATTATTTCTTGGCCAAAATTAAGCAATGAAGCCATCTCATTTCTGAGAGTGTGAAACAGACCTTTTGTGTTAATGCTTCTTCCAGCAGCTACAGCAGTAGAGTATGACCTGCCCTAACTGAGCAGATAAGATTTTTCCTGAAATCTTGCACTTTCTTTACGTTGTGATTGTTAGTTCTGGTAGAAACTCTATCTTCAGTTCTTGGGCTCTGTTGCAGTCAGGATCAAGGATCAAAGACTTCAAGTTTAATTGTCTTGTACTCCCTTATACAAAGATCATGAAAATATGAAGAATGGAGACAAATAATAGATCGCTATTATTTTGTTCTACTCTGTCTATCTGTTTAGTGCTAGGAAAAAGCCATTTTAAGCAGAGATTTATTCCTGTGAAAATGCCTTTCTATTAGTTTGGTAACAATTGCAGACATTTTGAAATAGATCTGAAAAGAGCAGAAAATATCACCCAATTTTTTGTCTCAATATCCATAAAAAGCCTCATCTAACCCTATGGAGAGTGAAAATATCTGGAAGTTATCAGCTGATGATGAAAAGATTCTAAACATAAACTCTGTTTTAGACGGTGATTATAAATATTATTCAAACTGCTGGCTCTTGATAGGTTAAAGTCCAATTGTGTGAAAATAGGCTTTGGCACTTCTAAACAAAGGTTTTAATAAAGGTGAAAAGAGAATTCTTCAAACTCTTCAAAATGGTTTTACTTCGAAGTGTGAAAAGCCTCATATCATTATGGTTTAAAAATAGATAACTAGGATGTGCGATCTCCCTTTAGTGAATCCAAACTTCTCTTCCGTATACAATTTATTCAAAGATATCCTGCTTTCAGATTGTCTAAGCCCTTCTTGGTATTAACTGATTAGAGATATGGGTAGACTGTATGTTCTAGGTTTTTGTAAAATATAATCATGATTACTGGATATTGATATAAAATTATGAAACAAAAGATCTGCAGAACTGTTTGCCATTCCCAAGACTGTAAAAATGTTTTTGTTTACAGTGACCCATGACTTTAGTTTGCTATGTCCCCAATTTGTTCATCAGTCCTGCCATTGCACCACAGCTGGTGAGGAATGACATTACAGTTCTCAAATGTCTTTCATGTAGTTCCTGTTGTATGAATACATAAAGCTTTATAGGGAAAACTTATCACATATCACACTTAACTGAGTATTCTCACATATTACCTCTTTTCTATAGAGATGTTGCTGTGATTATTTCAAGTATAAGACAATTTGTCTTCCTGGTTGAAATGAAACATTACTTCACAGATACCTATTTCAAATAGCACTGAACTTTTCCTCAATTAGTCCAGAGTGAATAGTCTCTGATAACCCTACTGTGAAATTATAGAAAAAGCAGGCAGATATTCAGCTTGATTTTGCATCTCATCCTTTCTAGTTGTAAAGAAATCCAAACAGCATGCCATTTATCATATCCTAAATTAAACAGCTGGAGAGCTGCTATAATTTTTCAGTGGACTGTGTGTTGTCATTTGCAAGGTTATTCAGATATCCTTTGGTAAATGAACCACATGTGTATATGCTGCAACTCTGTTTCCCTACAAAAGCACACATTGTCCAAATGCTGTTTCCTGGTTGATCTACCGTTTATGTATTTTACAAGTCATGGAAAACTGTTAGTCTCTGAAATAATTGATCACTATTGCTATTGCTTCCCTGCTGTGCAATGTTTTGTGTCTGTTTTAGGGTCAAATCCATCACAGTTTGTACTTATTTTTGCTTAATTTTATGGAGTACACTTCATGACCATTTATACTCAGTCTGAGATTATATATCTCTGTTAATTTTGTTAATTCAGTAATGTGCTCAGAAATTGTTTCTTTTCCTTCTACATCTGTTTACAAACCCAGAAGCATTCTACACATACCAGTGGTTTTAAAGTTGGAAAATTATGCAGGATTTCCAATAAAATTCAAAGTTGACTTGTGAATTCCGTGGAATGCAATGTGTCTATGTAGCAAGTAATAAGTCAGTATCAAACACAGGAAAACCACCATTTACCCCCCCAATTTCCTATATTGGAATGAGTTATTAAATATACTTATTTATCAGATATTTAGAAATATCTGATTAATTACCTCCAGGACGGTAAAAGTTTTGGGTTTGCTGGGCTTTTTTTAATTTTTCTGAGTCCCAGTAAACATAATTTCTCTCCAGGTTTTTTAGGTTCACCTCTTTGTTCTGCATTTAGTTCTATTCTTGAATTAGAATTCCAGCCTTTTTGTGATATTCGTGTCTTTTCTTCTTTACACAATGGCAAGCATGTGAAAGATACACAAGGGAATAGCTGGGGTCTGAACAGTTATGTACAAGCATGTGAGGATCATTAGTTGCTCTAACTGGGTTTTAACATTTTAAAAATCACAGCTATGATAAAAATATTGGAATTACTGCATCCTTGTTCTTATATGTTACTGACAGAAACCTTACTTTTCCAGTATTAATGTCTCCTGCATTTACCTAGAGATAGTTAGGAGCACAAGGGAAAACCTAAACAGTGATTGAAAACAGTTTTTGATACCATACCACACTCCTATATAGTCCTCTTTTAGTAATTGATCTTGAAGACCTTTACAAGGAAGATTAAGATCAGTAACTAGTTATAAGCGCTTCAAAGAAAAAGCGGATTAGTAATAGTCCACATGGACATGGTGCAAATAAGCTATCTTGACTTGGTCTCATTTTCTTTAACAACAGGTTGATATTCTTTGTGGGTAGGAAACTCAGAACTCTCAGTAGATAACGGTGTTACTCTTTTTCTTCCAGTATTCTCAGAAGCAGAGGAGGAAAGTTATGTCTTCTAAGCAATGTCTTCTGTGTAAAGTCTAGATGAAATATTTTCAGCTGTTTGAAGATTACTGGCCAAATGCTATCAGGGAATAAATTGCAATGCTTCATTGTCAAAATCCAGGAACGTACTGGGAGGTCTGTGATTGTTACGCAGGTTCAAAAAGTGAAAGAATAATCCATGGCAGAAAATTCTGTTGCATGATATTGGATAGTAAGACATCATCTCCCACTCAGAGAGTTCCTGAGCTACCAGTTGTTTGAATCTGGGAGAGTATTCTGGGGAAGTAGAATTGTATACTTGCCTTTCATTTTGTCCTTTTTGCGGGAATCTGTTACTGTTATTCCAGGAAACTACAGGCGGGTCAGCCTCACCTCAATGGCTGAGAAAGTGACAGAGCACCTAATTCTGGAAACCATTTCCAGGCACAATGAACGGATTGGCCCAGAGGGTGGTGATCAGTGGAACAAAGACTAGTTGGAGGCCAGTACTAGCAGTGTACCCCATGGGTCAATACTAGGTCTAGTCTTGTTTAACATCTTCATGAATGATCTGCTTGATGGGGCAGAGTGCACCCTCCACAGGTTTGCAGATGACATGGGGTCAGGGGGGAGTGACTGATACACCAGAGGTCGTGCTGCCATCCAGAAGGACCTTGACAGGCAGGAAAAATGGGCTGATGGAAATCTCATGAAGTTCAACAGGAAGTGTAAAGTCCTACATGTGAGGAGGAACAACCCCAGGCACCAATACATGCTGGGGGTCACCCAGTTGGAAAGCAGCTTGGCAGAAATGAACCTGGGGGTCCTGGTGGAAACCAAGCTGAACATGAGCCAGCAGTATGCCCTTGAGCAAAGAAGGTGAATGGTGTCCTGGGCAGCATTAGGCAGTATTTCCAGCAGTTGAGGGAGGCGATCCTTCCCCTCTGCTGTGCACTGGTGAGGCCACACCTGGACTACTGTGTCCAGTTCTGGGCTCTCCAGTGTAAGAGGGACATGGACGTACTGGAGAGAATCCAACAAAGGGCCACAAAGATGATTAAAAGAATAGATAATATCTCATGTGAGGAAAGGCTGAAAGAGCTGGGACTGTTTAGCCTAGAGAAGAGAAGCCTCAGGAAATCTTACTAATATACATAAACACCTGAAGAGAGTGTGCAAAGAAGACTGAGCCAGGCTCTTTTCACTGGTGCTCAGTGACAGGACCAGGGGCAATGGGCACAATGGGCACAAACTGAAACACATGAGGTTCCCTCTGAATATCAGCAAACACTTTTTAACTGTGAGGGTGATGGAGCACTGGCACAGGTTGCCCAGGGAAGTTGGGACTCTCCCTCCTTGGAGATACTCGAAATCTCTCTGGTCATGGTCCTGGGCAGCCTGCTCTACGTATCCCTGCCTGAGCAGGGGGTTGGACCAGATGATCTCCAGAGGTCCCATCCAACCTCAGCAATTCTGTGAGTTAGGTTAATGTAGCTGTTCTTATGATGAATTCTGCATGGTATCTCCTGGGTCTGGTACAATTTAATAATTTCATTAATAACTTCAGTGGTAGAATAGATCATATATGTCATAACTCGATCTAATTTTTGGGAAAATCTTGGTGATCTGGTCTGAAAAATGTAGAATGATATTTGATAGAAAGAAATGCCATGTATTGGAACAAAATACAATGGGGTTCTTGCAGATCACAAGCTGAACACATATGGAAAAAATAATACTGTTGCAAAAAACAGGGCTACAAAGATGATCAGAGGGCTGGAACACCTCTCCTATGAAGACAGACTGAAAGAGTTGGGGTTGTTCAGCCT
>JAVKLA010000008.1:21088148-21106077 GCA_034782735.1 Sagittarius serpentarius | reverse complement strand
CCCGAAGGAGGCTGTGACCCCATGGGAAGCCCGCGCTGGAGCAGGCTCCTGGCAGGACCTGTGGCCCCATGGAGAGATGAGCCCGGGCTGGAGCAGGTTTGCTGGCAGGAGTTGTGACCCCGTGGGGGACCCGCGCTGGAGCAGTCAGTGCCTGAGGGACTGCTTGCCGTGGAAAGGACCCATGCTGGAGCAGTTCATGAAGAAACTGCAGCTTGTGGGAAGGACACACGCTGGAGAATTTCATGGAGAACTGTCTCCCGTGGGAGGGACCCCAGGCCAGGGCAGGGGCAGAGTGAGGAGCCCTGCCCCTGAGGAGGAAGGAGCGGCAGAGACAAGTTGTGTGAGGAACTGACCCCGAACCCCATTCCCTGTCCTCCTCTGCCACTCTGAGAGAGAAGGTAGAGAAATCAGGAGTGAAGTTGAGCCTGAGAAGAAGGGAAGGGTGCGTGAAAGATGTTTTAAGATTTGGTTTTATTTCTTATTACCCTACTCCAACTTTTGGTTAGTAAAAATTAAATTAAATTAAATTTATTTCCTGGAGTTGAGTCTGTTTTGCCTGTGACGATAATTGCTCAGTGGTCTCCTTATTCTTATCTTGACCCATGAGCCTTTTGTCATGTTTTTCTCCCCTGTCCAGTTGAGGAGGGAGAGTAATACAGCGGCTTTGGTGGGCACCCGGTGTCCAGCCAGGGTCAACCAACCACATGTAGCTTAGCCAGTGCAGTCTAACCTGAACTTTATGATTGCGTTAATAAAAACTGACTGCGTGGTTTCTTTTAAAATGTTTCAACTGACCGAGATAATTACATTACTTTAGTAGATGTATTGTTCTATACTTTATTATTAAATAAATATGTTTCAGGATGAAAACTGTCTTGCTGAACCGGAAATTCATAGAATTCTGATTATAATATCAGAAAAAATATGATCATGTGTAGCCATCCTGGTTTGACATTGATAAAGAAAACTGTCTTACTGGAGAAGATCTTTGTCATTGTGTAGGAGAAACTTTCATTGAAACTGCTACCTAAATCAGTATCCAGATCTGAGAATGTGACAATGAACCACTATAATTAGACCTATAACTATGTAGGAAGTTTAGCATCTCCTTTTCTTGGCTGTAATAGAAGTTTGGGACTACAGCACTTTAAAAATTAATTATTTTTTCAGTCAAATGAGTAAAAATGGGATTCTAGTTAGAGGGTTGAAACATATTGATTTTTTTTTTTTTAACTATTCCAAATTCTTGGTTCCACCACTAACAATATGTATAGTAGAACAGTGTTTTTCATTGTTGGTGTTGTTTTGTATGTTTTCCTTTTGCTGTTGTACCTTTCCAAAACTTGGAATAGTGGAGAAGGAAAAGAAAAAAGTAGTAGGAGCCATCAGAAAAGGGGGAAAGTGCCTTGATTTTTACTGTATTTTTCCTATGGCATTGAATAGCATAAAATGTAAGAAAAGGTAGAAAGGAGGAAAAAGAAACTTTAGCATTTTCATGAGAGGCTAAACTACTTCATTAAAGATTTTTATTATAAGCTTTTTCATATTTGACTGGTTTTATTTATATTTTAAATTGAATCAGATTATTGGTCAGTGCTAGTGTTAGCAACTTCTAGTCTACACTAAAAGTAATGCTTTCCTAATGAAAATAAATGTTGACACTAGTAATATTTGTGGGTTAATATCAAAGAAATTACTTTCAGCTCACTCATATACACTTTGCAAGCAATATTAGCAGTTTCAACTGTTACACACTTTGCAAGTAGTATTATCAGTTTCAACTCTGGAGTAATGAAACTATAAATTGCACTGAAGCCAAAGACCACCACCTCCACCCCCCGATATTTCTATTCATGACTAGAAACTAGTAATATATTAAAAGGTGTCTTGGTCAATGACAGAGCCAAGTATCTTCTCTTTTGGAAAGCAGATTTGAAGCCAAGGCAAAGTAAGAGGAAGAATGTAACTTTTGTAGATGGGTTTGGTTAAAGTTGTTTGTTCTTGAGTCAGAATTGCTGTCTGTATTGCTGAGCAAATATACTCCATCGTGCACCTGTTTTTCCAGTTATCCAGACTGGAACACACCGTAGTTCTTTGTGCGCCCAGGTTTCCTTCCAAAGGAAACCTTAGTGTACAGAGACACAACGCATACCCAGGTGTCTTTCTGGCATGCATCTGGGATGCTTCCAGATCATATGCTTATAGATCCAAGACTGTAGAGCACACCTGCCCTGTGGGGTTGATGTGGTCACTATTTAGCTATTTAAAGCAGTTTGGATCACATTAGTTTTTATCTCTCATTTAATTTTTACTCTTGAATAGTTTTACCATGAATTTCAGAAGTCGTGGGTAATGAACAACCTTGCTTGACTGCTTTTTCAGTGCTAAATAGCTTAATGACACTTCCCTTCTCCCATCTTTCAGTTCAGGCACTGAACAAGATTCTGCAGATTCATGAAGCGCCAAGAAAATACAGCAATCTCTAAAAAAGATTTAGGAAAAAAGGATGCTAAAATAGGAAGAACATTGAAAGTGCTTCAGGAAAAAAACAAACACAACAGAACCCCCATGACATTGTACTTACCATTCATGGGCATGGGGCTGGAGCAACGCTTTCAATGTATTCATATTCAGTCGTTCATTAATAGAGACTACTCAGTGGTGGGTCACATATATTTCAGTTGTACTCAGCTAACGTTTTGATTATGCCTTGATCTTTTTTTGGATGACCGGCTTCATTAAAAAGAAAAATGTGGGGAAATAATGATTTTTAGGTTGTTTATATTTGCTTGTAATGCTGGTTTGCATGTCATGAAGTTGTTAGATAAGATTTATATGAAAGAAGTTTTAGATTTGTCTCTGTGTTACACAGTAAACATGACAGTGAAAAGCAAAAAGGGATAAGAGATCAATCTAGTTAATGTGACAAAAGCTAGACAGGATCTAAGGTGTGGGAAAAGCAAGGACCCAGCAAACAGAAGAAATAAAGGGAAGAAAATGGTAAATTTTGAGTGGATCCCAAATTATTACTGAGCGCATGAGTGAGATCCGGCATTGTAACTTAAATGTCAGCATTGGTCTGTTTAGACCAATAAACAGATTAAAGGCAGCTGGCAAAGGCATAATGTGCCAGCTTTAATAGTGGCACAGAAATAGTGGCAATGAACTAGGGAAATGACTTTAGATGATCACCAATAATTTTAATTGATGAAGAAAACTCATCCAGTGGAAAAACCTAATTGGCAAACTAGTGAGTAAAAGTGATTTAATGTGTTCTATGGATCAGAAAATAAGACCTGGCATGGAGTATTGGCTATTAGTGCAGCTGTTGTGAAGATGATCTGCATTGGAAAATTGAACTGAAAAAAGCCACCAGTGAGCAGAAGCTTTGGGAAAAATATTGGCATTTAGCAGTATTTTCTGCAAGAAGTTTAGGATTTTTGGTCTCCTGAAGTTACCACTAATCACATAGCAAATCATCATAAAGGCACTGTAAGAGTCAATAAGAACACACAGTGATTTGTGAGGATTCAAAATATTAAATGCACGTCAAAACCAAGAAGGTAAGACTCATCCTGCCTGATACTCAGTAAAGACATACATGTTCTCCTGTTGTTTTAAGGCACTGACTGGATGAAATTATTGAAAAGGGGTAATCATGCAGATGAATGAATATAGATGAGCTGCAAATGAACCTTATCATTTATTTTATAGAAATCAATGTCTAGCTGAAAAGAAAAACAAACGTCCATGCCACAAAGTACCTGTGTATGCGCTATACCTGTAAGACACTGAGAGGAGTATCTAAAGCAGCACTTTGAGATGTGACTGGAGGTGTGATCTTCCAGTGAGATGGAGGTAAATGCTTCCTAAATCTATTTATATCAGTAGCAGATGAAAATGTTTATCCTTTTAAAGTGGGCAATGAACATATGGCATAATGAAGGGCAGGATTCTTGCCTGCATTCTGATATGTAAGAATCAGGTACCTAAATCTAAGCCCTCTTTCTTCCTTGCCATGGAAGAGTACCAAGCATATAGGGGATGCATAGCTCAAAGTTAGATGCCTAACTTTTGTGTTAGTAAAGCTAAGTGAGATGAATCCCACATTCTGTGTTAGATTTTTGTATGGCTAAAGATATCCAGATATTTTTCATTGTTTGACAGCTTTTAGGGAGGCTGGTGAATTCACTGGGAACATTTGAGTAGTATTTTATTAGTGAAATGTGGGCTTATCTCTTCTTTTCCCTCCTGTGAGGTAAACCCTGATCATGGTCATTTAAAACATTAGACTACCCAAGACAGATCGTAAACTATGAACTATCGTCAGAGAGCTGGAACTTAGTATTTTGTTGTTATGATCTAGCTATCTGCTAACAATGTTGGAGGCAGCTTAAAAAGAAACTTCATGTCTTTCAGCTATGATGATCGCTTTATATTTTGTGACTGAATTGATAAATCAGATGTGCTATTTTGTGCAAAACTAGCCATGCTTAGCTGGCAACTAAAACAATAAACTGAGATGGTGCATATATGCAGAATGTCACCACACTGTCTAATGTGTCAAGATCTGCACCGGGCAGAGCGCTTGGATGAAAGGGAAATGGATGGCTAATGACTAGCTTGGCATTTTAGCTGAGATTTAGAGAGCCCAGAACAAGAATCAGTTTATAAATGCCAGAATCACTTACAGTATAAGAACAAATGTACAAGTTCAAGTCAAATATTTTTCCTCCTACTGCTGACTATGTGCTATAAACCTTCCCCCCCACTAGGACTGATGAATAAATAGAGTGTTTAATGAGACATACTATTCTAAAGAATTATTTAGCTTGTGTTTTGTGCAAAAGGACGTAGTTAAGGCCTGCATATTTTGAAACAGCTTACTGAATTGCAATTTAGCCATTCTAATATTTATTTGGGATGTTGAATATGTTTGTTGACTTCCAGTACTTCACAGTTACTCGAAGTGATATATCTGATTGATGATAAAAGCCAATTTCTGCCATCTTATATAAAATAGCATCTTATTTTAAATCTAGTCCCACTGAAATCAGAAAGACATCCTGTGGAATAAGTGGCTGCCAATGGTGAATAAGGGTGGCAGGAGCTCATTCAATGTCTTTTTGTTTGTTTATAACATCTGGTTGGAGAGAGTATAGCCATTTACTACTGGCTTTGTATTCATCTGATCTGCTGTACCTGTGGTTGGCTATCAGGTAAGCCAAGTCACTGTTTGGCTTCAAAATCCTCTGTTAAAGCTGGCTTGATTTGATTTAATCTTGATTTATTTGAAAGATCATTGATTTTTCTTTACTGTGGAACTTTTGTTTTGTTTCCAAACTCTGCAGCACTTTGAACTGGGTTTGCTGTTAAAAACCCCTTTTGTAAAATAAAGTTGTGGTAAAAAAACATTACGTGGAGGTTACCTGGAGACTTCACAATGTGACATTTTCTCTGTAAAAGTACTGTGTGAGAAGTAAACAGCAATACAAGAAGAAAAATGTCCTTTTAAAAAGAACAAGCCTGCTACAGAAGATAAGCAGAGGGTATAATGAATGTTAGAAACCCTGAAAATTACTGCTTATTTTAGAAAAGTTTTTATGTCAGAGAGGAAAAAAAGTAGATTAAAAGAAGAGAGTAATTTGTGTATGCAAAACTGTAGTTCTTCCCCCAATTAAAAGGAAAACTAAGTCAAATTTTATCACTTAACTTGTGTTCTTTAAAAAGAGGAACATTGTGGTATTGCTGTTCAGGCTACCAAGTGTCATGTATTGTCAGCTCATGTGGGGTGGTGTTACTTTGGTACATCACAGACTTGTTGGGATCATCAGCTAATCACTAGGCAATACTGAGTAAATAGGTTTTATTTAGAGTACCAAAATTAATTCTGTAAAAAGCAGGAATAACAACAGAATTTCAACTGGAGCAAAAATATAGCTGTGAATGCCCAGAGGAGGTGATTTATAGGATAAGAATGTTTGTCCAACTGCCTTTTGCATTGAGTCCTTAACATCTCTCTCGTCAGTGCCAAGGGTTTTCAGTGGTGTGGGCACTTGACTGCTTAGGGTTGGAAAGCAAGCCCAAACCCATTTCAAACGTCAATGTCAGACACCAATGAATCAAATTTTCCAGTCCTTCATCAAAGAAACCTCCCTAGGCTTCTTCCAAAGTTTTTCCAGTCAATGGCTATGGAATTTGACCTCACAGACTTAAGTACTTGTTAAGTCAATCAGTTGCTTTGTTTTGTTTTGCTTTATTTTAATTTTGTTTTTCATAAAATAATCTCCTCTGTTTTCATGGGACACGATTAATGCTGAACTGTCGTCCTACCCGATGTAGAATCATAGAATAGTTTGGGTTGGAAGGGACCTTAAAGACCACATAGTTCCAACCCCCCCTGCCATGGGCAGGGACACCTTCCACCAGACCAGGTTGCTCAAAGCCCCATCCAGCCTGGCCTTGAACACTGCCAGGGATGGGGCATCCACAGCCTCTCTGGGCAGCCTGTGCCAGGGCCTCACCACCCACATAGTGAAGAATGTATCCAGTCTTTGTACATTTGCATATATAATTTCAAAGGCACACAGACTGAAAACCTTGAATTTTGTGGGTCGAGACAAAGGAAATTGTGCAGCTGCACTTTCATCTCCAGACAGTCTGTAAATGCAAATGGAAGTTTTGTAAACCTTGAATTTTTCACTCAAAAGTGACCTCATCTAAAAGCTTGTCTTGCAGTTCTTCTTCCTGCTTGTCCTTGAGTTCTTCTCCCTGCCATCAGAGAGAGAGGCTTCTGCTCTCTATCCTCAGTACAGAAAAGGAGAGACACCTCTGTGTAGACATTCTTTTGCCTCATCTTTGCTTAGGTACTAAAATATCTGGAATAAGTTGGGAGTGCCAGGTTCTTCTCTGTTGACTATGCAGACTGTAAACAGGCTAGATGTTTAACCTTAAGGAAGTTAAAATTCTGTCTGATGAATCCTACTGTTAATCAAATACATGTGCCAAAGAATAAGCTTTACGAAACTCTCCTTGTATCTAACATTTTGTTTAAAAACCAAAGTTTTTAAGAGTAAATTTTTTTTTTTTCAGTGCCTGAGCATTTTCTTCAGGTAGATGCCTGTCTTAAGATAAAATAAATCATACAGACCTGTGCTGCACCTTTGGCAGAAGTGTTGGACCTGACTGAAAACTAAACTTCTACAAAAAAGAAGGATAAAATAAGCAGATGAACCCAACAACAGGGCTGATTAACAAGACATATGATAGGCAGCTGTGGGACTTAAAGGTCATCCCTAAACATGAAGCACATTTACCCTTTTAGCTACAGTGCTGTGGTCTTGTTCAGGCAACAAACCCTTGAGATTTCACTGTTACCCATCTATGTTGAGTTACATTGCTAATTTGAATGCCTAGTGATTATGCTGTGTTATGATATCAATTGAAAGGTCAATGAATTCAGGAAATTACTTTCTTATAGCTTATATGACAGTCTTTTTGCGATTTTCAACAAAAATTGGATAGTTGATTACTTTCCCTATTACATAAGACAACAATCAGGGAGTATAATGATAACATTCAGAGAGAGATATGATGTACTTGCTACAGGTTTTAAAAATGTAAGATTAATGAATGAAAAAAACCCAAGCAAGACTCCCCTGTAGAAAGCACTAGCTCTATTTCATACACCGAATAAGGCAAATACAAAAAATATAATATAAAATTTGGTTTAAAAACTCCATGGTTCATATGATTATTTTCCTCTGCATTTTAAAAAGTATAAGAGGGTAAAATATGTATGCAAACAGATATGGAGAAATGTATTAAAACATTATTTACAAATATTTGTTTAAATTCCAGATGGGTGTTTACTTTAACTGTTTTCAAACTGCTTTTATTTGCAAACTGTAAATATTTACAGGAACAAGTTTTTGCTTGTAAGGATGCTTGGGGGAATACTATTTTTTCTGTAGATACTTACTCATATGAGAAGGCATTCACATATGGACATACGTATTTGTTATTTGCTGTTTGCTATTCTCTACTGTCCTCTTTACAGTCAGCTATACCAGGAGCAGAAACAATACCACGTGATGGTGAAGACTAATCACATACAGCAAATTTTGAGTAGCTATGGGAAACAATCTGTAGGCTGAAATTGTTCACATTTTTTGTCCATCGAACAATTAAAAATAACAAATTTATAGAAATCTAAGTAATGAAAAATCTACTGGTGATCAATGGCCAAAATGGGCTATTATTTTCCCTGAAGATTTATTAATTTTAAGGAGCCTTTTGCAAAACAATTTCTTTCATATAGAGCTTTTCTGACTTGGTCCTCTTAGAGCACTTGCTTTACAACACTATGAAAAACTGTGAAATTGTGAGTTCACATCATGTATTATATGATAGACCTATGAAGGTTTAGTGTGAAATTAATTTTATATGGAAAGTCAACAATCTGTGATTTACTGTTCTAGTTTACTTTTGGAGGTTAAAACATATTTACGTGTGAACAGGTCTACTCTTAATTTACAGTTCTTTTCTCAGAATTCCCATATGAAACAATTTGTGTCATTTGAGAACTTGAACTTACAAGAGGCTAAGCTTTCAAGATCAGATCTAACTAAGCATTTGAAGTATGTGCTTGATTTGAACATGAATAATCACTGATCATCACTTTACTGGATGGAGCTGTGAAACCTTTCTCTTTCTTTTTTTCTTCCACACAAATACGATTTTAAACTTGTCACAGCTTCTGTATGTGATATTAAGTTTGTGATTCTGCTTTTTGACCACTGTTGTCAGTATAGCCCTGCATAGTGTTTTCTGCTGCTGTTGTTCTTTGTAATCTATATGTTATTGCACAGAAATTAAGCTAATAAAGTTTTTGTTTGTGTTTTTTTTTTTCCTGGTGTTTTTGTACTCCGTGCAATATCCATTCATCAGAAAGTGAAGAGAAGCATAAAAACAAATGCCCCTCCCACAAGGGCCAATCAAACATACTCTGAAAACAAGGAAGCATTGATAAATAAATTGTATGAAATTATGACCCAACTGAATTAAAACTTTTTATTGGTTTGTCTCAGATGTGAGCCTCTTATTTTCTTTGATCTGATCCATTCACTTATCTACTAAAATACTATTTGAGTTGAAGTCTATTAAAATCTGCAATGTTACAGACTCCTTTCAAAGCTGAAGGTATTTGACAAGACTGACTGTGTCATCCAATATATTTCACCTTCTAGTTCTTAAAATCCAATAGCAAAGTCACCAAGAACTGAAGAGAGGGAGGAACACTCAGGCAAATATTGTTTTTAAAATATTTTGTCAGCAAATAGATCTTGAATATTGAAATGTAAAATGTACCTCTTGATAGCAAGAACAAGACATGAATGAGGCACGTATGTAATAGAGTAAATGAACACTCCAACACAAAGGTCTGTTTCTAAGTATTTCTGTCTCATTATCAGCTCTCAGTGTAGACTTTAATTTCTCAGTAGGCTAATAAAGTCCATTGAGGAGAAAAGAGGACTTTGCAGGGGGATGTACATATTCATGCCACCAGCATATGTATCCAAGAGCTAATGTAAGTCATACACTTCTAGACAAAAATATAACACTAGAAGAACTAACAATTCTGACTGCCATGCATTAAACATTTCTGAACTAATTTTATCTGGCTTATGTTAGTAATAATCAATATTTATTATAATAATCCACTAAAAATGCCCATCACTTGAAAGTGTGAAATATTTGTGGCATATGTTTACAAAGTCAAAATCAGTTTGGTTTACAATGGTAATCCATTTCAGTTGAAATTTATGCCAGCAGTTGAAGAGTGCAATTTGAATTGCAAAGAAGTGCTGCAACAACACAACTTTCATAGTTTTCTCTAAGAGACATTGCTAGTACCCATATGTGCTTTCCTCCACCCATTGAAGGTTATAAGACCTCTGCATTGTCAATGCTAAACATAAGTATAAAAGGAATAAATGATACAGCTGTGCCAAAACGTATCTGTCATTTTTGAAGGGCCAGTCCAGAAGTTTTCAAAAACTTTGGAAGAAGGGAGGAAAGATTCAAACACAGCTACTAGTGTACCTAGCAGTTAAGCTGAGCATGCATTTGTGGTTCTTTTGCAAAGTGAAAGGACGTGGCAGGCTTAACAAGAAATACTTACTCTGTACTTGTCTATAAATGTGACTAATGAAGCAAGAATACTGAAATCTGTGGTTGTGCAAGGTAGAGAACGTAGAAGCAAAGTGGTTTCCCTGAATTTTTGTAGTGTTGGCTGGATGTTTTGAGTGATCTTGCAACTAAAATATTCCTACTAGTTTCCAATACATGATGATCAAGAGATACAGGAAGCATATTTTTTTCTAAGCTGGACAATACAAATTCTTCATCAGCTCTTCTTATAAGATAAAGAACAAGCAAAGAGATGCCTGTCTGCTTATGAGAAATTATGATCACCAAATACACACGAATCTATTTGACCTGCATTGAGCCTCATCAAACAAATTAACCATCCATCTGTCAGCCTTCTCTGACCCTTGTTTTCAGTATTGCTTTCATGGAGTACTTTCGTTTTCCGCAGGCAGAATTTTTCGCCCTTGGACCAATCAGCCATATAATGACTTGTGTTTTCAGAGGTCTTGGCATCCAGAACATTTGGGGTGCTAGAATGTAACAAAATAAAAATACTAGAAATTTCTTAAGAGACTAAATGATACTGCTTTTTGTCTAGAATATGGAACGGTTCAGCTTTAGGAACATAGAATTTTGTAAAATTCAACTGTTCTGTCATGCAGTATTTTATAGTATCTTGTAAATTTGTCATGATGGCATTTAAATTCATAAATAGGTCTTACGCTGACATTTGTTGTATCACAAACCATTCCTGTATATCCCCTGAACCTGAACACACAGGTTTGGTTATAGCTTTTAGTATGTGGAATCCGTCATGATTATTGTTAGAATAGTGCCCTGCAGGGCTCTTATGAAAAGGTTAAGCACTTCAGTACAAGTTATACCCTCAGTCATGACTTCTAGACGTAACCGTTTTATTGAAATTAAGTACCTTACTTTTCATCGTTTTTTTTAACTGCTGCTTTGCTTAATCAATTTTTATTTGGCGATTAAATATTGAAATGAGTTAATGGCTTTCACTTTGATAAATTATCTTGTTACGAGTATATAGCTGCATCATCTGGCATAGGCAAAAAGTAATGATAAACAATATGAATATTCAAAAAGTATTTGCATTGTGAAATCCAGTTTTTAAAAAATAATATCTATTCTGCCAAAGGCAACATTGCAGGGACAGAGCAAAAATTTGCAAGAAAAAACCCAATCCAAAGATAGAGGAATCATCTCTGAACACTGGCATTTCTTTCACAATTGTTGATAGTGTATTATGATCTGAAACCGTGAAACCTTAATATTTCTTGCAAGGTCCTGTCACAGATGAAAAAACAGCTTAAAATGTGAATGCTAACATGGCAGATAACTGGCTGTATGTGTGTCTGAAAATTTTGATAATACTTGGACTGAACAAAAGTGGCATGTCCCGAATCCTCCAGTTGACAGCGACATGAGACAGAACTAGCAGTCAGGAGGCTGTATTGGGCTTGCATGGCAAGGTTTGGGTAACTGGGGGGCTACAGGTGTGGGTTCTGTGAGAAGCTGCTAAACGAGAATTCAGACTTGGTTTAGGGTTTCAAAGAAGTGATGATCGGCTCTCAAGGCTCACAGCTTTAACACTTCTCCAGTCCTCTTTCATTCCAGTCAGTTACGTAGGTTAGCTAACATCAAAATTGCTCACTACTAGAATGTTCTTGGAAAACTTAAAGAGAAAAAAAGTCTAACACATTGACAAGAGATGATGCTGTTAACTCCGTAAGTGGCACTTGAATCTCTGGGTGAGCACTAACTCAGAGATCAGGTTTTTGAAAGGAACTCATAGATAATATGACATTTCTTCAGGGATTTTTCCCCCTTATTACAATGAAACAAGACTGTAATAATTGGTAACATCCTAAATGCATAAAGAAGGGTGAATTAAGGGCTTGATACTAATTGCATAGGAGATGCTTCGAAGGACTACCCTTTAAACACTGAATAAGTGAGAGTAAATTGCACACAGTATTGGTTTACCCTAACTCCTACAGTAACACCACATGACCAGTTGTGCTCAGAGTCTAGAATAAGGCCCCTATGACTTTATCACAGAGCCAGTATGTTCTGAAGGAACTAGGACACCAGCTTGATTATGACCCAATGTAAGTTGCCTGACTTTCTCTGAGATAAATCTGGTCCCTATTGCCTTGCTTATGGTGACGCTGTACACTATGAAAGTCCCTACACTCTACCTCAAATAGGGCGCAATTCAATGTAATTTGATACGGTTTTATGCCATATTTCAGTAAAGTCATACATATAGTATGCATAGTATACCTACCCCTTACACTTCTACTCTTGATTATTTTGGCACAGTGTTTGCCATCTTCAAGTTTATTAATAGAAAAATATTTTCTTTGTTATAATGTAGGGTATTTTGGGGATCAGTTACAACTACATGTATTCTGTGTGTTCTTTCTTCATCTATGGATGAAAGGGTCTCCAGGGCATCATAAATTTTATAAAAGGCAGTCAGAAATTTTAATTAGCTTTTTTAAGCTGAAAGGTATGTACAAGTACATGTAGCTTGATAATTGAAAACTGCACATGCTAAGGGTTAATACTGGCATAGTAATACTTCAATTTCCTGAATGTGTGTGACCAGCTCCATGTTATTGTGACAAAATATGTTTGGTGCATCTGGATGATGTAGATGATAGATCTTAAATTTGGAGAACAGTGCAAAGATTTTTCTTAAATGAATCCAACGTATTTGACTTCTTGTTTTTGAATAACTAGATCTGTCATGTGCCAGTCCTGTTAGCTTGCTGAACCTTTGAAACAGATCACAAATACCTTCAACATATCTTCATATTATCATTACTTTAAAGAGGAACTCCCTTCTAAAGCTGATAAGGTGAATATGCCATACTTCTGTGTTCCAGTGTAATCCTTACAACTTTTCTGCATGGCAGGAGTCCTGCCTGGCTGCTAGTGAACACTGAAAAAATCCACTTTTTCCTGAACTTTAGTTTTCTAATCTGTTGCTGCAGGTTCTGTAGTGGCCCAATGTGGCCCTTTGGATACAGTGGAGCAATTTGCAAGGAATCAGGGTGTTTGTTTCACAGGCTGTGCCATACGTATAGGAATGAAACAGGTTACATATAATATTACACAGAAATAGTAGAATATGCTTACTTATTGAAGAAAATTAAAAGAGAGGAAAAAGAAGCAGAAATTTATAGTTAGCCATGCTGATATAGATTCTTTCTTCTTCTCCGGGTTAGATTTTCCCTCTACTAACTTTAGATAGAAGTTGTCTTACTGTGCTAATATAGCTGTTGATTACGCTAATGCTCTGCCACCGTCCCAGAAGAGAGGAAGAACACAAACAAAAAGTTATGACTGTTTTCATATTCCTTAAGTTTTCTTACTATGCGATTATAAAAGATTCTTTCCTGTTTCTTGTAACTGAGTTCTGGGGAACTACCCAGTACAGAGTGAAACATCCTTCCTACTTTCTCTTTTCATGAACATACATAATGCATACATACTATGCCTGACTCTTTTCTAATTTGAGACAGTTTTTCTTTGTTACTTTGAAAAAACACTACCTACTCTGGAAGGGGAAGTATTAAATTTGTGTTCTTGTTGTTAGGGTCATTGCTATGATTTTCCTGTATGTATGATGTAAATAGAAGCCAGGTTCCAGAGATTTTGAAACTAAGAATGGAATCTTTAACTTGAATAACAAACCCATGACCTCATTCTAAGCCAGTTGTGAACTTTATGGAAGATCCATCAGTCAAATACATTGCAATGGTACATCCCCTTCAAATAATTTGTAATTGTTAATCATCCTATAGCCCCAGACATGCAATTTGATCAGACACACTAATGGAGTTTTAGTGTGTAAATGGGCTGAGATTCTAAAAGGTCAGTGCAGTATAAGTAAGTACAGTGACACTTGCTAATACTGGCAGTAAGTGAAGGCTGTTCGGATATACTTATTTACTTAATGTCAGATTTATTTTAAATAGGTAACCAAACTAAGCAGTAACAAATTGCATAGAGGTATACAAATCATACTGTCTGGTTACCACTCTCTTACAAAAGGAACTAAAATTTAGGATTTGCCAAAATGTCCTAAATAGAAGCACTCCCATTTTTCCCCAATTGCATTAATAAGCGTGAAAAGAAAAAAAAAGCTGGTTTGCTTATGAAAAAAAATATTCATATGTGTTGCTTTGCCCCAGGAACAATTTTAACAGCTTGTGTTAGAAATTGCTGCCAGAAATTGACCAGAACAGATATCTGGTATGCAAAGGTCATCATCTCTCTGTATCATTCCAGTTTAGGCCAGCACATGTCTATTCATTTAGATAAGAACTCTATTTACAGTTGTGTAAATTCATGTAGATCCAAGGCAGATCTAACAAAAGTGGTTTTGTCAAAAAGGCAGGCAAACAGGGTTGCGTGATAACAGCTTCAGAGCCTTCAGCTATAGCTTATTGCAAACTGTTTTCTTCTGGAGTAACTTTGGCCCCAAACCTTCCGGACTGCAAGCACTTTCTGAAAGAGACTGATTACAGGTTGACACCCTCTCAGTGGAGAGTACAGTACATAGGAGCTCAGACAGAGAGGTTATACGGAAAGCTGAAGAGGTAACTAGCATATTAAGTGGTATTGGGTTTGTGTGACAAGGTTTTGGTAACGGGGGGGTTGCAAGGGTGGCTTCTGTGAGAAGCTGCTAGAAGCTTCCCCCATGTCAGATAGAGCCAATGCCAGCCGGCTCCAAGACAGACCTGCCGTTGGCCAGGGCTGAGCCCATCAGTGACAGTGGTAGCGCCTCTGGGATAACAGATTTAAGAAGGGGGAAAAAAACCCCTGCTAGGTAAAAGCAGCCAGAAGAAAGGAACGAGAACAGGTGAGAGAAACATCCCTGCAGACCCCCAGGTCAGTGAAGAAGGAGGGGGAGGAGGTGCTCCAGGCGCCAGAGCAGAGGTTCCCCTGCAGCCCGTGGGGAAGACCACGGAGAGGCAGGCTGTCGCCCTGCAGCCCAGGGAGGTCCATCCACACTGGAGTAGATCTCCACCTGCAGCCCGGGGAGGACCCCACGCTGGAGCAGGTGGGTGCCCGAAGGAGGCTGTGATCCCATGGGAAGCCTGCACTGGAGCAGGCTCCTGGCAGGACCTGTGGCCCCATGGAGAGAGGAGCCCAGGCTGGAGCAGGTTTACTGGCAGGGCTTGTGACCCCATGGGGGGACCCACACTGGAGCAGTCTGTGCCTGAAGGACTGCAGCCCGTGGGAGGAACCCATGCTGGAGCAGTTTGTGAAGAACTCTAGGCTATGGGAAGGACTCAACACTGAAGAAGTTCGTGGAGGACACTCACCACGGGAGCAGGGGAAGAGAGTGAGGAGTAAGGAGTGGCAGAGACAGGGTGCGATGAACTGACCGCAACCCCCATTACCCAACCCCCCTGTGCCGGTGGGTGGGAGGAGGTACAGAAAATCGGGAGTGAAGTTGAGCCTGGGAAGAAGGGAGGGGTGGGTGGAAGGTGTTTTAAGATTTGTTTTTTTTTTTCTTGTAATTCTACTCTGATTTGATTGGTAATAAACTAAATTAATTTCACCGAGTTGAGTCTGTTTTACCCATGATGGTAATTGCTGAGTGATCTTCCTGTCCATATCTCGACCCACAAGCCTTTTGTCATATTTTTCTCCCCTGTCCAGCTGAGGAGGGGGAGTGATAGAGTGGCTTGGTGGGCAGCCAGGGTCAACCCACCACATAAGTAAATGATGTATGTAGTCTTACAGGATGGGACCCAGAATCAGTCTTCCCACAGAGCCAACATTTACCTTCTCTCCTGTCCTCTAACTCATGGAAAATCATTCCCTTGTGGAACTGTATTTTTTGAAATAGTCTTCTGTCTTTCCCATAACTCAAAATTGTATTGGGTAAGGCGATCAAGTCTATGTAAGTTGTGTGAGTTATGTCCTTTCCATCAAGCTTGTAGATCTCTAATAAATAGTTTGGTGTAATACAAGTCCCAGAACTTTTCCAATGAATAAAATAAATCTTTACAAGAGACAAAAATTACTGATCAACTCAGAATGAACATCACATATTGTAAGACTTATCAAAGAGACAGCAGCAAGTATAATATCTGCTCTTTAAAAGACTGAACTCTTCCATGCAAAGATGTTTTAATTAGAAAGTTTCTGGTTTTGCTTAGTAAAATATCACTGCATAACTTGAAAATTTAGAAAATAAATTAGGAGTGTGATTCAGAAGCAAAATAGTATAAAAATTCCATAAAAATAACTTGAAAGACAAGCATTAGATTTTGGGCCTTTTCAAAGAAAATAAGCAAGAAGAATGTCAGAAGCTAGTGAATATGTCATACAATTCACTGTGAAGAGCAGAAGGGAAAAAATAGGAACTCAAAGCAGAATGCATGTCAGCTATCTAGACATTTGTGTTGCAATATCTGCATTTGCATTACTCATCTTAATTCCTTTTATATTTAACAGAAAAAAAAATAGGTATTCCAGGATTACATTAATCTCAACCTAACACACCTGTTTAATGAATCAGTCATTGAAGTTGGCTTGATATCTCCAGAAACATATAATTTACTTGAGTAAGGCAACCATCTTGCTCTATCCACTGCGTAAAAAAAACAATTTGGAATGCTTAAAATCTATATCCATTTGAGTGGAGACTCAGTCTGCTGAAATCAGGCATCCAGCAACATTGACTGATAGAGTAGGGAGCCATAATGAAGTGACATGTACCTATGTAACCTGAGATCAGCTTTGCATAGCCTTATTCTGAACTTCGGTACTAAACAGAGCAAGTCGATTTTCCAAAAGGGCAGGATTATGCGATACCTCTGCAGTTAGAAATAGGTTTCTATGTATAGGGGCAGGATTCAGTTCCACAAAAAATCTCACAGCTAAGAGAATCCAAATCTAAATGGAACTGAAAGGAGATGCCCTGCTGTAGCTTCACCTGCCAGTAGGTATAGCACAGTTAATATAAAGGAGGACTAGGCATCTTTATTTGGGCAGTTCTACTCTCCGTGTGAGTGAGTCCCCACAGGCAACGGAACTGAAGATTCAGGTTGCCTGCTATAGACACCTAGTGTCATTTTAGCACTGCGGGGCATCCTATTTAGCCTATAGATACTGATACAAATGAATGTTTTTCTGTAGGTTCCTTGTGATATCTGCTAGCACCAGATGAATGTGTTGCATGACATCAGATACTCACTTGTCAACTGAATCCCACTATAGATCTTTATGTTCCCATTGGCAGGACTGTAAATGTAAGGGTCAATTCATTAGTCTGTGCATAGTTTTCTAGGGCCAATGGACATGTCATTGGGTATTGTCATGGTTTAACCCCAGCCAGCACCTCAGCACCACGCAGCTGCTCACTCACTCCCCCCCCCCCCCAGCGGGATGGGGGAGAGAATCAGAAAAAATAAAGCAAAGCTCGTGGGTTGAGATAAGAACAGTTTAATGGAACAGAAAGGAAGAAACTAACAGTGACAACAATAACAGGAAAAAATGACAATAACAATAAAAGGATTGGAATACACAAGACAAGTGATGCACAATGCAATTGCTCACCACTTGCCGACCGAAGCCCCAGCCCAGCACCTCCCCAGCCGAGCACCTCCCTGGGCATGACATCCCATGGTATGGAATACTCCATTGGTCAGTTTGGGTCTGCTGTTCCAGTTGTCTCCCCTCCCACCTTTCCTGTGCCCCTCCAGCCTTCTTGCTGGCTGGGCAGGAG
>JAVKLA010000008.1:21066920-21088048 GCA_034782735.1 Sagittarius serpentarius | reverse complement strand
CAGGGTGTTATCAACATTCTTCTCATACCGAACTGAAAACACAGCACTGTACCAGCTACTAGGAAGACAATTAACTCCATCCCAGCTGAAACCAGGACAGGTATCCTACCTCACCTCTATCTATCATGTTAGAAGGATATTGGTCTTTTGCAAGCTGTATCTCATATCTACCAGAAACTTGTGTGGCTGCCTTGGATGCCCTGAGGATGACTAAAGTACTCTGCGTCAGTACCCAGAGCAGCTGAGTGTGAGCAGCAAAATCAGGCTCTGAGGAGTTGCACATATATGCTTTCCTGATAAGGAAAGCTTGGATCCCCAATTAAAGGTGTCTGTTACCTGGCACAGAATCCTGCCTGAGTACTGTGACCCAGCTGTCCAGACACAGGCATCTAGTGCCACCTGAGAGGACCCCAAATGCCTGAGACATCTGTATGGAGCTAAGAGATACAGCAGAGTACGTATGAGACATTCATAATCTATTGGAATGGCAGCCAGAGGCTGCGCAGGATCTGCAAGGAAATGTCAAACAGAAAACATTGCTATATGTAAGCAACCTCATTAAGCCTAAGAGCTCTACTATGTGTCTAATTTTCCCTATTTCTATCACTTTTTTTTTCTAGTATCATATTTAAAGCTGCTAAAACCGCTAAAAATAATTGTTAAACAAAATATTGCTGAGTACAGACAGTAATGAAAAGCACTGTTGCACTGGGAGTGGGAGAAAGATTGTGGCAGCTCCCTTTAGACCACTTCTGTGAATGGATTTCTCATAAGGAGGCCATATACCTAACATCGACACATTTCCTTAAACCGAAGAGAAATATGGTCAGATCTTAATTTCATGGAAGACATTTAGGATTTTGCCACTCACTTCAGCAGGGCCTGGAATTAGCCCAGGGTAGCACTGATATATATTTTCCTTTCCTCTCATTGACATACCACTTCTGTACAGAAATTCTAAATGAAAAATAAAAAAAGAGAAAAAAACCCCCAAACCCTAAGAATAACTAATGGTGGTACTTCAGTATTTTGAGGTCAAAATCTGCGGTTTCTATGAAATAATGCTTTTAAGATTTTTAGTTGTATCATTAAAATGAACTAAATTAACAATGAAATAAAAAAGCCTCAAGAAACAACCTGTTTTTTAAAATGTGTTGCTGTAGTCTCTCTCTTTAGTGTCTGTCAAGAGAATCCTCAAGAGACAAACAATTCTGAATAATAAATACGTGGCTAATACAAAAAATGTCACTATAGTGATCATCTGCACTACGGCTGCTGCTGCTGCTGCTGGGCTTGTGCATGTATATGAGTATTGCAATGAACGGGCGTACATAATAGAAAAAGTAGGAATAGGATGTTCTTATTACCTTGACCTAAGTGCCTATCTTTAAGCTAGTGCATGAGTCATGTGGTCTGTGGTTTAAGACCTCGCACAGCTTTTACAATGCAAAGAATCATTTACAATGTTTTTGGCTATGTTTTTATTTTAGTGCCATATATAGTTGACCTGTTTCAAGGGTAAAGACTTTAACTCGCAAAATCCCCAAAGATTTTATGTTCTTGATTTGGCATAATCTGATGCAAGGCGAAGGGTGAGAAAAGGAACAAAATGGGGAATATGGGACTATGAAACTTTTTAATGAAAGATGTATGATAAACACGATGTATGTTACAGGTATGTACATACTTTTTCTATCTTCTTTTGCTTCCAGCTTTATATTAATTTAGTGGCTGCATAGATGGTGTCTAGAATGAGGTCTGAAGGGCAGGAGAAGCAAACAAAAAGAAGTCAGTTCTCAGCAGAGACTGGAAGGAGAAGAGTGAATTTTCATTTTGAGGCTGAACAGGAAAATCTGGAGCTGGGCTAGTTGGAGAAGGAGGAAAGGGATGCATGACAGTTTGCGTATTTGGTGAACCCAGTTTGCAAGACATTTACAGAAGTGGAAGTGAGGAAGAGGAGATTGGCTGGGCTGAGTTTGGTTGCCTGCAGAGGCCAGGAGCCCGGCTGCCAGCAGCTGCTGCAGAAGGTCATGGCTCTCCCGTAGATGCTGTGACACAGAGAGGCTAGGCCCATGTAGATTTCCATATACCTTAGGGTGTCTCTAATGATGGTCGGTTACTGTGCTTAGGCAAATTTGACAAAGAAAAAAGACAGGGTGATATTTTTTTAAATATATGAAAAGAGCTACACTGTAGGTCTCTACACCTGTGCTGGCTACTTTAAATACTCTTTATAATTGATGAAGACAAAAAGCACTTCTAGATGTGAAGGATCTTTTCCAGTAATGGAGCTCTGAAAGAGGTCAGGTGAATAGGTCTTATATGTGACTGTTTCTCTCCATTGTCTGCAACATAAGCATAGGCTGAGAGGTAGGCATCAGCACTTACAAAGCCAGAATTCTTCTGAAACATCAGGTTCAGGATGGAATATCAGGCATTGCTAGGGCTGTGAGCAGGGGATTGGCACATCAGTTTAAGGGTCTAAAGAGAGGCAATTGACGTGATGAATTAATTTTAGCAGCAGAGCTGGAAAGGATAGATTTAGAGGCAATGAAGAAGAAAATGCTGACAAGGAAACCAGAGGCAGACATCTCAAGCCCTTGAGTTAAGAATTTTTGCCACTCATGAAGAAAGCTTTATTCTTGGTCTGAGAACAAGAGTTCTCATTTTGTCTCTGCCACTAGTTTAGAGGTTGGCAATATCTGTTGTAGGTACTGGTGCCTCAGTTTCCTCAGATCAGAGCAGGAAATTATAAGGCTTTAAATAATTTTACAACATATTAATGTGAAATATTACAGAAAAGTTTCTAACTCTACAGACTGCTTCTTGTTGCATATTTGTCAGTTAAATTTCAGAAGAGGCCAGTGTGAACAGTACATATAAAATTACAGAAAATGACTATTTGAATGACTAAGAGGAGTAACAAGTAATAATAATAATAATTAAAAAAAAACCCAAACACAAACAGTTACAATAACTGACTAACCCTGTTTTAAAATGATTTAAAATCCAGTTTGAGGAAATTATCACACTTATACAGCTTGCTGTTGTGGCTTTTTAATCCAGGAGGAGTAAAATCGAAATCCTTCTTTACTATAGGAGAACTATTTTAGGTAATTAGGGCAAAGCCTGTGTAAGATGTGCTAGAAATAAAACATCCAGGATAAAGAATTAAACGGTGATCAAAATAGGATGTTATAAACTTTGCGGAGTACAAGATGATTTTAAGTGGTGAACTACATTAGTTTTGAGCAGCTTTACATTATGGTTTATATGATTTTCTCTAGCACTAATATATCAGCATTTGTAGCCTCCAGTTCCTACTTTTTCCACTTTCCTATTCCTTATCCATCACTACAAACAGCATCAGCAATAATCCTCTGCACTAACTGTGGAGGCACCTTTGAATCTTGGTTTGCTCTTCAGATCCATCTAGAATCTAAACTTTGCTGTGGATTATTGACAAGATTTCAAGCTGATATCTGCACTGTATACATCTAAATATTGCAAGGGTTGAATCCCTTTCTTAAGCAGCTTTGTTTGTACTTGGGGACTAGATTCAGCTCCCAAGTTGTAGCTTGTAGACGTTGATTACAGATAATTAAATTTAGTTGTCTCAGTGCGCAACTCTGCATCTAGGTATTTATGTTACCATTACAGTCAATGAAGATCTAGCAATAATTAGTGAAGGGAGCTTAGAGAGTAGTTCAATTCACTGGAAAATAGACAGTTGGGTATTTTTTTCACCTGAAGTTTTTGAGTGTCCATTAATTAAAACCCACCCAAATGCCTAAATTTTGGTATTTAAATATAGCTTAGATCTTCCTCTGTGGTATGCAGAAGTAGCTCCTTATTTCATCTCTATATGTGGAAAAGTATCAGGTATTTTCTACAGGAAAAAAACGGGTGTGAAATGTGGGTGCCTAAATTAGGAGGACTTCGCTCCACCTGGAGACTTGCTACTGTAGCACTGTGGGATGGCTGTCCACAATGCCCTTACATAAAAACATACAGTGGGAGTACTAGAGATGGATGAAAAGTGCTACTGTCATGGCAAAAACTAACTTGCCCTTATTACAGGTAATAACATTTAATAGTTCTAAAGTGACAATTATCATGTAGGTAGAAGTTGGTAGAAGAAGAAAACTTCTTTTCCACCAACAGAGAAGACTGTGGAAGGTTACCCTGGTCTAGAATTGCTGATTCGTTGCTTTAGAGATCCTAGATCCCATTCAGACTGCATGCAGCCAGCACATTGTGAAAAGGAGAAGTTAGGTAACTCACTCCAAAGGCAAAGTTCAAGAGGAAAAGAGTACCGGTACCATCTGTAGTTAGATTAAGTTGCTGGATCGATTTTGAGTGTTTTGAGTAACACGATAGCAAGCCGACCCCATCCTGATGAAGTATTCTGAGAACATGTTCAGAAAGCTCAGCAGTCATAAGGGTTTATGAGTCAAAAGATGCAATTTAGGGAGAACCAGTACAGAAACAGATATAAAAGAGTTTAATGGCAGTATAAAGGTCAGTAGACAGTGGACAACGGTTACTGAACACTAGAAAGGAATACGCAAGCTTCTCTGATACCATTGGACCAGATACTGAGGCCTGGCTTTTCATCTAAGGAGTTGTTCAGGTATTCAAGAACAGGTGTATGTAGACATCTCTGAGTATCTGACCTTTTCTACTAGGAAAATTTCAAAGTGGCAGAACTTTAAGTTTGCTAATGTAAAAATTCTCAGTACTGATATTGAATACATAGTCTTCAGTTTTCATAAAAGTACCTAGAGTTTGGTATCAAAAATGTGCTCAAAACAGTCTGATGAAGAACAGTAGATTTCAGCATTCCAGGTTAATTTTTTTGTTTCAGAGGCATCTTGAAGAGAATCTGTATGACTAGTTTTATTTACTTCATTTATGCTGATCTTTCTACAGGTACGTTCAGACAGTGTAAAAGCAAGCCTTTATTTCAGGAATGCAGGAAGGTTGTTTCTTCTTTGAAGTACCATTGTCAAGGCACTGCAATAGGTCATTCTTATGGAAAGTTTAAAGCAAAGCACAAGGTTCTGTTTGCAACAATATTCCAAAATAATAATAGTAATAATATATGCAAATACATATATGCACATGTACAGAGTGTAACATCTCACGCTGAACTATAGCTGACTACATAGAAAAGGAACTTCATGTAATGAGATGATTCTATCACCAAGGCCAAGAGCTTGGCAAGATTCGGAAAGCAGTTCATCACTGATGAGAACATCTGTAGGATTAAAAATAAAACCTAGTAATTTAGACACAGAAAGTAAACTTGTATGTCTCTGTTCTCTAGTAAGAGAGTTAAGAAGAGACACTGCTAGAAACAAAGAATTGAAGAATTCCCCACTTCATTGCTCAAGCACTTGCATAAAGAAGTAATGGGCACTGGAGATATCCATACTAGAAGGGATGTTGAACAAGTGGAAATTTAAATCTTCTGGTGTGTTATTCTGCTGTGCTCCTGGTTTTAGTTTCAGACTCAAGTCCCATCTCAGCAATGATAAGTAAACCCTTGTAGAAGACTTGCAGATCTGTTAATAGTCTAGAAGTGCTGTACTCTCTTGAGACTCAAATATACCATAAGATGACGAAAATATGAATGACACATTCTATGTGAGCACTTCCATTTGCTTGATATCAGAGAACAAAAGCTTCCTTTCTGAGAGAAGCTCAGTCAACCCCTGCCTGATAAAAAGGCTACAATGTGAATAAATAAAATAGTGTTTGAAGGATAGTGTCATATTAGTAGCTTTGGTTCATGCAAGCATAAATAGAGCTTCACAGCATTATAAAGACAAAGAAAAAAATCCCCTCCCCCTCAGCAGATCTAATACCTAAAATCTGTATTTAAAGACCCTGTCACAAACTAAAATGGTAACTGGAACATTAACATCTTACAACAAGATGGTGACTTTTGGAGTGTGAATCCAGTACCTTATCGTCCTCCAGCGTGAGTCACACACATTGTTGGTTTATTTATAACAACCGTTTTGTGCAGTAATGTAAATCATTATTAAAAAAGAGAGAGGAAGTGAATACAGTGACCACAGTGAACACAGCTTTTTCACACTTCTTTAATAAGGACGTGGCTCCAAGGGGCCTTCAGGAGCTAACAGCTCACATACTAGTGACTTGACAAAGCACGACATAGTATTAGTCCTTAAACTACTTTTTCAAACACTGTGATCAGTGACATCAAAAGAAACTCATTCTTCATGCATAAATGGAAAAAAGTGACTATAGGGATATAAACATTTCAAAGTTAGCTGAAGAAGGAAAAAACTCAAAATTCTGAAGTCTTCTGAAAAGACTGAAATATGAAAGAATTAACAATTGTAGATAGTGTAAAGCAAAGACCGATACAATGATTGTGAAAAGGCAATAAAAGTAGCAGGACCTGGGTTTTGAAATGTACAATATGAACCTTTGTTTCAGCTAGCTTTCCTGCTCTGATGAACAGAATTCTTTTAACACTCAGGCTTACATTTTCCAATGCTATATTTTCCAAGGGTAAAAATTCTGATTTTTATATTGGCTCAATGGTTGCTTTCTATCAGGAAAAAAGGGTTCTTAGCTGAGTGTGTGAAAAGAGAGACCTGGAGACATAATGACTCAAGATATTGGAAAGTGGGATGTAGGACATTCCAACTTTCTGATACCTGTTTAAGGGAGTTGATATTGACTGCAAGTCTGTCATTGGATGGCTGTTTCCTTCTTTTATGTGAATGAAGTGATGACAGTTTCAATGTCAAATTCTTCTTTATAGATGTTCACATAGCAAAGAACTCACACACTTGGTTTTGGCAGTGCTCTCAGAGTAGGCAAAGATACATTAAGTAGGGTTCTCTCTTCTGTAAATGTGTTTCCTTTAGGCAGTGACAAGACATATGATAAATGTGGAAATTGCAATGCCATTGCTACTGTTTTGTCATTGGGAGCTACTGAAGATACAGACTCAGTAGAGGTTTAACTTGTACCTGAGGGCAGACATAAGCCCTCTGAGGAGAGGTTCAAGGCCATCAGTTCAACAATTGCTAAGAAATTATATGATTCATTCAGTTCCTCCCCGTTTTGAGAGAGAGATTCTGGAAGTATTAGTGCTTGTTAGGGCCTTGATATGCTGAAGTACTCATTGTGTTTAATGAAGTGCCAGGCATAGAATGATTTGGATACAAATTCTGAAGGTACTTCAAATTTATAAGCCATAGAAGTGCTAAGCAATATTATGCATCCTGCCACATAGGAAATATTTATTAGCTGGCAGAAAATAGAAGGAATAGCAATACCTAATATTGCTAGTTAAGTCTAAAGGTAAATTACAATTATTCCTAACTTGATCCTAAGCTGTGGTCCAATAGTGCTTCTCGGGTCAATAGATACCCTTTCCAGCCTGTTCTTTTACTAATCCAAATTTTTTTTGAGGTCAAGTTCTCTCAGCATTTTTTCAAAAGTCCCTATATGGATGGTGTTCCAGCTACAATAGCAATTAAACTTGGAGGGTCTCCAGAGTCCAAGTTATATATAGTTGCCTCTCATAAATTTGAACAATGACATACTAGTCTTGGATAGACTATCCACTTAGAGATCATATTCTAAGGTAACGCTTTACGTCTATCATACTGTATTTCTTAAAGCATGGACTAGCCATTGAAGCACAGAATCACAGAATGGCTGAGGTAGGAAGGCACCTCTGGAGATCATCTAGTCCAAGCTAGTCTAGTTCTACTCAGAGCAAAGTCAGCCAGACCAGGTTGCTCAGGGCTATTTCTGGTTGGGTTTTCAATATCTCTAGGGATGGAGATAGCCTTGATAGACTCTCTCTGGGCAGTCTGCTGTAATGTTTGATCAATCCTGCAGTAAAAACCTTTTTTTTCCTTATATTTAAGTGGGATTTTCTGTATTTCAGTATGCGCACATTGCCTCTTTTCCTGTCACTGCATATTACTGTGAAGAGTGTGGACAGCTTTACCCTGCCACTGGGTATTCGTGCACATGGATAAGATCCCCAGTGAGTCTTCTCTTCTCTAGGCTGAAGAATCCCAGCTGTCTCAGATGCTCCTCCCATGCCAGATTTTCCAGTCCCTTAATAATCATTGTGGCCCTTTGCTGGACTTGTGTCAGCATGTCCGTCTCTCTCTTGTACTGGGGGGCCTAGAACTGGACACAGTACTCCACATGTCTCTCACCAGGGCAGAGTAGACAGGAAGGATCATCTCACTCAGTCTGCTGGTGATGCTCTTCCTAACACAGCTCAGGATAGTGTTGGCTGTCTTTGCTGCAAGAGCACATTGCTCAGTTGTGGTCAGCTTGGTGTCCTCCAGGACATCCAAGTCCTTTTCTGGAAAGCAGCTTTTCGCCTTTTTTCCCCCAGCATGTACTGGTGGGTGGAGTTATTCCTTCCCAGGGGAAAGACTTGTTTGCTGTTGTTGAACTTCATGAGATTCCTCTCAACACATTTCTCCAGCCTGTCCAGGTCCCTCTGAATGGCAGCACAACCGTCTGTTGTATTAGCCATTCCTCTCAGTGTTGTATTGTCTGCAAACTTGCCAAGGGTGTGCTCTGTCTCATCATCCATGTTATTAATGTTCTTAAACAGTATTGCCCCAGCATTGACCCCTGAGGCACACCACTAGTGACTGGCTTCCAGCTGGACTTCGTGCCTCTGATCACAACGCTTTGAGCCCAGCAGTTCTGACAGTTTCCAATCCACCTCACTTTCCATGTGTCTAGCCCATACTTCATCAGCTTGTCTATCAGGATATTATGGGCGAGGGTCAAGAGCCCTACTAAAGTCAAGATAAACCACATCCAGTGCCCTCCCCTCATCCATCAAACCATTCACCTGATCATTAGAAGGCTATGAGGTTGGTCAGACATGATTTTGACTTTGTGAATCCATGGTGACTACTGCCAGTCATCTTGTTAACCTTCATGTGTCTGAAAACAGTTTCCAGATTTATTTGCCCTGTCTCCTTCTCAGGGAACAATGTGAGGCTGACTGGCCTGTAGTTCCCTAGACCTTCACTCTTGCCTTTCCTGAAGATAGATATGACATTTGCTTTTTTTCAGTCCTCAGGAACCTCTCCCAGCTGCCATAAACTTTTAAAGATAATCAAGAGTGATCTTGCAATGACATCAGACCACTCCCTCAGCACTCGTGGGTGCAGCCCATCAGGTCCCATTGACTTGTGCGTGTTAATTTTTTAAAAAATATTCCCTAATCTCCTTCCCTGAGGGTCTTTCTTGCTCCACACTTTCATGGACCTAAGAATCCCGAAGTTTGGTCTCACCAGAAAAGACTGAGGTAAAGAGATAGTGAATATGTAGGTTTTTTTCTTTATGCTTTTTCACTAGGTGCCTCATGCAATTCAGTAGTGGGATCACATTTTTCCTAGTCTTCCTTCTGCTAGTGATAGACCTGTAGAAAGCCTTCTTGTTGACCTTTACATCCTTCACCGGATTCAACTTCAGGTGGGCTATGGCTTTCCTAGCTTCATCCCTCCATACTTAGACAATGCCTCCATGTTCCTCCTCATGTACTTGTCCCTGCTTCAGCCTCTTTTATTGTTCCTTTTTATATTTGGGTTTAGTCAGAAGCTCACTGTTCATCCATGCAGGCTCCTGCACCTTTGCTTGACTTCCTGTTCATTGAGATGGACTGTTGTTGAGCTTGAAGAAGATAATACTTGAAAATTAATCAGTTCTCCTAGATCTGTCTTCTCTGCATGTCTCCTCATCATGGGATTCTTCCAAGATGATTCTTGAACAGGCCAAATTCCACCCTCCTGAAGTTCAGGTCTGTGATCCTGCTATTTGCTCTACTCCCTCCTCACTGGATCTTGAATTCTACCACCTCATGGTAGTTGTCATCCAAAGGTACCCAACGCTATGGGGACAGACAGCTTCTTTTAAGAATCCTTGATAGAATGACAACTGGCTACAGGATTGTATTTATACTCAGAGCTTTATTGTCAAGTAAATATTTCATCAATCAGTATAGCTTATCATTGTGCAGAATTCCTATCCATTAGCATACCTTTCCTATTACCTAAAGTTTCAGTTACCTGGACATTTTAGTCACCTGGACCCTCTGCAGATTTAGTCAAATTCTTAATAATCAGTGCGCAACACAATGATCAGCAACTAGAGTCTGACTTTAAAAAGTACATGAGTCCCTCAATCCTTGGAGGAAGAAGAACAGCAGAGGTGGTGCAAAGTCTCTCTAGCCAACAGCAAGGATTGTCCCCCTTCCCCCTCCATCATGGTGCAGGCCTCCTCTTTACCACACTGGGAAGCATGAAGTCCTTAGCAGTCTGGCTACTGTTGGAACAGCTTCAAAATCCTTAAGTGAATTCTGAAGAGGCTGCCAGACAATAAATATGCAAGAATTTTGACTACAAGAGACAGCAAGCTGCAGGTGTTAATGACCGCAGAATGATCTTTATCTCTTCTTCTCCATTGCTATGTCTGATCCTGCCTACCTGTTGCTCTCGTTTGACCTAATGGCGCAGCTCCCAGGATACTTCAGCCTTTAGCATGGGCTGTATGTTAGTCAAATCTGAGAAAGAGTTGAGTGAACAGTCACAGGAGGCATCCCTAACCACCAGGGGATCACAGATTTTGCCATCAGGAATATCTCACGTGCTGATACGCTGCCCTGTTCCACAATGGGTGTTATACCCTGGCAACACTGTGCACCAGATGTCACGAGCAGGGGGTACCAGTCAGGTCGCTGCAGCCAAAACTGCCTTCAGCCTTCAGACTCCTGACATGTGCTTTCATGTTGGTATAAGATCCAGCAGACTATAGCTCTCCTTATTTATCTGTGCTAGGAACTTATCATCAATGCTCTCCAGAAACCTTCTGGTGCTTGTGCTCTCCTGTGCTGCCCCTGTTGACCTGTCTTCCTGGTATTTCTCCAAGTCTCTGCTTATTTAGTTGTATGTCAGCAGTCCTCTGACTTTCTCCCATATCTTTGTGATTCCTCATATTTGTAAAGGTTTGTATACTGCTGAAAAATCAGTGCTCCATAACTACTTTATCAACTTCTGGTCTTTCCATGAGCTTTCCCCTCTTATGAGACTCTTGCCTTCTTTTCCAGCTGCTGCTCCTTGATCACAGAGTTGTTCGGTTGGCATACCTCTAGTTCTGACTTTTGCATTCTGATCCTGTCTTTCCAGTCTTTTTTAGGTCCTGAAGATAGGATGAAGTATAGATTCTACTTGAGAAGGTTCTAGGTCAATGGACTTGAAGAGAATACAGGCTTTCTACCTGGAAGATTCATCACAAATGCCTTTAAACTGGTGCATCCTTCTAGCGTTCTGCATATAGTGTTAAATAAGTAACGCAACATGTCCTAACATGCTTGTCTGATCACCAGGAAAAGCTGTATCTTGCAAGAACTGTGCTGCTGCTAAAAAATTAGGCAGGGAATCAGAGGTCAGGCAGTATAAACCATAATGAACATGTTATTAAAGAATAAGTTCAAAAAACAGGTTAATAAATGTTAAACACTTATTTTGGCCTCAGCTTAGTCATTTTTTCCTGTAACAAATCATCACATGGTATCTTTCCCTGTCAAACTACTGAAGAATTGTTTAGCTGAAAATGGTGGTGTTTGTAAATAGCACAGTCCAAATTACTTATTTTACTTAAAGGTTTTTGTTTAAATGTCACACCTATACATAAATATTTAAAACATACATACATTAAATTAGAGACATGACATTTGAAAAGCTTTAATTATGCACTAATATTCATGTCAAAAATTGATGTATCACTAAATTGTTTGTCTTAACATCAGTTAGTTAACAGTCTTACCTTTTCTCTGTAATAAAAATGTTGAAATATCTGAAATTTCATATAATTCTTATTAGCTATTCAATTATTTTAGAAGAAACATAATACATAACTGTATAACCTGCTAATAAAATATGCATACCTTTCTAGGAAGCAGCGAGAAGCAGCACTATATAATACTGTAAACTACTGTTTCATAATAACAGAATGAATCCATGAAATAAGTTACACCTTTAGGTAACTTTAAAGAAATATTACTATTCAAGAAACAATAAGGAAACTGTCCAGAAACTTCATTTATTGGTAGCTTCCAGAAAACCCAAAACATTTTAGAGGTCAACTAGAAAAGCTAAAACGTACCTTCTTTCTTCCTTTCCTCTGGATGTTAGATGACTTATGTTTCCTCCTTTCAGACTTACAAGTTTACTGGTCACTTAATTTTCTCCTTCTGCATATGTCCAAAATTGCTGTGTGAGCAGCCAAAGATCTATCTCTTAGCCTGAACCTCAGTTTTATTTATAAGCCAGGCAAAGTATATGCACATTAGAGGAGGACCTGAATGTATAGATAACCTGGCAGCATGCCTAATAAATCTTAATAGAATTGAGTCTTTCATAAAGGCAGTTGTAGATGCCATATGCAAGAAATGTGTAATAAACACTCACAGGAAGACCTTTTTAGTTTCAAAAAATGATACTCTCAGTGGGCCTGAAGGCTGAACTGGAATAGGATCTTCCCTGCCTCCAGATCTTCTTGTTATGCGGAGACATATTTCATTGGTCCATGATGGGAATATGCAAGCCACAGCCTAATTCAACAGCATAATTAGTCTACTCTGCTTGGAAAGGGCAACTGCGCGTTGCAGGCACTGTATGCATTTTATATTATACACTCACTGGATGAAAACCAGAACTAAACCTGATTCACAGGTCTACAATTCAGCTCTTAGGCAGCAGAGCATTTCTTAAGTGAAAGAGCATAAAATCATAGAAGTATTTTATAAAAGCTAAATAACTTATTTCCCTAATACATTATTTATACCATTGGGAAAAAACCTACTCTGGCATTATTATATATTTCAGAAAAATGTGGTTATTAAGTTCTATTTTGCATAATCATTTTCACTTGTTCTTGCATAACTGTCCAGAAAGATGGGCCAAAACCCCTTTATAGTACCCCATCATTCGGAAGAGAGATGTGCGCAAATTTGAAAGGGGGGAGAAAGGACTTTTCTTATGCCAGGAAATTGTTCTTAGGACTTAAAATGGGCTTTAGAAATGTCATTTTCAGAACATGACTGGAAGTGAGATTGCAGTGCCAGATATCACTAAGCATAAAAGCATATTATGTAACTTTTATAGCTCTCTTTTGTGCAATGCCTTTCTATGCTGATTAACTGGAAAATTCTATCATTGTCATTTTGTGGCCCAGAGTGCAATGTGATGTTATTTAATAAGATGTATAACCTTCCTGCCTGCCTATTCTTGTCAGCACTGTTAAATGGGGTGTACATACATCATCATGACCGTGGCAATGTTTTTTGTTGATCTAGTTATGGTTTCCAAAATACTTCATTGCAAGACATGTTGATGTTATTTAAAAAAAAAAAAAAGTCCCAAAGAGAGAGAAGAGAAATATATTTAACATTAGTTTCATAACCTTTCTTTCCATAACTTTACAGTACATTTACTGAGTCAGGAAAGAGAAGGATAGCTTTCAAAACTGCCTGGGAATTAAAATCAGAGAAGCCAGTCACCAGTTATGGCATGCTCCAATTAAATTTCAGGGAAAAAGTCCTTGTGTTATGTCTTCTATTCACTGCTCTATTGCTCATTTGTAAAAACAAACATTTGCCATGAAGACATAACTGCCAATTTAGACTAACTAAGACAAATGAGATAATGAGGCCAGTGGCAGCTTTGAGTTGACAGACCCAGCTGAGTGCCCAGCTCTGAGTAGAAAGCTTTCTTTTCCTGCCAGAAGGTCTAATTTGCCAACCTTGGCCCTACAGTGTTTGACAATAGGAGAGTGTACCATTTTGTTACAGATGTGACATTAACTTGGGTGTAAACTAAAGCTGGAACAGGTAATCTATGCAATCTTCTAACCGAGGAAGCAGTCACCAAAATATAAAACCTTGCCTGATAAAAATAAAAACAAGTGTGAAGGACAGATTATTTAAATGCAAACGATGATGAACGAATGACATAGTCTATAGTAAATAATGAAAGAAGTAACGCCATCATAGTCTGCGGCTTCTTACACCCATTTGGTTTAATGTACTTACTTTAGCATTAAAAGAAGAAACAAAGGATTTGCCCAAATTCCAGACCCAACACAAAAAGACCACTTTTGACCTGATATTCATTTGAAGAGCTGTACACAGAGAAAACTTTTCAGAGTATTTTGAAACACCTTGTTTAATTGATTTCTGTCACTATTATTTTTGAGGGATTTTTTTCCTAAAGAAAATTTTTTTTTCCTTCCCCTGCTATCCCTTCCCCAAGCTTCATAAAGAAAAGTGAGAGTGAGGGAGTTAGGAATATTGTTAGAAATTCCAGTTAGTAATATTACTTTATTTATAAATGTTTTAACATGCAAAACTGCATTTATAAGTTCATTCCAGATACAAGGTTTAAATGTGGATGAGAAATGTATTTTGTAGATATCTAGTACATGAAATAACCACAAAATTCCCCCACATGAATTTATGTTTTTACTCTTTGGGACTGTGAGAAGAATGAGTGATTTTAGAGGCATATTATCAACATTTTTTCTTCCCCTAAGGAGTACAACATGTCTGATATGTAACATTACTTACAACGTAGCAAACAAAGTTATATATTGCCCCTAACCACAATGGAGCTGCTAGTGATTTCAATGGCAGTTGTGTACATAGACCAAGGACATTATATGGCCTTACACGAAGATACCTCATAGAAAAAATATTGTTTATATAATTGTTCAGTCTTCATCCTAAAAATTATTCACACTCAGATAACTGAAACAGCTAGAAATATAATGTCATTTTCCTCCTATTTATAATGCAGCCATTATAAAACTATTCTAATGTGGATCAGTAGAATTAATCATTATCTATAACTAATGCACTTGAAACATATATATGGGTTTATGCTGATTTTCTAAATGATCCATGAATAAAATATAGGCTTTCTTATATGAAAAACAAACAAGCATTATATCAGGTAATTATATATCTGACCAGCTACATAAAGACAACTTTAATCTTTTTAGAGTTTTATAGTTTTGCTTGATCTTCAATAGTTTTGCCCTAATATACCGTATTTTAAAAGCTATGCAAACTAAATAATGAAAAAAATATTGATGCAGGTCCCAATGAACAAAAAGAAGAATGTATTCTAAATTTTAAATAACCAAACTCACTAATGCAATGTGGTTTCTGAAGTGTTTTCTATAACACCTTAACTTCTGGTATGTTAAAATAATTATTTAATATTATAGAGTGAGAATCAGTATCCCTTACTCAGTTTTCTAAGTTAGATTAATGCAATATTCTTCTGTAAATCTTTATCTACTCCTGCCCTCTCCCTTGACAAACAGGGGGAACTCAGTCATTTACTGTGGGAGAACTAGTTTACTAGGTGCCTACAATTTATATGCAGGTTTGAGTCCAATGTTAGTCATTATGGGAATAATTGTGAACTCTACTGATTTATGTTTTGTTGTTGTTGTGCAAGTTGCTGAATCTTTACAGTTTTAAACAATTGCAAATCTAGCTTGTAATCATTAAGTGCAGGTTGTTATCATCATTATAACTTGTATCAGTAGTATCGCTGTCAAATACTGGGTATTGAATACTGGGAAGCACTGGAAGATCTCCAACTACTTTTTAAGGACAAAGAAAGCTCTCATTACAGTGTGAAGGACTGAATGGAAAAGGCTTGTCAAGTTGCATTTCATGTTGCATGGTGATTTATCTCAGGAGCTTATGAGCAGGATTCATCTGGCATAGTTGTTACCTAGTAACTTCCAAGGAAGATGTATATATGTATATAAAAATTTGCTAAACCCAGCAGCCAGACCACTCAAGATGTATATATAATAAGTCTTTATGTGTCAAAAATGAAAAACGTCAGGAAAACAATCACCCAAAATTTCCAGCTTTTGAAATGAAATGGTACAATGATTCTTGTAGTGATCAGAAAAGGACACATAACAAATTAAATAATACAGCTGTTTTGAAAGAGGTGACCACTGATGTCATGTTGTCTTCTTTGGGCTGGTAGAGAGTAGCAGACTATTCAAGAATGACTACACAGCGTAATACAATGATATGGGCAGTTTAATGATTTGTAATTCAGTGTGATGATTTGGAAGACACTATACTCCAACTTTGAAAAGCTAGGCAGGATTCTATCAGTTTAACTATGTGTTTTGTATTTCCCGGTCTTCCAACTCTATGAAGATTTTTGTTAATTTTACATATCTCTTGCAATATTTTTAATTATACATTTTCTCAGTACAATTGATAAAAAGTAGAGTAGCACTGGGAAAAAAACAGATTACTGCAGAATTCCAGTAGAAACAGTTGATTTGATGCTAATTTTCTATTTAGGTATGTTTTAAGATCTATCAGTCAAGGAATTTTAGTCCATTCAAAATGCAGTACATGAATTGTGTATATATTTTTAATTGTAATGGCATGATCACTTATGTTGAGCATTATCATAGTTCAAGTAAATTATATCAACATACTGCATCTCAATTTATTCATAATCACATAAAAAAGAGATCAGGCTTATCTGGAATTTCTGATTTTTTAGTACCTTGTTAACCACCATTGATTACAGAAATCATAGTTAAGTCTTCAATGAAGAACTAGTCTGATGTTTTTGTTTTATGGTCTACTTGCGGACAGTGCAGTATTATTTTAAGTCTTTTTGTTTCTTACAAGAAAAACAAAACTGGAATAAGAAGTCGCAAAATGCTGACACATTTCTAACTTAAGATACTTTTTAAAGTACCTAAACCTTTGGATTCCCTGAAATGAAAACTGACAACAAGAGCCTCTGATATTTTCAAACAGCCGAATAATGCTTTGTGACAGATATCTGTCTTTCCTCTGTTCTTGAAAGAAGTATAGTGGAGAAGACAGAAAGCATCTTTTACCTTCCCTGTAGCAGTGCTATTTTGTATAGGCAAGAAACTGAGCAGATAATAGTGACAAAATCCTGAGTTATTTCTTTCTCCATGAAAGCAGAGATTAGTATTCAGTTTGGACTAATTTGTTTATAGGCTGCTTTTTGTGGTAAAGATTAGTAAAGTAAATGTGTAAGGTTTAGAAACTATCTAACTAAAATAAGATTAGCTGATCCGGGTGATTAGTTGGCAAAAGCTGGTTATGTTAAGTTTCTACATTTGGATGAATAATCATGTGACTGTAAATCCATCTTCAACTCAGAGTGAACTTGAAGAAACAAAATAAATACTGGGTGGAAGTGAAAAGCAAAAGGAGCAAAAGAGCTCCCTTAAGAGAGAAAAGCACAAACTAGTGATATATGACCTGGAAAATGAAGGTGGGAAAGAAGCTTAAAACGACATGGTGCCTTATTAAAAATAAAAACAATGAAAAGTATGTTTGGAGATACTTTAAACTAAGGTAGAGAAAAGAGCAGTGGCTGTTTGCAGAGTGAAGGACAACTTGTTGTTTTACTAATGGGAGAAAATACAACAATCTCAATTTAGAGCATGGTTTGTCATGAATTATTTTATAAACCTACTATACAGATAATGTTATTAGTGCAAATGAACTGAGCTCTCTTTATTGTTTGTGAAGAGAAATGGAGTTCTCCAGGGATCAGTTAAGAGAAGTGATTTTATATGCCTATTTTAAAATTAAATGTGTTACTGCCTCTAACTGCACCTTTCTCTTCATTGACCATTATTGAAATCTAGACAATGAGCTCAGAAGTAGACATGAAATACAGATATGATCTAAAGTCTAGCTGTCTGAAGACAAGATGTACCCCTGCCTAGTTCATATTACTCATTTGGAGTATTAGAAATGATGCAGGTCTGCTCCTGGAATCAGCAAAATTATTGGAAAGGAGAAGCTGATTCTAATTACAAGCCTTATTTACTTTGGACAAAATACTTCACTAATTCCACATATACATGTGCAGAACTGAGCAAAAATGGCAGAATCAAAAGAAATTGAATTAAATGTGTGGTTTCCAATTTTATTTTTTTTACTTTATTAGAAAAACATAGTGTAAAATTCTTGTGAAACAGAAGAGTTTGGATGTATACATACTTGTGAAAACTTGGGTCATGTGAGGATGGTAGTACTACCAGTATTTTAGGCTGCCTCCTCCTACTTTTGCAAGTTGCTGTTCTCAGCTGCTTATATCTCTACCAAATTTCTGCTGTTCAGTTGGACTTTTTCAAGCTGAGTGCAAGACTAGGTGATAGTGGCCTCAGAAGAAGGGTACCTCTGATGATTTGCCAGAAAACAACTGTGGAAGAATTCATAGGGGTGTCCACCATGTACACATTGCTGTTAGGGTTTGATTTAAGTTCCTGTGGCTCTCATGATTGTCACTATTATTGTTTGATGGCTTCTGACCAGGGGATATCACCATGCCAGACGTGTAGTCTTGTGTCCCCTCTGCCTTACTGGCTGACCAAGTCTACAAAAACTCAGTCTCCAGCTAGTGATCCATTGATGTTAACCGACTGACCTGCAAAAATCGTGGCCTTTTTCTTATTTTAGCATTGTACCTTCATACTTGTAAGAAATATCATGTTAAGTGATGTAGAAGTGAGAGCCTTTTACACTTTTTTTTTTTTCAAATTTTCACGAATAGAGGGGTGCCTTTACTCAATACTCTACTTCCTAAGCAATTAACTCCAGCAATTGGTAGATACTGAGCTTGAATAAAGGTGTGCAGAAATGGGTAAAAAGAAATTATCTGAGAATGATGCCTGCAGAATAGTTTCTTCAACACCTAAGACAGACATATTAAAAACCCCTGTTGTTCTGAAGTTGTTTTTATCAGGAGTTATATATTTAATCTTGAAAAATCGTTCTTCAACAATTATTTCTTGGCATTTCAAAATGAAATAAGGTATGCCATCTCACACAGGACTCTGAGGTTTCATGCTAGGGTTGAGGTGTAGACAGGCTAATGCTGTACCATTCATAATTTGGCCAGGCTGCCTTTAACAGCACCATAGTTGTAACTTAACATTTGCTTTAGTTGAAAACTGTTGCAATTTAGAATATAAATACACTAATCACATGTATTGATTATGGTTACTTCCTTTTCAATTAATTGCAGCTGTGGCTTTTGTAAATGGATACATAAAATTTAAAAGGAATTGTTGGTTTGTTTTACAACATCTAAGCAATTTCATAATCAGATTATGATTTTAGTGTGCTTATTTCCTTTGGCTAATAAGCTACGTTTAAAATCTTTGTTTTGAGATATGTTTTTCTTACATAAAGGAAATGTTCAGGACCAAGTGTAAAACAAGCGTTTCACATACACACCTTTCGTACTGAGTAGTGACACAGCAGTGTCACTGCTGTTTCTGCTGATGAAAACTGATCTTATTTTGTTCGTGTTCATGCATTTGCTTGTATTTGAACAATTTCATGGAGCTATGAAAAAGCAGAATTTCAACACTCAGAATACTAAACAATTTAGAAAAGAACAACTGGAGAATAAAGAAGGCCTTAATGCTTCAAGCCCATGACTCATGAGATTTGGCTTTTCATGTATTTGTGCTTAAAGCTTAGAAATTTTTTTTCATTGGTGGTTTTGAAAGAATCGTAACTTTGCTATGAAAAAGAATGTTTAGTTTTCTTTGACCCATTCCTAGTGAAATAGGGATAAGTGCATATCCTTTTTATGTTTTGTTTGTTTGTTTTTTAAAATTATTAGTTAGACAGTAAACTGTTCAGAGCAAAGATAGGCTTTCAGAAGTGTGTAGTACAATTTTGCCTCCATCAAATTATGTTATCATTACTCTAGTGATGTAACAAAAACAGTAGTCACACCAAATAGTCTGTGTACTTTCCACAGAGCATCAGTGTTCACTGTTTGTAGTGTTACAGTACTTAGTATCATGCAGATCTTCTTGAATTTTCTTTTGGAATTTGCACCTAACAGAGAAAGCAACTATCTTTTGGCATTATACACATTATAGAGTGTGGTGTTTCTTTCTTCCCCACCCCCACACCCAATAGACAAGCATGCGATTCATAGAAATTATATACATTAATAGTTTCTCTGTCTTACAAATCACTAGGTGCAGTTTTTCATTGCAAATTGAGTTCTGTCTGTAAAAAATATCAATTCAAGGTATTCCAAATATCAATTCAAGGTATTCCAAATATCGGTTGAAAACACCAGAGCAAATAATTGTAAACTGTAGCCCTGTTTCCAAATATTGTGGAAGTGTACTGAGCAACAATTCAGCATTCTGTCACCAACCCAGACTTCTTCATGTAACATTATAAAACTGACTGAAAACAACGAGAACGGAAGGTTTAAAAAAGAATGTACTTTCAACAGTATTCAACAAAAACATGACCTGATCCTTTTTTGACCTCTAAAAAATAATACTGCATCCCAAAGATAGGGCATCTCTGACTACCATATGATATATAATACTATTTTTTATATCAACCAATTACATAATTCTATACAGAGAAACTAGCTAGCTACTCCAGTGGATCAGGACTGAGTGTTCTAAACTGTTTGTACACAGATCAGTTTCAGATTTTGCTTTATTAAAACCTAGTTTGTATATGAATTTATATAATAGCACATGAAGTAGAATTCATGTAATGTAATGTAACGTAATGTAAGCATACCAGAGTTAAGCATATAGTCTGAAACTAGTTTAAATGTCTACATTCTCTCTATAGTCCCAAAAGCGAGCTAGGCATATCTGAACAGTGACTTCAATAAAATAATCTATTGGTGAGGTGAATTGCTCTCCAGTTGTAAGTCTCTCTCCATTGACGGCAGAGGTAGCAGGAGATTGGTCTTGGTTAGGTAAATACAGTTTTTGTGACAAGTAATCTGTCAGGGAAAGAAGGTGGACCTATAGGTGCATTGTGAATTCTTCAGACTTGTGGGAAAATGCACATGGAAAATAAAAATGAGTCTCAGAATTATGCTAGGGAAATGAGAAAGAGGGCCTATATCCATATGCAACTATTTGGCTCTGTCGTGGTTTAACCCCAGCCAGCAACACAGCACCACGCAGCCGCTCACTCGCTCCCCCCCCACCCAGTGGGA
>JAVKLA010000008.1:21054934-21066820 GCA_034782735.1 Sagittarius serpentarius | reverse complement strand
CATACTAAACCCAAAACACAGCGCTGTACCAGCTGCTAGGAAGACAATTAACTCTATCCCAGCCGAAACCAGGACAGGCTCCCAGCATAAAATTTGTAATTTCTCATCAGCTGCTAAAATTCCACCTACATTTTAGGGAAAGACTTCAACACTGAGAAACAAGGTTTCCATTAGCCAGCACAGTCAGCAGGGAAACACACAAATTAGCCAATAGAAAACAGCAGAGGGAACTCGGGCACCTCCTTCACTGTCCCAGATTCACTGATTATTTAAGATGGCGATTACCAGGGTGAAATTTTCTGCTTTTAGGCTGACAGTCTTTCTCTGTGTGAACTGGATCTTTTCCCCCTCTGCCTCCTTTGAAACACCTCTGGAAGTGTCAGTGTTGTCCACCTTTCATAGGATAGCCTAGAGCACACGCTCAATATGTAACAGATCTCATTTCTGAGGCTTCCTCAGCCTGAGGCAGTTCAAACCTGCATTTCCCGGGAGAGTGACTTAACCAGGGGAAAGGGAGGAAGCTTTCTCTCCAACAGTTCTGACAGAGCTTTGACACTGCAGCTAAGAATTTAAGATTTATGGGATGAGAGAGAATAAGCATAAGAAGTTCCGTGACTCTTAACTTATTGACGGGACCATTCATCTGAGAAAGTGTTTTTTTTTGCATTTTATTTGTATATTATGAAATGGAAAATATGTAAGCAGTTGTAGGAGCAGAAATCAGATTTAAGGACTTCCTTGCTCACAAATTAATGGTCTAGTTATCAGGCTACCAGGTCATGCACCCTATTCTGCCTTCCCTGTGTTAAGAGTCTGTCATATCTTTCCACGTTGTTCTACTGATTTAGCAAATGTGAAGAACAAACATTCCTTCTTTCCCAGACAGGTGGCTAGGTTCTTCTCTTGGGAAAGCAGAAATTAAGATTTGAATCCAAAGGGAGTATTTGGAGACTTAAGAGGACACAGAGTCCAGTGTTTTTCTGTCTTGAACATAAACTCTAACCACTAATCTCTTATGCAAAATTAAGAACAAAACCCAAATACATCCCTATCACTATCCCTATATATTACCAAGTGTTATTCCACCAGAGATTTTACACAAAAATTGATGCGATTGTCACTCTGAGCTTAATTAACTCTTATAGTGTGGGTTAGCTGTGGTCAAAAACTAGTTCAAACACTTCTCAAGACATAGACACGAAACCAACTGCTTTGTGTGAAGTATACATAAGCAGAAGAGAGTCTTGAGAACTCTAGTCATAACCAAGTGCAGAACTCTGCGCATGTGGCACATTTTATTAGTTGAAAAAAAAAGCACCTGTTTTTCGAATACCTACAGAATTAGACAGGGTTTTAACTCACCTTGAACTTGATCCCTGAATTGGTCTTCTGGGCTCAGCTGTTTATCAGGTCCACCTTCCATGCCAATGTTTTAAGAAGAAAATAATGGTTTAAAGTCACACAAAAATTGTAAAAAAATCATAATTTTGGGAGATATCGGAAATATTTATCCAGTATCTGATATTTCTTGCAAACCATTGCACTATTTTATAGTTTATTTTTGTTAAAGAAGCTGGTATGTCTATTGCTCTATTGTTTTTTGGCTTCTGCATTTGTATCTTTGATTATATCAGAATAACTGTGTATCTTAGTGTTCTGTCAGTAATACATCTGTGAAAGTAAATTTTTTTTTGACAAAACAGAAAAAAGAAATACAATATGACCATCATAAGCTAAATGAAACTATTTATTTGACTGCATATGAAATATATCTTTTTATTTTTAATTTTTTTCCAATAACTTTTCTTCCAAATTGAAATATGTTTTAAAATGACACCATTACAATTAAGAGATATTTTTCTGATTTCATATTAAAGTGACTCGCCAAATTAAAACTTTTCTTCCCTATAGTTTAGAAACTTTTAACAAAAAAATCAAAGAACCTTAACATGTCAAATTTCATAGCCACACAGAGTTGTCACTTGTAATCATGTGTACTATTCAATTTAGTAACACTATAATTAAGATTACTTGTCCTCCTCATTATGTTAATGATTTCGCTATAAAAAGTGTAAAGCTCTGAGACACATGCAGCCGTCCCATTTACTCCAATGGAACTTAGATCTTGTTTAATCAAGGCCATGAGGATGATGACAATGTTAGTTCAGACGTTAATTATTAATGGCTTTGTAGCAAGCTTATCTGATACACTCTCAGGCCTTTTGAAGCTTCTTTCTTCTGTACTTAAAAGAACGTCTACTTACATTTGACAAAACATTTTAAAGTTTGGATTCAGAGACATAACCCTACACTGCAATTGTCCTTAAGAATCTGCTTATATTCTATCTTTTTTGAAGTCGAACTGAAACCTTGTCTGCTTCCTGTGGTGGGGACCTCAAGAATAGACCATGTGAAGACAAGAACTGACTGGATAATGAAGGAAGAAGATTTACTCAGTTAGAGGATCCCATTCTGTTTACCACATTTGTGGCCAGCGGGTGATGGTTACAGAATAATGTCAACTATAAACTGAGAAAGAAGGCTGCACATTTAGTGTTCCTTTAAAATTATTTTCATGGTTCTAACAATGTGCCTTCAGAAAGTTGTAACAGAGCCAAGCAGCCTGAAACCAAGGATGTACTAATTAAGGTATGCAATAGGAATGTTAATCAGATACATTAGGGAGAAGGGGAAGGAAAAAGACAAAGCCTTCCCTGCCAGAGGAGGCAGGAAAATGCCATTTACAGAAAACACAGAAGGACCTTTTAGAAGGAGGAGGTAAGAGGATATAGTAGAAAGGATATGGTAGAAAGGTCTGGTGTTTTCTTTGTGTCCTCCCTGTCTGTGATACTGGAGAGTAGAAGAAGGTGTCAGGAAACAGCCATCAGATCAGGAATTTCCTCTGCCCTATTGGGGGCTAATTTCTGAAAAGGAACTGATAGTTATATACTGACTGCTAGGAACTGCTGCTTTTGAAGGAGTATTCAGTTTTCTTTAATTTATTTTTTTGTCTATTAAGGATGTAGGAACTAAAGTATCAGTAAACACCAAAGATTAGGAGCAAAGAACTTTCCTGAACTGTAGTTTGTTCATGTACACACACCACCACCACCAAATTGCTAAAAGGAGGAGAATTTTGGGGTTTGAGAACTAAACAAAAAGCAAGGCTGCATATTCAATTAATCTATAGCTTGCCTTTGCAACTGATTAGAATAAAAATTATGGTGAGATGCTGATGTGGAAAGAAAGTAGACTAGGAACCTGAGGCAGATTTACTAGAAAATCAAGCAGCACTAGAAACTCAGCTAATGAGCTAATAAAAATAAAATAAAAAAATCCTATTAAAGAACAGAAGAAATCCTAGAAATCCATACATTACCTAGGCTTTGAGAAATGTGATGGGTAAACAGTATCAGTGCAGTCAAAAATACTCTGTAGACCATAAGGCAACAGATTTTACAGATGTTAATTTGAAATGTGTAAAATATTTTGCAAGATTATAACAATAAATTATCGCAAACTTCTACTGAGTCTGAAGAAAACTAGTTTAGTCCTTTTGAGTTTGCCATTAGCTAACCAGAACTGCATCAGTGTGGCATGGGATGCGGAGTATTGAGAAGAAATGCTATAAAAACTCACTTATATATCCATGAACCCCTGTGCTGAACATTCATTAAAAATGATAGTGACAATAATAGTCATGTGACATCGTCTCACACACCCTGTGTTACAAAGGCCATACTGGAATAAAAATAAACTTTATTTTCCCAATTTGACCATTTATGGTATCATTTTCAATCCTCATGTAGTGCTTAAAGTGCATTGCTTAAATCTTGTAAGGAGGCTGTGTTACATTTCTTACAGTAAAGTTGTATAAAATTCTACCAGTTTATCTGCAGAAGGTTCTATCAGAGACAAAAGCTGGAGCCACCAATGTGCTAATTAAAAGGAATGCAACGAAAGATGAATAAAATACTTTATGGTGAAGGGAAAAGAAGGTAAAGTGAGCTCCCTCAGTATCAAGAATCCATCTATGGAAAAGTAATGTTCTAAAGAAGAAAGCAGGCAAGACTTCTGCAGTGTTTCCACCAGGAATCCCTCAGACATAATAATTATCCAGATTAACGATGTATATTTTTTGCGCTCTTAATGGCAGAGTGATTGTGCATATCTCTAAGAAGTCTTTCTCTCTTTGTTCCAGCTATCTAGATATTCCTGAAGAGGGGATATTACAATTCAAATGGAGATCTGAAAAGCAAGTACTTGAATTTTGAGGGTTGAAGTGAACTGTGGAGTCTGCCTTCCAAGAAGGAATACTAGGTCGTAAAACCCTGCCCAGAATGTGAAACTGGAAGCTAAAAGAAAAAGTATGTGTCTCTTGGATAGGTGCTGGTGGGAAAGCAGCTGAGTTATTAAAATCACATGGCTCTTATATCTTCATCCATGGCCAGATGCCCAGCCCTGTAGGAAAAACCAGTGCAGAACAAATGCTATCTTAGATCTCCATGTCCCAAGTGATACGGTGGGCAATATGAACTGCAGAAAATCTAACTGAGCTTTATATAAAAATCATACTGTAAGAAGAACTATTTTAATCTTATGGTTAAAAACATTCTTAGTTTATCATTACAAATATGAAAATAAGGGAGAGTATTTTCTATAAATGAGAATATTTGGGTCACTTAATTTATTACAGTGGGTCTACTCGGTCTGCATTATCAATTACTTTTAATTATTTTCTCATACAAGTGCTTGAACTTCTCCAGAAGAACATAATGTCTGGTTTCTTTAATCAATTAAATGTTTAGATTTTATATATTGACATATCTTTTATTCATAGTCCTAGCAAAAGCAAAAATATCCTATGGCAGTCTAACAGTTAAATTACCTATGTGGTGAAAAAAGATAAGGACAAAAATACTTAAATGAAATATCAGCATTGTCTTTTAAAATTATATTTCTTTAGGGATTATATTACAAGCAGATTCTGGATGACTCCTTTCTTACACACAAAGATAACATGAAAATTGGTGTATAAGCTTTACACAAAAATAAAATTGAGTATTTTAAGACAGCTTATATTGTGCACATTTTCTGATTGGCTGTTCGTATTCTTAAAGCATAAATTAATTTCAGTAAATATCTTCGCTAAAGCACTCTAAACTGCCAGCTCATGGTGATCCAAGTTTTTTTTCTCTAAATAATTTATCTCCACATGAAGGTAACATAAAATTTTGTCTAGCAATTAGCATGACAGGGCTGTTGTTGTCAGGTACTCCTTCTATAAGCTGAGACTGATACATTCATTGAGGATGTGATGGACTGTTTAACAGCAAGTCTATCTGCCACTGACAGAAGTCTGCTCTGGTACCGTTCTGTGAATTATATAGGTCAATGACTTGTACAGCTTGGTTAATACCTCAAAAACTGTCTTTACGTACTTGCTTAAATCAGAGATGGAGGTATGCTTAAGCTGAGTTTGCATCCCCTTTGTGCTAGATGTCTGTAAACGTTTCATTGAATAAGCTTATTGGCAGGATGTTCACGAAAGCAGGTTTTAAGCTTGCATTAAGGAACACGAATGTTGGGCCTTAAAACAAAAGTATTTGTCCCATACATTCAGTTCTCAGAATTATACATCTGATTAGGAAATGGATCTCATCTGACTAGAGTAGACATAAAAATGAGCTAATTACTTTACAAGAAAATTCTATTTTTTACTATTTTCAAAATTTCTATGTATTTAGTAATTTTCCAGCACTCTCCATCAATTCAGAAAAAGACAAGCCAATGACAATAAAAACCAGAATAAACCCAATATATTACTGAACATGTTAAAGACACTTCATTTTGATAAATTTAAATCTGACATAATTTATCCTTCAATTTTAAATACTGAAAGTCAAAGCACTGGAATTTTCTAACTCCAGCATATTAGGAAACTGAATCACCAAAAATATCCTGTCTTTACTATGAAGCTCAGAGTAACATGATATTTCCTTGAAAACAAGATACAGACTCCTGAGGCAAAAGAAAAGTTTGAAGTCACTCTTGCAAGTAAATGTATCACATGACAAAATAAAAACACTTGTTTATGATATCAGAAGTGAAAATTTAATTTATGTGTGTGTGTGCAGTTACATGGGTCAATCATAACTGCATAGCACTAATATCTTGGTATACATTGTAATTAGATAACATTAAAACACCAGTACTTTTAAGATCAGAAGAGACACTTGTACCAAGTTAGTAAGATTTCTTATATGCCATTGAACTTCTATAGACTCAGTTAGCCCCCAAAACTGCTTAAAAGTGGATGAACCTCTTAAGTACTGGCAGTTAACATCTCCATGAATATTCACATAATTTCCAGGTATACTCCAGAGACTGTATCTATACTAGTGAAAACAGAGCAAAGGCACGGCCCCTGAGCACTGGTATGTGACGATCCATAGTTTTGCACTTTGATGCACAATACACAGAGATGATTTGGGGAACAACATGGGCCAGGGACCTTACCGAGTAGCGTCATCAGTAAGGCCAGCCTTCTCGGGGAGAGGGAGACATTTAATCATATGCATAACCTATGGCCTTTCCTATTTATTTGTACAGGCATTACTAATCTTTGTCAGTACACTGGGGAAAACCTGATGTTATAGTTTTATTACAAAAAGTAATGGAATCTTAATTTTCTTCCTCAAAAAGCTAAGTGACTACTAATATGAAAAGAAAAAAAAAAAAGGTCTTGGAGACCTGTTCTGCTAACACAGAGCAGCAGCAGAATATTTTGGACTTATCGTTCCTGTAAATAACAGTAGTATATGCTCTGATTTGCTCATCAGCTGTCTCTATAGTGTACTGAAAGTACAGAAAGTCCATGAAGGATGTGAAGTTTGGCAGAAAAAAGAGGTAACTGATAAGTAATTTTGTTATTATATTCCTTATTTTTTTTTTAACAAATGCATGTTTCTCTTGTTGCTTAGTGGTAGAACTGGTAGTTTATTTTGACAAGGACTATGTTCTAGGAAGACTTTTACACCTTGAGATAAGAAAATCTCTGGATTAAAAAAAAAAAAAAAATTAAAATCTAACTGAGAAGAAATACAGAAAAAGATGTCTTTTAAAAAAAGATCATCCTTCAACCTTCCAGGACTTGATTCCACATACTATTTCTTCAATCTGAAACACCAAATTGGCAAAAAGTGGTGCAATATATGAATATTTATATTTTGTTATATTTTTAAGTATAAGAAACTATGCTCACTGATGTTTATGTGTGGCTACTTGTATTTTGTGAATGTAGAAGCTGTGTGCATATAAGAATGTCACAGGCTACTAGAAGAATGCTAAGTGCAACCACAGGAAGAAGAATTAATTAAGAGATGCCTACACTGTGCCTTAACAGCTGGCTCTGCATATTTCTCCTGATTACAGCAGGGGATTTCCAGGAGGAGAGCTGTGCAGAATGGATTTAAAAATTTTTGTTTGAAGAAAACACACTGCCACTATGACTCAGACTACTTTTATTACCATGTCTGGAGCTTGTCATTAGAGCTTTGATTAAGTTCCCATTTCTAGGAGTGTAAGAAGACTGCGGCATGACACTAATTCAAGATTTCTAGAACCATTAGCTTTTTTTCACTTCAGTTAGTGAGGTTGCATACCAAGAGATGAAGTGCAGAATGCATTGACTGCGCTTGTTACTGATCTTTTCCTGACAAAAAAAACCCCAAACCCTCTTGGTATGTAACTTCACCAACCAAAGACACAACATACAGCCCATTTTTTAGATCTGTTGACAAACTTTCATACTCCTATTCGTAAGCTTGGGTTGTTTCTGCAGTTGCATTAAGTGACAATAAAATATGTTTTTCTTCCAAGATTTTTCTTCCTTTTCAAAGAAATATAGTGAAAGGAGGCCATTTAAAAATTTCAAGAAAGATGGTCTCTATTCTGATCTCTAGCATATTAAATTTAGACTAATTTTGATCCCTCAGACACAGTATAATTATTTATGATTTATTTTTCCGAAAAAGAGATCTAAATCTGAGCCCAAACTTCAAGCAGTTCCAACTCATGAAAGCCTATTAATCAAAAGATTACAGTTATTCCCTAAAGATAATTATGGTTTTCAGTCAGGTCATGACATGTCATAAAACAACATCCAGGGAGATATTACCCTTTATACAAATTACCCTTTTGTTCCTTCCAAAGGGATCACTGATGACATTTAACAGTTGCAAGTGAATTTGATATTGTTCTTCTGCATGAAAATATGTAAAAGTTGCTAACATTTTGCTTGTAAATGGAAAAGGATGAAAAAGAAGAATAATACATGGCAAGCCTAATGCAACATGAGCATAGAGTTATGTCATCTTTTAAAAGTGATCTATTCAGATTTAAATATCTGCAATAGATCATAAATGGTTTTGTAGTTAATTTAGTTAACAGAATTTCCTAGGACCAAATATTTAACTAGCTTTATGTTCGCAGAACATTCTTTCCTGTGCATAAAGTAATCATTCTGCGTACGGCAGTAGGTACTTGGTAGCTGTTGAAAATTCAGTCTGCATTTAAAATCCGTTCTCAGTATTACATGTTTCTATGATTCCATTCACATCAATGCCAGGATAGAGAACTTCCTGTAAGCTTCTGATGTAAGGACTACTCTAAAAAAACAGGGGAACTTAATTTACTTCATTGGATTTGCATCCATGCCAGGATTTTTGATACTTTTTGCCTCAATATAGCAATTTCTTATCTGCAACTTTACTGCATGGATTACTTTGAAAGAATCGCTACTATTTATTATACATCTTGATATTCCAAGATGAAAGATGCTATAAAAATGAAAGGTATTATCATTATCATTCTGTAATTTGAGAACATGGAGTCCTTCATGCTTTAACTGACTCATATGTAAATTCCACATTCTTTGTCATTTAGCAGTTAGGCTGTAAAAATTAAAGGCTTGGAACTAATTTTTTTCATTAGCGTGTTTTGATATGAATATTTTGCCAATACAATTAAGTTTAATACAAGAAATCAGCAACTAGACATTATTAAGCCATTTTGTCTATCCAGCCTTTGTAGAGTTTGAAACAGAGTTTACCTGACACACATTGGTTTCACATTATCATTATATGATTTTAAAAAAAAGGTCATGATTAGTTTTGGAATATTACTGTTCTAGTTCTCAAAATCTTCTGGGAAGTGGATGGGCATATCTTTTAAGGTGTCACAAAAAGACAAAAAATTGAAATAAAATGTAGATATTAACTAACCCCAAAACACACTGAAAAACTCCTAGTAGAATTCATTAGGTGACCCAAGTTTTATGTTTCTGAATAGTCTTGGTAAGGTTGAGTATCTCAGTGCTGTTGTGGTGCCTAACATGTAAAGAGGACCTTGGAGTAGGTATTTCAATCATCTAGATCTCATGAAGATCTTATCTGATGGGTGTGCTCTAACTATTCTGAGTATTCAATGGCAAGAGTATATAACAGAACAATACAAAATTTCAATAAAAAAATAATTATTGAGCACTTCATTATATACTAATGCAGTAGGGGTTTTAGGGGTTCATCTACCTCTTCCATGTCCTAGGACCCTTTCCTGGTCATTAGATGACAGAGAAAGGACACATGATTATACAGCTCAGTGACTAATGATACAGGATATTTCATTTCCTGTTCAAGATACGTTTGGCATTTTAGGCAATGATAATCTAAGGGAAAGTACACAATATTTCTGAGAGACAAAAATCCAAATCTCTCTTCCTGATCATCTCTTGACTCTTTCCATTGGTTTGGAAACTCTTTATTCACCATAAATAAATTTGTGATTCCAAATTTAGTGTAAAAGAAATGTAGGCACCTTAGGACACCTGCAGAACTACCTGTTTAAATATTCTCCTAAAGAACATTATCTCAACAAAAGGACTCTAAACTACAGACTATGGAACCAAGAAAAACATTTCTACTGCCTACCTAGCTTCTCTCTGCCTCAAAACTGCACAGACAAAGCCTATGAAAACCACATTAAAAAACAAAGCAGAACAAACAAAACCCCCAAACACCCCTCCCCCACACCACTAATGGAGGTATAGTTCAGTACTGCAAGGAGGAGAAAATATAAACTCCCAAAGGGATGATTTATCTGACAAGAAAGCCAAAGAAGTCTCCATGACTGGAAGTTAAAGTCAGGAAAATACAGATGTCCAACATAGACTTATGTAAGAGCCATTATCAGTCAAAAACAAATTGCAAAAGGAAACATTAAGTATTTTATTCTTTTTAGTGTTTCTTTCAGGATCAAGCAACATTTTTAAATTTATCCTTTACCAAAGTTATATGACCTGTTTATTTAATAAATCATAATAATGATCAGCTGTTTCTGTCATGTTTCTAAAATATATACATACATAAGCATTGCTAGCTGTAAGAATTTGTGAAAGTGCTAAAAAAAGAGTTTGTGACTATGCATAGATTAGTATTACAACTTGACCCACTGTAATAGAATTTGTTAGTGATTACTGCGGTGGAAACTACTGAAATGATTTTCCTTAGAGGCTGGATACAGAATTTGCTGAGTGTCTTTGAAAGAATTTCTTATTCTCTGGAGAATGCACAAATCTCTTTCTGAGCAGGGTTAAAATAGTCTTTGCACTCTTGAGAACATATATCCCCCTTTATGAACAGTGTATCTTGTTGTCCTGAAAGACAATAATGTACACACTGTATAGTTTAAAATACTGGAAAATAATTTAAACATATGCAGATTAGATATGAATGTCATAATTTTGACATTTTAAATATTATTGGTGCTTCAAGTACAACCAAATTCCAAAGCTCAGCTGTGCACCTCAAATACACTCCCCACTACAAGAAGGTAAAATCCGAGATGTGCACCAACTGTACACCACACACATGTCAACATTTCCATAAACCCAAGCTTATGGACAAGACAGCTCACAAGAGACAACCTAAAAATAGTGCCCTTTCAGTTGTTATAAGGCATATACTTGCTATGACTGCAGAGTCACAGCAGTGGCAGTTTTGTCATTTATACTGATAAAAAAGCAATTAAGAATTGTTAACAAGTTATTGGTCATCCATGTTACCAAACCCAAGATGTGTGTAGTGCAAGATTCATTTCACAAAATTAACTAAAACTAACTAGATTTCTATTGTAAGCATTTCTAGCAAAACACAGATCTTAAAATGGTCAGGTGAACTAGACCTTTAGAGAGCCTATTTGTCTCTGTTAGCTGCAAAAGGATGCCAGCTACCAGTTCATGTACAGGTGTCGATAATTGTAAACATCTAAAGTTAAGCCCTCACCAATTGGAGGGGAGATTTCCGAGTATTTTAGAAGCCGAAAAATATATCTTACAAAGATATTTGAGAATCTTATTTATCTTATTAAAAAAGGTCAGGAAGTAATCTAATGCACTTTTCCAAGTCACCTGAAGATAGGATTTATGATATTAAAGATTACCTTAAAATATGAAAGCAGATCAAGAACCCCTAGTTGGAGGCTGAATGCATACTGCAATTACATTTTTTTTTTTAATTTTAAATAAGAGGAATTTGAAACAAAACAGCTTACCTGACACTGGGGTGCATTCTCGCCATCCTTGAAGACTTTTAATTGAATGTAAAAAAACCCAAGGTGGCACAGAAAATGATAATCTTTGTAAAATGCACCGCATGCAAGGCCAGTTGATGCTAGAAGTCCATTTTAACTTTAAAATCTATTAATATGTTGTCCTGGTTTCAGCTGGGATGGAATTAATTGTCTTCCTAGTAGCTGGTACAGGGCTGTGTTTTGGGTTTATCATGAGAAGAATGTTGATAAAACACTGACGTTTTCAGTTGTTGCTCA
>JAVKLA010000008.1:21016998-21049823 GCA_034782735.1 Sagittarius serpentarius | reverse complement strand
AATAAATTACAAATAATGTGAGCTTGCACATCCTGGACAAGTATTAGATGCTACTGAAAGTGAAAGGAATTTAGTGTGAAAATACACTGTGTTTGTAATTAGAGAAAATACCCCTTTGAAATGAGGCTGAGTGAAAGACTGTAAAGTGAGATGACTGTAGTTTCCAGTGGTATACTGTTCTGCAAGAAGACATGCACTTAAATCAGGACACAACTTTATTTACTCATCTGGTAGCCATTTGGCAAAAAATACTTTGCAAGTCACCATTTGTTGTTTCCTTCTTTCTACCTGGTGAATGGCTGTTACTACCTTTTGTGACCCATTGCAGCAGGTGCCTAGCTTTGCTTGGACCTCCTTGCCTTTTCCTCCTGTCAGGGTTAAAAGTTCAGTGAAGAAGGTAGTTAATTTGCCCTAAACATCAATACTAAGTTGCCACATTCTCTGGTGTGAAAACAATGTTCCTTCTCTGATACACCAAGAGACTTACAAAGAGCATGCCATTTGCCACAAGTTAGCACTAGTGACTAGCTTGACTGGTTTCCCTTGCATGGGTTTCTATGTAAAAACTGTTACCTTTCTAACAAGAGTTTAAAAACTATACTAAACTCTCAGGTAAGGAAATGTGTCCATTTTCCCTAAAATTTGACATACACAATAGTTTTGATGAGCAAAAATACCAATCTTTACTGAAGAGAGTTGGGGTTGTTTAGCCTGGAGAAGAGAAGGCTCCAGGGAGACCTTACTGCATACTTTCTATGCATAAAAAGGACTTGTAAGGCAGATGGAGAGAGGCTTTCTTTTTTTACTCTACTTTTTTTTTTTTAAGTCATAGAGCAAGGGGCAAGGGTTTTAAACTGAAAGGAATAGGTTACCCAGAGATGTCCCATCACTGGGAATGTTCAAGGCCAGGCTGGATGGGGCTTTGAAGAACCTGGTCTAGTGGAAGGTGTCCCTGCTCATGGCAGGGGGGTTGGAACTAGTTCCCTTCCAACCCAAACCGTTCTGTGATTCTATGATTCTGTGATCCTATCACAAGTCTTTGGCTTGCCACTGCCTTCAATCATGGCCGCTTCTGCTTCTGCATAATTTCAACAAGCTTACAGTTTTCTTCAGTGACCTAAAAGTTATGCCTTAATAATTGATTTTTTTTCTTCTATGAAACTCCAGATAGTAACTTTTCTTTCTTTCTTGTCATGCCAGCCCATATTTAACCTTATACAAAGCACCAGTTCTGACTCACTAGGCCCTGTACACAATTCTCATTTAAATGAACTCTCCAGCAAGAGCTTTACCTGTATCTTGCATGCATTTAAATGATGGTGAATGATGAACTGCAAGCCCTCAGTCTAACTAGGTTTTTGACTCAGTCTTTCCTATTCATTTAATTCAGGCACCCACAGATTTACTTATCCCATGGGTTTGCCCAGCTGAAAGGGCCTTGTAGTTTTCCTGAAGGCGTTTCTACTTTGTATGTCTTACTCTACTCTTTTAAGAAGTGCCTACATTAAAATACCTGTGACCATCTTGAGATGAATAAGTAATGTTTGAACTGCTTCCTGCATGAGTGAAGTAACATTATTTAAACTTCAATGTAATTTACTGAAAGTACATACATTTACACTAAGGAAACAAATTTATTTCCCACAAATAATTACCTATTACTGTCTATGTGTTTTGGGAAAATTAGAGTCTGACAAATAAATGTTGGTTTGGATCAAATCAGGCTCTCTAGAAAATGACATCAGTATAATCTAAGTGAGTTATCCACAGATCAGTTTAAACTGTAAGGGCTTTTAAGCTTCTGAGCTGCAGGTTTTGCTTTATGGCAAGATATTACACAGTAAGTGCACAGGAGACAACATGATATGATTTCAAAGACTACTCTTGGCAGATCCTCAGCATTCAGATTACTTGTTCTGAATGCAACAGAAAATGTAGTTTGCTATGCAATACTTTTGTTGGTGAATTGCCTTTCATTTTATTGAAAATATGCATATACATACACTCAAATACAGTTTTGAAAATAAACACACACAAAAAATGGACTGCTGCACCAATTGAATCATGGGGTAAGCTGATAAATGATAATAAAAAAAAAGCTGGGTTGGGTGAATGACAATAGCAACCTTGCAAGACATAACACTCCTAACTTATTTTATTCTGTATATAAATTAAATGTATAAAACATTCAATTAGTTCTAACCATATGTCATTATATCAGAATATAGCAGACATACAAATGTGATATACACAGAGATGAACTACAGTGCATATTACAGCTATGTAGACATAGCAATAGGGGTTGTATTATTGGCTGTTGTATTAAGGATAATATAACTGCTCATTCCATTAAAATCTACACAAGACACACCTTCAAGAACATTTTATGGTAGGTGTTTTAAAATTAGTCATCTTAGGGTGAAGCTTAATTATTAAATATCTAAAATTAATTATGAAATATCTCAGTCATCAGAAAAGGCAGCCAATCCATTTTTACTTTCCTGTTTTATAGTTAAATACTCATTTTCAACTGTACGTGCTATTGGAGATTAAAAAAAAAAGATGTAAAAGCTACAGACTACTCTCTGTTAAAGTAAATGGTTCTAAATTGTTTCGTATATCTTTAGATGTTTCATACCCATAAGACATGTTTTTGAATACAAAAAGTTTAAGTAATGTCAGTAGTTTTAAATGTTTTTATTAATCCACTACCACCTATATTGTGTTAAAATAATCTTACTCAGCCAAAAATAGTTAACACCAAATCAAGCAATAGAACCAGCATACCTGTATTTCTATTGTAGCCATATTTGATCAGGTAACAACCCAGATAGTGTGTGTTACCATGAGCTCAAATTTAACTCATTCTACAGAGCATACATACATAAATAATAATTCATCCAGATTGTCAGATAGTTCAATCAGCAGTATTCAAAACATCTATAGTTTTTAAATACCATGTCAACATAGGGCAGTTTGCATAAGGGAAATGACAAATCTTGTTACAATTTAAAGGAAGAAATTCCTTAGCCTACTTGTAGTAGGCTAAATGAAAACAACAAATTTAATTTAACTAAATGAAAATAACAAAGTCTGATATTATTTTGCAAAATTCTTCTGTGAAGGATTTAGACCTCAGCTACTGAACTGTGTCTCTTGAGCCGCATCACTAAAAATGGGATGATGTCCCAGTTAGATAGCTTTCTTTAAATTATTTTCAAAATATTATAACAACAATTAGAAATGTCTGACACGATTCCATAAATCTTCTGCCTCACAGCAGATTCTTTTCTCAAAATATCTTAAGATGATGACAATTACAGTGTCCTACATACAGGTAACACATTTTCTATCCAACAATTCTCTGGAGTAATTTCAGTGGAATAATAGTGGAATAATAAACACCCTCTGTACCCACCTCAGGCCTTGGCTTATAGTGTGGAGCCCCTCAAATAATTTTAGTGTCCAATCACAACACTTTGCTGTATTATATTTCATATTATAGAGCTATTAAAATCTGTCTTAATTTCATCTTGATTTTTAATTATAACAAGCTAATTTTTTGCCATGTGTTCTATAGCAGTTTCTAATTTCATCTTCAGAAAAAATATGCAATTTCAGTTTCATTATTTAAATAAGCTGATATATAGTACTTAATATAACAATTTCTTCTCCAGCTTTCAAAGAAGCCAGATAAGTACAGAGATAGGATACAGGCAAGAAAATGGGATAAATGACCTGAGAGATGAGGACATATTTAAAGGATTTGGTACTTTCTTTGCTTACTTTACTGTCTAGAATGTGATCAAAATAGTTCTGTGAAAAAATAGGAAAAATCATTTTTCAAAGATATTTATGGAATTTTAGAGGCAGAGTGTACCAGAAGAAGCAATATCTTCCATTAGATCTTTATTAACTGAAAAAAGACAAACTTTTTTTCCAAATCACTTCATCAGCCAGTGCAATGTAGCTCCTGCAGAAAAAAAAACCAAACAAAAACCAACACATTTTTTTAAATGAGAGAGTTAAACCAGCTCTGCTGTATTACTTATTCATAAGTTAAGAAAGGCTGTGAAACTATTCTTGTGAAAGTTACAGGATCCTTGCCTTTGTGTTGCTACCTCTAGATCAGAGAAACTTCCTTTCTCATGATCAGAATAATACAAAAGAAAGGAAGAAGGTGTGTGAGCACACCTCGAGAGCAATCAGCAACCAAACTTTAGCCATCTGCAATGGCTAAAATATGGCTGAACTTCTTTCAGATTGGGAAGAGGCAAAGCAGATGACAAGGCAAGGAGAGTGTACAGAGCATTTGAAGAGGAGTGATTAGAAAGAAGGGTTAAGATGAAGATGGAACCTTTTTTTTTATTTTTAAAGTAATGATGAGGTGTTAGAGTAATATTAAAAAAGGATGTAAAGGTGAAGAGCATCTGAGGTTTACTGATTAGATGGAAGAAATTACACAACACAACGCTTGAAAACTTATAGCACCATAAGATTTAATGTTTCTGAAAGCTCAATAAAAGGAACCCAACATTTCTCAAGGACAAATAGGCAGTATTCCAGGTGCATGTAAACCACAAAGACAACCTTTTCTTTTCCAGAGACAAATTCTGAAGGTGAGTCAATGTCTTTCTGTTGACTGTGAGGTTCTGGAGCAAGTCCCAAAGTAAATTAAAAAACAGTTTTTTTTTTTTTCCCCTTCAATTTTTTCCTTAAAAATTATAAATTGAAAATTCTTGCCAGTTCTAGACTTTTCTCTTGAATATAAACATCTGTCACTGCCAGAATATGTAAAAATGTAACTTGGATAAAATGGAAAATAGATCTAGATGATATATATCACAGTTCTTCCAAGGTCACATCAGTAGTAAAGAGATTCAGGGAAATTCCAGAACTCACTCTGCAGAAACCTGAGACAGGAATATAAGGATCAGCAAATAGTAACCCCTTGAGAAGGCCACTGTGACATGAAAATAAGAAAAGGATCTCATTCCTGGATTTTTCTCAAACAGAACTTTTGATTTTCAGCAGAAAGCCTAATGTTTTAGGAGAACCAAATGTTTTACAGATCCTTCTGATGGTCCCTTTGAAATGATGAGAGAGCACAGATCCCATTGGCATCTTCATTTTTAAAAATGTCTGGGAGTGTTCTTCCTGTCTCTTCAGGCTCTACATATTTTGCCAGATGCTTGACTTCAAAAACAAACTTTATCTGACTGGATAAGTAAGAGCTGCAGGATTTGGCATATAATGAAAGCTTAATGATGCATTTAAAGTGAAGAATATATCAAATACATTTTTACTTGAATTTCTACCTAAAAATGGTGAATTTTTCAGATATGTTTCATTTGGGTCACACTGTCTGCAAATCCGTTTGACAGATTATAGCCCAAGGAAAAAAGTAAGCAGGTAGGAAATGATCAATAAGCCTTTTCCTTCTGATAGTGCCCATGTTTGCTGTTATAGAAAACATCAAATCTCAACAGTCTTTGCAATTAAGTTTTTTTTTCTTACTCCTCAACTAGTTCTGCCATTCTTCTGCTCTAGGTTGAGGCATACAAAGCTTACAAGTCTATACCTCAGCCGGTTATCCTTTTTGAGATAGTAGATTGAAACAAGCTAAGGATGATTCATTGGCCTCTTAAATGCCTAAGGGGAGCTGATCTGGCTCTGTAGATACTGACCATTCTCCACAGACTATGAAAGACTGGAGTGATTAGCTCAAACATACATGCCTAGTCAGATGACTAGAAACCAGGGCAGATCAATCCTACCCTTATTTGCTGGCAGCTGCCACAAGCCTTAACATCTATATAGCTCAGTGAATAATTTCAGATAGGAAATGCATTCAGTTAACTTCATCTGCCTCTCATTTCTAATCATAAGCAGCCTTTTATGATCTACTCTTTTAAAAAAAAGGATAATTTATGAAGTATTCCTTAGTCTCTATGCATGCAATATAAATTTCCAGTGTGTAAAGCTGAGATGTATGGATTCATTTTCACTGGACATTAAGGTTAAAGTCAGTTTGTGGTACTGACTTACTAATTTCCTCCCAAAATTCAGGTGTTTTTTCCATTCATTTTCTGGAGGACCCCGCACTAGAGCAGGGGAATTCCCCCAAAGATGGCCGTGACTCCGTGGGGAAGCCCACACTGGAGCAGTCAGTGCCTGAAGAGCTGGAGGCCGCAGAAAGGACCCACGCTGGAGCAGTTTGAGGAGAACTGTCTCCCGTGGGAGGGACCCCAGGCCAGAGCAGGGGCAGAGTGAGGAGTCCTGGCCCTGAGGAGGAAGGAGCGGCAAAGACAAGGTGTGTGAGGGACTGACCCCGACCCCCATGATCTAGTTGAAGTTCTCCCTGCTCACTGCAGGGGGGTTGGACTTGATGACCTTTGATGGTCCCTTCCAGCCCAAGCCATTCTATGATTCTATTCTATGATTCTATTCCCTGTCCCCCTACACCGCCAGGGAGGAGGAAGGAGAGAAAACTGGGGGTGGGGTTGAGCCAGGAAGGAGGGAGGGGTGGGGCAAGGTGTTTTAAGAATTGGTTTTGTTTCTCATTATGCTACTCTGATTTGTTTGGTAATAAATTAAATTAGTTTTCCCCAAATCCAGCCTGTTTTGCCCATGACAGTAATTGGCGAGTGTTCTCTCCCTATCCTTATCTCAACCCACGAGCCTTTTGTTATATATTCTTTTCCCTGTCCAGTTGAGGAGGGGGAATGATAGAGCAGCTTTGGTGGGCACCTGGCGTCCAGCCAGGGTCAACCCACCACAATATATGATATATATACACATACATATTCCCCTCCTCTCTTCTTGTTTTCTCATGCTTGTCTATGTTTTATTCACTTCTGCTGCCTGTTGAAATATTAAAGAAACTCCTCCAAATAATTCCACAGGTTCCTTGAGCTCATTTTTATGAAAGTAAGGTCTTTCACACTATTGGCCACTTGCCGTGTAATTTAATAGAACAATTTTGATTGATGTCCATTTAGATCTTGCCCCAGATATTTTCTTGTACATAAATTTTTAGTAGGTAAATCATTTTCACTGGAGTAATAAAATATATTCAGGAATTCTATTAAGCAAATGAACTAATGCTGCATAACCTAAAGTAAGAGGTCAAATAAGTGGCACTACTTAGCTTGGCAAAATATATACCAATCTCAAAATTAAGTTAGAAATCAGGATCATTTTATGCACTTACAACCATTTATGTTATGCTACATTGGTTTCATTCATTTTTGAAGGAAAACACACATTTTATTGGCCAAAATTCTTAGTATAGAATTTATCTCAAGATTCTATTTGACTGCTTTTATTTGCTAATGAAATATTAGTATTGAACTCTTGTGTATTTTAAGTGACTTATGTGATTATTGTTGTCAGCATCAACTTTATTCCTGAGGGCTGATGCTGTGATATTGTGTTCCCTGTTGCCTCTGGTGTTTTGATAAATTTTAAGGGAGTACTGCAGAAGGAAAGTGCAATTATTGCTCAGGAAGAAAAAGTGACTATGTAGATGGTCAATATATTTATACTCTACCGTGAGTCAGCAGTATTTCTGGGTCAAAGATCAAGTCAGTGACATACCTGTACAGAATCGCTTGAAAGCCTCCGCAACTATACTTTGTTTCATTTCAGGCTTTTACTGTTTGAAACACTCGAAGACTTGTTACTTCGATTTTTTTTAAAATTTATTTTTTATTATTTATACTATTACTGACACTTTCATGGATAGAGACAACGTAATTTAGAGTACTTAATGAGCACTTCTAATCAACTCTAAAAATAAGAATAAGACAAATGTAGGGCTTGAAAGGACATGAGAAACCGCTCACTGTTCAGTCCAGTTCTACATTGAAATGGGATCAGCTGCACTGATGTTGTCTCTGACAAGAGCCTGTCTCACTTGTGAAAAGCCTCCAATGGAAGGGATTCTACAGTGTCCCTAAGAACATTGTTCCAGTGCTTTACTATACCCATATGGCAGTAAAAATTATATTAGAAAAATGTCATCACTGAAAAGGACATAGAACATGAAAGCTCTTTCAAGGGGCAAAGTAGCTTTGCCCAGTGGATACTCAATAGTTTAAGCCGTAAAGTGAAAAGCAAAAAACACCCCCACCTCCCTTATTGAAATGAAATATAAAAAGAAGTGTACAACAAAATGTAACTCTGCAGGAAATGACTTGGCAAGGAAGACAAGATAAATATACGCAATTGTACTTTATTTGACCAGAAATAGTGAAGTCAAGTTCTTAGAACTAATTTTTCATCTGAAATACCATCCTTACAACTGCAGAGTGCCCCTTAAAAGCAGAGGCACTGATGCAGTGTTGAATCAGAGGGGAAAATATTGCCTATTAAATCACTAGTACTATTTCTTGTACCATCTAGCTTTTTCTTGGAATCTTTCCACATGGGCTGACCTCAACCTTTCTAAGCAACTAAGAACAGTCAGGATCACAGTAAAAGCCAAAGTAAGTAAAGGCCTTGTGAATATAAATTCACAGAAATTGCAGTAATTAACTGCAATTAACTATTTGTTAACAATTCCCAATAATGTATTCTGTTAATAACAGCGTTTGGAGATGATTGTGTTATGTCGTTTGCTTACTGCTGGGAATTAAAGGTAAAATTCAAAATCAGTATAGAACAACTTTCCTTCTTACATCTTTTTCAGACAGGTGTGATACACATAATTGAAGACAATGACAGATGACTTACTAGCTGGCCTGGAGATTTTGGAACAGATCCAGAAAGACTGTGGTGGTGTCTAAAATAAGGGAGGCTGAAATTTTCTTGCCTAAATTTAAGGATGTCATCCAAACTATCTAACTTATAGTGTCTTTGTAAATGTTAAATGTTTGGAAAGATGCCCTGAATTTGATGATATAAAGTAGATCTCCCCATTGCTTCCATGCCTCTTGTATTTGGGACTGTAAGTGCTCCCAGATTCAACAATGGGTGTTGAAGGCCATATAATCAGAATATTTCCTGAAAAGTGGGAGCTTGGGGTTGGGGTCAAATCCTATCAAGTTCAAGAGTTATATCTGAGATAGAATTTAGGTCAGCTATTTCCTTGTTGTGAAATCCGATCACTATTCATAGAATCATAGAATGGCTTGGGTTGGAAGGGACCTTAAAGATCATCTAGTCCAACTGTCATGCCATGGGCCACCCCACTAGATCAGGCTGCCCAGGGCCTCATCCAGCCTGGCCTTGAACACCTCCAGGGATAGGACATCCACAACCTCTCTGGGCAACCTGTTCCAGTGCCTCACCACCCTCTGAGTAAAGAATTTCCTCCTAATGTCTAACCTGAATCTCCCCTCTTTTAGTTTAATACCATTCCCCCTCATCCCAACGCTATCTGCCCATGTAAAAAGTCACTCCCCCTCCTGTTTATAGGCTCCCTTTAAGTACTGGAAGTCCGCAATGAAGTCTCCCTGGAGCCTTCTTTTCTCCAAACTGAACAAACCCAGTTGCCTCAACCTTTCTTCATATCAGAGGTGCTTCAGTCCTCTGATCATCTTCGTGGCCCTCCTCTGGACCTGCTCCAGCAGCTCCACATCCTTCTTGTGCTGGGGACCCCAGGCCTGCACGCCGTATTCCAGATGGGGCCTCATGAGGGCAGAGTAGAGGGGGACAATCACCTCCTTCACCCTGCTGGCCACCCCTCTCTTGATTCATAAGCAGATAGATGTCAATTCTTCTCATTTCTTGCCTTGCCATGGTGTTTTCTCTCCAGTTAGGTTCTACTTAGGCTTCCAATTTTGTGGAAAATATTTACTTGTTGACTCCTGTCTTAAGGAAGGTGCCTATTGTTTAGAGAACACTTGGAGTTTAACTATAGTATAATTTCATCTTGACTAGTAGAGGTCTCTAGCATTTAGGTCTACTCAGCAGATTTGACTTAGCGGATGTCTGATGTCTGTAACTTTGCCATGCATTATAGACAGATTTTAAGAGCATATTTGCAACTCTTTGAATGATTGTTCAGACACATAATTTTTAGGAACTGTGAAGCCAAAAAGTTGGAACTGCCTTCAGATGCCATTCTAGTTGGATTAAAAGGAATGGAAAGGGCCCATAGTTACTCTACAATTGAAACTGGGTGACCTGAAGTCCTTCTCTATCTTTTCATACTCATGAGAAACCTGTTTTCCAGATTCTTGCTAGTGTCCGAGTGATACGAAAATAACCAGCCCTAGCAAATTTTCCTACTTTTTCTAATATTCATACAGGTACTTAAATGTGAAAATTATCCATAAGAACTGAATAATGATTAACTTTTTTATGGAACTTACAAATCTACTCATTTTGATGAGTTATTAATGATAGTTTAACATTTAAAATATTGAATCAAACTTTTAAAATACAAGAAACAATATTGTTTGTATATTAATATCTTTAAACCTTTTCTTAACTTTGGGATATTGAAAGTGCTGATACTGAGGAAAACTATAAATTGCTTGTAAAAATTGTGTTACATTTTGTGCTTTGAAAGAACATAAATATCCAAAGCATTCTTCACTTTCCTTGACGTTGCACAGTTCGCATGTCTTTTCCACAGACACAGAAGTATAAATAAACGTATTGTAAATTTGAATGCACTTTGGCTTGAAATGTTGTGATATTTAAACACAGATTTCTGATCTATCATATTTTCAGTTTATATATTTGACATCCCCTGTCACTATGAAACTGATCTACTGATGTAATAATAAAGTATGGACAAAATTTACTGTAGGGTGTTAAAGGAGATTAAAATTCCCTTTTGAATCAACACAAAGACAGTTCTCAGTTTCACAATATTTAGACAAGAATACCAGTATTTGTTTGACTACTGTGATATAGTGCAGAGGCTGCAGAGGCTGAAACATATACAAGAAAAATTGAGTCAGATTTGCTAGCTTAAAGATTAGCACCCACACCAAAGCTTTTCAATACTGGCCTTACAGCACTAGTAGGATTGCTGGACACCCACAAAGCTGTTTGCTTTAGATCTCAAACAGTAAATCTCTGTTCTTTTTTAGCTTTTTGAGCAGTGTAGGCCCTGGTTCTGCCTTTCCCTTCAATTCTTTCACTGTTATCCCTTCATGTGTGGTAGTCTGCTGGCTGAGATGCTTCAGACTCCAAACCTCAGTTGCCATAGATACCTCCATGGCTTAATCACACGTATTCTTTCCAACAGTTTCCGTTTTTGAGTGCTCTGTTTTATAATTTGCCTGTTCAGGACCTCATGGAGTAAGATAGACTCTGCTCTGCTAGGCCTGCTGACCTAGTCACACTGTGTTTAACAGGAATAGAGGAATCGGGCATTATGAAAGTGTGCTGTGTTGCCTGCCTGCCATAGCTTTTTTAATGTCAGTAGTTTCCTCTGAGGAATCCTGGTACACCTATTTTTTTTTGTTTATTCTAGAGATGGAACTGGTTTTCTAGAACAATGCACAGAGTTCATAAGATCAAAGCAAACTTTACAGTATGGCCATATATTTTTCTAACATTTTCCTCAGATTTACATCTTTCTCCTACTGATAGAATTATTCTCTTTACTGATGCTGAGTCCATTAAGAATGAACTGTACTTACCAAAATGTGACAGTAAGGTTATGATGTTTATGTTTCCCCCTTTTTCACATATGGCAGCTGTGTATCAAAAAAGTTTTCACAAGATCAGTACTACGACGTATGAGGTTTCTCCTCTACTTTTCTTCTTACATGACATGAATATAGTTTTGGCAGCTTTAAAGTTAATGAATGCTATTTCGTATTTATTATGTATTGATAGTAGTGTTCATATTGGAAGACTCAACAGAACGAATTTTCTTTCTGGAGATCATACTGGAAATTAAGATAATTTCAAAGAAAAAAGAAAAGATGCAATTTTCCTTCCATGTCCCAACATTTATATCAATAACAGTATTTCTTTTGTTGTTGGACTCTCACACCCAGTCCTTGAAAAAAGAAATTATTCAGTTCGTAGTATCTTCTCCTTATTGTTGAGATGTCATTTCAGTTTCCATTTTTAGCCTGTCAATTTAGATCTATTTTGCTGAAAAGCAAATCATAATCTGTTTTATACAGCTTATCTTATTTTTACCTATACTAGCAATATTTTAAGGAATTCCTATTCTAATTTCATTTGATAATTTTATCTGGACTTCAAATTCTGGATCACTTGGAGTATTCCCTCTGAGGATGAACAATTATACATTGCTATGTAAATTCAAGTGCATAGGGTTTGTGCCTTCTATATTCCTTTGAAGATGAAATATCTTACAAAGCCTGGAGGAAAGCAGGCCAGCTCAATGAGATTTCAGGGTTCTTTTCAGTTTGTTTCCTTCATTAAGACAAGACAAGTGAGGTTTGTGTCTGTAGAGGCCATTCTTTTGTTTCAGAGTATTGTAAGATCTCTTGGGTATATTCACATAGTATAAATTATTTGTCTTTAATTTTTTTTGAGACTATTTAAAAATTAGGTGCTTCTACCTTGAACTCTGATTTACACTGTGAAGGTAATGCACCAAAAGTACTTTCATGATCGAAGCAGAAAGAACACCTCAGAAAGATTCTAGAAAGAACAGTGTAGGAGCAAAACTCTTCCTATCTTACTAGGGAAAGTAGATGCCTCTGCAAGAATTTTTATATAAGACTAATACTGAACAGGAAGCTGAGGACCGTGTCAGGATTTAGGACTTTATACCTGATGGCTCAGGATGGATAGAGGGATGGAAGACATTCTTGCATCCCTTTCAACAAGGACCATGCAGGCCGTACTTCTTGCTGTATGTCTGAAGTAATCTGGAAATAATGGATCTCTCCATGGAAGAAGGAAACGAGAACATTCCTGACATCTTGAGGCCTCTTATCACCAAAAAAAAGGTGAACAATTAGCTTCGGAGAGGACTCTCTGAGAAGACCAAAGGACATGTGTTCTTTTTCTATCGCTTGCTTGTGTGTTGTATTGGATTTCAATGGCATAGTTTTGGTAGCTGGGGGGCTCCAGGGGTGGTTTCTGTGAGAAGCTGCTAGAAGCTTCCCCTGTGTCTGATAGAGCCAACGCCAGCCGGCTCCAAGACAGACCCGCTGCTGGCCAAGGCCGAGCCCATCAGCGACGGTGGCGGCACCTCTGGGATAACAGACTTAAGAGGAAAAAGTTTCTGCACAACAGCAACTGCTGCCAGAGAGAGGAGTGAGAACATGTGAGAGAAACAGCTCCGCAGACCCCCAGGTCAGTGCAGAAGGAGGGGCAGGAGGTGCTCCAGGCGCCGGAGCAGACATTCCCCTGCAGCCCCTGGGGAAGACCACGGTGAGGCAGGCTGTGCCCCTGCAGCCCGTAGAGATTAACAGTGGAGCAGATCTCCACCTGCAGCCCGTGGGGAAGCCCACACTGGAGCAGTCAGCACCTGAAGGGTTGGAGGCCGCAGAAAGGACCCACGCTGGAGCAATTAGTGGAGAACGGTCTCCCGTGGGAGGGACCCCAGGCTGGAGCAGGGGCAGGGTGAGGAGTCCTGGCCCTGAGGAGGAAGGAGCGGCAGAGACAAGGTGGGTGAGGAATAAAGATGGGAAACTCATGTCTTTCTTTGCCAAAAAGAATTGTTAATTGTGAGGAATGAAACCAGTTATCTTCCTGCTCTATACCTTTCCACCTCCATGAATCTTGCATTTATTTCAGTGCTGACACATCCCTTCCTGACTACAGTATGGTCCAGAGTCAGTGTGATGGCCAGAGAATTTTAAAACAGAAGCTAGCTTAAAATAAACAAAAAGAAGTAATTCTTTACCCAACACATAATTAAGTTATGTGAACAACTCCAGAGAATGCTATGGAGGCCAAAAATATAAATGGGTTCAAACACATAAAAATTTTGTAAAATATTTAAAGGGGTTCAAGCAAAGATTAGACACATTCAGAGAATTAAAGGCTATTACACATAATGATGTGGACATTATGTTGATGATGTGGACAAGTTGCGGCTCAGAAATCCCAGACCTGGTTTGTTAAAAGTTGGGAGAACTATCAATTACACTTGCCTTTTTTTTTTTACTTTATTTTTACTCTGGCCATTGTTTCTACTCAATTTCTCAGGACAGTGTTTTTCCACCAAATGAGGGTGACATAGAAGTGGGATCCATGTAAATCCAGGTGTAATAAATGGGAAGAAAAAGAAAAAGAAAAGACATCAATATGATGTCAGAGGTTCAAAAACCATCAGGGACTCGAAGCAGAGAACTCTGGTATTTCAAATGCTATTGAAAGGCATTTAAAGGACAATGCAATCATCAGGCACAGTCAACACAGGTTCACAAAGGGAAAGTCCGGTCTAACTAATTTGATACCTTTCTATGATAAGACCACCCGCTTAGCGGATCACAAGACGGGAAGGTGGTGGATGTAGTTGTCCTGGGTTTTAGTAAGTCTTTTGATGTTCCTCACAGTAGCCTTTTGGGCAAGTTTTCCAACTGTGAGATGAGCAGGTACATGGTGTGCTGGGTGAAGAATTATGTGAACGTCAGGGCTCAAAGGATTGTAGTGAATGGGGCTACATCTGGCTGGAGACCAGTGGTGTTCCACAGGGCTCAATTCTAGGGCCAGGTCTGTTCAATATATTTATAAATGATCTGGATGCAGGAGTTGAATGCACCATTAGCGAGTTTGCAGATGATACCAAACTGGGAGGTGCCGTTGACTCGCTTGAGGGACAAGAGATCTGGCAGAGGGATCTAGATAGATTGGAGCATTGGACTATGATTAATGGGATGAAATTTAACAAGTCGAAATGCCAGATACTGCACCTAGTAGTGCTGGGTAGACGTATAAATTGGGAGAGGAGTGACTGGAGAGCAGTGCTGCATAAAGGGATCTGGGAGTGATGGTTGACAGCAGGTTCAATATGAGCCAGCAGTGTGCCCTGGCAGCCAAGAAGGCAAACAGCATCCTGGGGTGCATTAAACATAGCATAACCAGCCAGTGAAAAAAGGTAATTATCCCACTGTATTTAGCATTGGTGTAACCTCACCTTGAGTACTGTGTGCAGTTCTGGGCCCCACAATTTAAAAAGGATGTTGAGGTCCTCAAATGCATCCAGAGGAGGGCAATAAAGCTGATGAAGGAGCTGGAAGGAATGTTCTATGAGGAGCAGCTAAGGACTTTGGACTTGTCTAGTTTGGAGAAAAAGAAGCTGAGGGATGACCTCATTGGTGTCTACAGCTTCCTAAGGAGGGGAAGTGGAGAGGGAGGTGCTGTTCCTTTCTCCCTGGTTTCCAGTGATAGAACGCATGGGAATGTTTCAAAGCTGCGGCGGGGGAGGTTTAAACTGAAAATTAGGAAGCATTTCTTTACCAAGAGGGTGGTCAAACACTGGAATAGGCTTCCTAGAGAGGTGATTGATGCCCCAAGCCTATCAGTGTTTAAGAGGCATTTAGACAATGCCTTTAATAATATGTTTTAACTTTTGGTCAGCCCTGAATTGGTCAGGCAGTTGGACTAGATAATCTTTGTAAGTCCCTTCCAGCTGAACTATTCTATTCTATTCTATTCTATTCTATTCTATTCTATTCTATTCTATTCTATTCTATTCTATTCCATTCCATTCCATTCCATTCCATTCTATTCCATTCACCTCCATAGAGATGTGCAAGGTGCCATAAACGCTCTGCTTGGAGGAACCTGCAAACCGGCCAGCTGCAAACTATTGTTCTGAAAATTTAAAGAATTTTTACTCTAGAGTAAACTTTGGGTTGCCTTGGGAAATGCTTTTTTGTCCTGTCCTTAAGTTTAGTCCACCTGGGTGAAAGAGAAGGATAAGTAACAGAAAGGTAGATACCAAAAGCTGTGGGTCTGTACTATAAACACATGATACATTAGGCAAAACGTAGAGACAGGGATCTGCCTTTTCACATTTTTACGGATGTTAGACCAAGGATCTAGACATGAGAATTAGGAGAGATTAAAATGGGATAGAAGATTCTGAAAAAAAAAAGGATACAAGAGCCTACCATCTAGGTGGAATATGAAAAGAAATTGGTTGAGTAGTAGAAGTAGACTTCCAGAAGACTTTTTGTCTCATATAATGGGCAAACAATGTAATTTTATGTTATCATAGTTCTGTCATTCCAAACTAGATTTTGTGACCTAATCCTAAAGCTAAAATGATTAGGTTGGTCTGAGTGGCCTACTCATCCTGTAAGTTTTGTCTGTCTTAGCTTCCTGCTTTCTAATTTTTGCTGACTGTTACCATGACAAAGATAAAAATTGGCAAAGCTGAAAAGTGTCTATTAACATAATTTATGTGGTGCTGTAAAAATTTCTTATAGATGCCTAATTTGCCTCCTTCACAGAAAAGCATAGCAGTGCTATCGGCAAGACACATTGCATTTTTTTATATTATGTGAAAAATGTTCCCCTCTCTAAGTATTGGAGGATTTAATAGTGGAAGAGTTGCCAAATGCTACTGGAGAGGTAAGTAGAGCAAATATAATTTTCCACAAGGGTAATGAGACCTGATCAACAAAGTTGCAAAGCTGCCACTAGCAAGCCAACATAAAAATTCTAGAGAAATTGATTTAGTGCTGGTGTTCCTACCTGCTGTTGACTGGGTTAGACTATGGTCTTGTCATTGACTTCTGCGCCATAATTTAATTACAGAAGTTCATTCTTTCTGGATAGCGCCATCCTTGGAGCAATATACTAATACATCATCGGCTGTTGATGAACACTAATGATGAATCACACTAATATATCATTAGCTCTGTCACACAGGTGGCTTTGCAGATTAATTTCATCAGAGCAATGACCTGTGATGATGATGCATTACTCAGGATGATTTTGATAAGAATGGGTCTTACATCATTTTAGATTCAAATGTTATTTAATTTATCTAAAGCTTAATTAGTATGCCTTCAAATAATATAACTGACAAAAGCAAGTGTATTCCTGGAAAATCTGGGCAAACATGTAATACAAGGGGCTAGACTATATAGTTATGATAAAAAATGGTTTCAAACCATGGAGAAGCTGTAACTATGAATGAAATGAAATGCAAGGTTTCCTACAAGTATTCTATCATTGAAGAAAAAGTGTTAGTTAGAACTATGCAAAAATAGTGCAAAAAAATTCAATCCACCTTGACTTTCATTAACTGAAAATACAAAAGAAGGCAAAACCCTGTAATATATATTAAAAAATGCAGTAAAATAGAATATTTACCATTAAAATTTCCTTTAAATTTTTTAACTCAAATAGCTGTGATTGCTTGAGGAAATTTCAGAAAAGTAGAGAAAACTACTTGCTTTCTTAAACATTTTCATCATTTCGTATATATCTTAAGGAAGAATGGAATTTTAAATTTTGGTGAAACTTATTTTATAGGTTCATTTTCTATTAGCTTCTTTTTCCATAAATCCATCCTTTGACCTCCATCAAGAGGGACTCATTAACTTTCATCTCCTCGGTAAAAATACATCTTTTCCACACAGGTGTTAGTTTTTCTGAACTCCATTATCATGGTACACAGCATCCATAGTACCTCCATCGTAAATGTTGTGTGCAGTTCTGGTCATCCTCTCTTCAAAGAGAAAACTAGAAAAAGGATGGCAAAATAAGGTCAGCTTTATGATAACTTCTGTATGGGGAGAAACTTAAGAGGCTGGGATTTGGAACACAGTATTATAAAGATATAGACATCTAGGAAGAAATAAATGTTTGAAAAGCTGCATCAGAAATAAAATAGTCTACTATTTTTACCCAAAGAAAAAGAGAAGACATGCAATGAAATTCTCAAGCATTACGTTTAAAACAAAGAGAAAGAAGTGTACTTTTCCTTACAGCACAGTTGAGTCATTGAACTGAACACCACAGAATGCTGTGGAGACCCAAAGCATAAATGGGTTCACAAAAGACTTAAAATGAAACTGAATTCAGCTTTCAGCCCAGGAAGTCTTTAATCTACTATTTTTTGGACAACAAGAATAATTTATTCTATCTACGTTTAACTTCTGCCCTTAGGTATCTGCTACATTAATGTTGCTCAACAAAGGCTACTGGACTTTTGATCAGACCTAGTAGTGACACTCTTAAATAGCATAAGATTCCTAAGTGATCAGCCTTTGCCCTTTACTGGCACTTCAGGAATCAGACAACAAGTGCCTGGGATCAAGTCTGGCAACAACTAGATTCTGTTTTACCTAGTTCCATTAATAAGTATCAGGACACAAATTGTCAGGAGTTGATCTCAGCTTTTGTCTATGCTTTGTCATTGATTCTACATTATTTTGTTGGCATTTCTGTGGTGCATTATGGTACGCTTCCTGTAGTAATAACCATTTACATTGCTTTCATGAATACCCAAGAACTGAATTCAGTGTCATGTGAACTGTTGAAAATAGATTGAATAATTGGCTTTAGATTGAGAAAGTAAGAACATTATATATGGGTTAATAATTTCTCTGTAACAAAAAAGCTTTTGTGAGGAATTTTTCTTTTAGGTAAATAGCTATCAGTATATTTAAAAATTCATTAAGTATGTATAAATTCAACAGAAATCAGAGACGATAAAAAAAATTTTATTTTCTCTGAAAGCTTCATACAGAAGAAAAAAGTTCTACTACAGTAAAAGAAAATTACTGAAAAAATGACATCATGGGATTCCTTTCCTCATCTTTCAGTGGCTGAAGATTCAACTTAGTCACTTCTCAAACAAGAAAATGTCTTTTCTGCTACTGCCAGCTTTCATGATCTAACACAGAATGTACTTCTTCCACACAAAAGGGTCAGAGAGTCACTAGCACAACCCCATGTTCAGATTACGACCTGAGTGATATGAATTCAGCTGTTCTCATTGTTCCAGTGTCTTTCTGGAAGTGTCTGTTTGGTCCTAAAAAAAGTTAAGGTCACTTCCCTCCCCTCTTCCCCCTCCTGTACTAAACTCAGTATTTAGGCTGAGTTACATGAGTTTACAAATGAATACATGAAAGAAACAGCTCTTTGAAATGAAAGTGTCATTTACAGTCACTTTTCAGGAAGAATGAAACCTGAAAAAAAAGAAATACTGCAGAAGAAGCTGTATAGTTGAAGGACTAAAAATGTAATGATTTGGTTCTGGTTTTGGGTTGTGGTTTTTTTATTTTCTCCCCCCCCAGTTTAATGCAGTTATTCTGTTATCTTGTACTGCTATATATAAGAATCTGTTAGCGGGTGAAATTTTCTGTATACAAATCATATTATCTTTCAGTAGTGGGATATGTAATCATCCTCTGCTATAGTGTTATGCCAATACTGCTTTAGATTCATTAATTCCAATATTAAGGAAGAAGATCATGGCTGTATCTCAGAGAAGACATCTATTTCCAAATGTAATGTCTGTGAGAAAATGTACTGGGGAACAAAACACCTATGATATTTAAACATCCAAATTAGTCTTTCTATAAAAGTTCCGGTCCTTTGGCAAAGTAAAAGTTTGAAACAGGTTATATATAGTCCAGAAGTAATTTAAAAGTCTTAATATATGATAATTGATCTGATAATGATAATATCTAACAAGAAAAAAACTTGAACTGTGATCACTGAGAGTAAAAATCTTTAAAAATCTGGGTTTTTTTTAGCATCAGCTGACATATAATCAAAGAAAAATAAATAAATTCACATCTGATGCATAAGAGTGCACCGATGAAGAAGCTGTAACAGCAGAGAAAGAAACAGACATCTCACCTGTATCTCCTGAAGTTTAACCTAACTGTGCCTGATTACTCTAACCTAATTATGTATGTTTCTTCAGCAATGAATGACAAGTATTCATTCCAGGGAGCCATTACTCCTGCCTTAAGAGAAGTAGTATAATTGATTCTTTGAAGACTGGAATATCTGTTAATATGGAAAGAAATAGGCTACTTGTCTAGACAAGTAAACTAGTTTTTTCATGGCTAAAATTAGGTAAAACAGATCACGCTGCTGGAATGGCAATCTGTTCCACATTGGTGAGACTGTAGGGGTCTAAAGGCAGGTGTCTATATAGGAGCTAAATGCCAAAACCCATGAGAACCTCTCAATATAGGAAATATAACAGAGAGAAGACATCTGGCTAAACATAGACGTCTCTTTTTAGAGTGAACTGAGCAGCTCTTCGGAATTCCGTTACATTCATTGATCAGAGGTTTAGATCAATGGGACATGAGATGGGATGGGAGCTTAGAGCTGGATGGGAGCTTAGAGCTCTAGGTTACATGCAAACGCCTGTACATAGACACCTGTTTTAAGCTGTCTGCAATCTGAGTAAAATCTTACTCATGGGCATGATTCCGTTGCTGAAATGCAGGCGTCTACTGCCATTGAAGGCATCACAAGATGTCCAAGCCATCCACATTGGTCTGTCATATACAAAGCAGGACCTAAAGGAGGTCCTTGCCCTTCTGGAGCAACAGCTGGATGTTAAGTGAGAATGACAGATCATTTCACCTCAAAAGAAACAGCGCAAATGATAAGAAGGATGACACTATTATCACCTGTTCCTGATTTTTCAATGTGCAGTATCTTAGAGGTGCAAGACCTGTTCTCATGGAGTCTAACTAAAGCATACTAACTTTGACTGTAAAGTAACCTGCAGACTGACATCTGAAAAATGTGAAACCCAAAAATGTGAAACCAAAAAATGTTAATCATGTATTTACCTCCGCCTTATTCAAATACATCTCTCCTTCCTGCTGACTCTGTGCATTCTGAGTGAAAAATATAAATACAAAATGAACTGCATGAAATTGAAACCCAATTCTTGCTGGAGATTTGATAGCCTAAAAAAGTAGAAAATTCTGATATTACATTAAGCCTTACTGAGTCTTGAGAACATCTTTCCAAACATTTTCAGCTGGAATGCATTGGTATGATTATAGGTCAGGAAAAGTCTTCCTCGTTGGAGGTCAGTAACCAGCTCTAGCATATGACTTTAGCTGAACTAAATAAAATAAAAAGGGATATTGCAGAGCAATTTGGAATATTCTCAAGGAGCATAACCCATGAGATAAAACCACACATGTTAAAAAAATGAACATATTGTACATGTACCGAAGTTCCTCTTTTGTCAGGGAACTGACTTTTTTGGAATAAAAGCAAAATTAGCTTCTTTGTCCCTTTCTTCCCTTCACTTTGTAGAAGATTTTATATTTTTATCTCTAATGACTGCATTAGATTAGAAAAAGCCTTCATGCTTGAAAGCAATTTTTATTGAGACTCAGCAGACACTTTTTGGGTGGCTCTTTTCCATCCTGTAGTATATTCTCAAAGATTTTCTGATGAAATCTAATATCCTGTTTGGCACAGGAAACAAACAATAGCTGAAAATATATTTATAAAAGAGTTACCACTACAATATACCTCAAAGTCAATGAAAGGCACAACATAAGGTTAGGCATTTACCTGCTTGCTTTATCAGGAAGATCAAAATCTATTTAAACCTCTTTCCAAGGTAGATGGTTCTCCTTGCAGAAAGACTTGGGAGTTTATAGAGAAAGTCTGGGACTCTCAGTGAATTTGATCAAGAAGAGCTCTGTCTACCATTCACAACTGATAAATAACATATATTTACTGTAATTCTTAGAGGATACATTTTTTATTAGAGCCACCACTGATGGTCCCATCCTCCCTTCTGATGTCCTTGCACCTTGGCTGCAAAGTATTCTGTGTTCTTTTTGAGTTAAGAAGGGTCTCCGTAGCATTGACACAGTCAGAATGAAAGCAGATTTTTTGCAAGGTATAATAAAGATCTAAAATATAGTCCTCTGCTTTTCCATGGATTGCTTTTGATGCTCTGCATTCCCAAACAACTCAGAACTATTTTAAGCAATATGTTGAAACGGGAAGTTAAATCTCTTTTGCTGGGTATTGTAAAGGGGGCACGTCTTCTAAAGTATCTAACAGAAAGCAGTTTGATTCTGAATATTTTAACATGTCACCATGGTATATGAGCATCACAACCTAGCATCACAACCTTTGTCTTTAAGAATACTGAAAGGAATAAAATAATTTGTGGTAGGAGGTCATCAGCAAAATCCTGCCATATTTTAGACATCTACAGTGCAGACGTCTATATCTGAAGAAGGGGTCTAGAATTCCCTTAAAGGCAGAGACACTTGCAATGCAGAGTAAATTTCATCCTAATATAGTCTTAAAAACTGATTAAATAAAAAAAAATTCCCCTTTTTTCAGTTAAGTGTCTAGTGGCATTCTAACTTACCTAAGTCTTAGTGTGCTGATGTAGTTTGTGCACAGTACTTGCCCATCCCACACAAGGCACATTGCTTCAGTTTTTGGTTTATTTTAAAAAATGGAAATTCTTCTAGCTGTGACCAACTCTGAATATGGTATTCACATCTTGGTGGTGTTCTGATGATAGAATATAGCTCTGAATAGACTTCTGTCTTAATTAAATGGTGGGAATAGAAGTCGTTGAGGAACTTCCTACAACAGAAGACTCCATAGAGTTAAAGTGGCTATATTAAACAACATTCTCATTAAATCTTGATGAGAAAGATTGTCTCATTTGTGTATGTAAAACTTACAGTAACTGTTTAAGTCACTTGAAACAAAGAATCCTTTAACATATAGATGTCATTCTTTGAAGGGGCCTAATTGCTTCATGTAGCCCAACACGAAATATTAGTTGGAGAATTTTGCTTATGCTCGAGCTAGGCTTGGTTGGATCCTACTGTAACTGTGACAAAGTTGATTTTTTTCTAATATTGATTAAAAACATGACTAAGGATATATTCTGCAAAGGGAAATGAAAAGACCACAGACACTAGATTCTTCATAAATAAAGATTAATCATGCAATGAATTTCAATGAAGAATGCAACAATTTTTCAGAGTTTTAAGCTTCACTGTGCAGGATGGGGGTACATGGGTTCTTAAGGGGTTTTTTGTTTGTTTCTTTTTGAATTAATTGAGTAATGGGGCACTGTGCTTCTGAACACATTTCTAATGTGATTGCATTTTTTTTTCCCTCCTCAATGCTTACTAAATTAATCAGTGGAAATGCCACAGAGTTATATTTTAATTTTCCTGATTATTTGCTTTAATGGCAAAAACATTCAGATAGAGTTAGAAGTACTAGGTATTACTGAAACAACTGTGGTCTTATATTTTTGGAGATACCTGACACTTAGCTTTTATAGCTGCTATGACTGCATCACTAATGCACACAGGACTAATTGTTAACTGTCAAGAACACAATGTATTTCTAATCATATTCCATCAATGACATATGTTTTACACTGTTAAATCATTTTGGCTAAAAAACAGAGTCTCAGAATGGAATATAAAAAGCCCGTTCTTTCAGTTTCTTTGCATTATTCATAAATGCAGAACCTTGTCAGCACTTAGAGTGTAATCAAAACATAAATGATGTACGAATATTTTGTGTTCAAACTGCATGTAGGATGTTCCTAAGTTACACAATACATTGCATTGTCTTTTTTATAGTCAGTATAAAATTTTAACTATGTGTGTCATAAGTTTTGTAGCAGCAAGACTGTCTACTGTTTCTTTTTGTTCTCTCGTTCAGAAGGCTGAGTAGAAATTAAAGAAAAAAAACACAAAAAAAAGGCAAAAAAATTCAACAAGCTGATTTTATGCTTTACCATTGTATCTCATTCACACTCATTATTCTGTTGCATGGTATAACTTGATATCATTTTCAAACTAACTCTCCTGAGCACTGTTTTGAGTGTTTCAGAGATAAATAACATCATGCATAAATATAAAAATGCCATAATGACAGCCTTTTTTTTCTGCAGTGAAGAAAAGGATTATGAAATGTGACTTCTGGATTCTAACAGCTTGGAGTCTCTGTCTATATATTGAAAACTGAAATAAGAAGAAGTCTAGATTCTGGAGAAATTTTGAAGTAGCAAAGATAAAATTTAACATACTGTAATTCTACAAAAAGAAAAAGAAGAAAAAATGGGATGCAAAGATTTACAATTGAAGATGTGGGAAGATAAGTTAAAAGTATTTTTATTGTCCCCTTTGATGGACAGATTACAGAAAAATATTCCTCCTATTATATTAGGTGGCTTTCTTATTACCTGCCAAGTTTTCAGCAGCAACATATAACTAACACCTTGCTTTCAGTATTTTCTTTAATTTCGTTTGGGGACACTTGAATACAATAAAATAAAATGTAACTAGGAAACTTAGGAACACCTTCAACTTTAACTGAAGCTATAACAGAATACTGTTCCTTGGAAGAAATTTGCCCCTATGCCTAAATTCAATAGAATGCACAAATTTTGCTGAATATTTTGCTCCATTGGGTTATGAGAATTAAATGGAATTCTGGCTTTTTTATGGCTTTTTGTGCTGCCATAAATATAATGTTTTTCTGTACCTTTCCCAGGCAAAAAACTGAATCTGCTTTCAGTTGTGAAGTTTCATAACTTGTAATGTACACTGTCCAAAATATTTTCAAATTAAAATACCAATTAAATGTACCCTTATTTCTTTTCCTTCCTTACATTGAGGCATTTTTGCAAAACATCTGCTAATAAGCTTCTGCTAAGAAATATACTTTATTTTGCAGGACACATACTCAGATTTAAATCACTTCCCTACTCCAAGCAAATGGAATACCCTTCAATCTGATGTTTAAAGTGCAAGGTAACATCTTTCCAAAATCACAACTTTTTCATATTAATCATACGAACACACATATGTATAAGAAATCTATACTTGGCTTTGTTAGCAAATTTTTTCTTCAGTATTAATTTTTCCTTATTATTTTAGCTCACATGGGACTAAATGCTGCACAAACACAGAACTTCATTGTCTTACAAGTCCTTCATCAAAATCCAGGATGAATTTTATCACTTGGTTTCACATAGAAAGTTTAATTTGAAGAACTATATTAAGTCAGTATGTGGTATCATCAAACCAGCAGTCTAACTATTGTCGAGACTTTTTACAGCAGATCAGGGAATAATAAAGAGATATTTTTCAGAAGTATTTGGGGACCATCTCTCAAATATGAGAGAATATTTCTTAAAAAAATTAATAATAAACAACTGAGACTGATCAGTTGGAGACTGGTGTCAAGGTAATAACAATGAATAAGAGCAAATACAGAGGGTAATAACAATGAATAAGAACAAATACAGAGGGTAAGGCAAGACATTCAGAGGCTAAGCATCTTGATTTAAGCATGGAGAAATACAGGGGACCAGAAGTTTCAAAGGGTTGATTGATACAGCCAAGGTTATAGACCATGAATAAAGTTTTTGCATAGCATTCTGATTTGCGGTGAACACTGCCAGAAAAAATGTTCTACTAGTCAATAATTAATACAATATTCTGTTTAAATGTTTTGCTTGCAGGAAAAGTCTTATCTAAGAAACATTATACAATCTAGAATTAAGACCTCTCACTTTCATAGAATTATATAATCATAGAATGGTTTGGGTTGGAAGGGACTTTTGAAGATCAACTAGTTCAACCCCTCTGCCATGGGGTTGGGCTTTCAGTTTAAAACCATTGTCCCTTGTCCTGTCACAACAGGCTTTGGTAGAAAGTCTCTCTCCATCTTTCTTATAGGCCCCCTTTATATATTGAAAGGCTGCAATAAGGTCTCCTCAGCACATTCTCATTTCCAGACTGAACAACCACAACTCTCTCATAGGAGAGGTGTTCCATGCCACATTTTTGTGGCCCTTGTCTGGACCTGCTCTAAAAGGTCCGTGTCTTTCCTGTGTTAGGGACCCCAGAGTTGCATGCAGTAATCCAGGTAGGGTCTCATCACAGTGGAGTAGAGGGGGAGAATCATCTCCCTCGGCCTGCTGGCCACGCTGCTTTTGGTACAGCCCAGGATACAGTTGGCTTTCTGAGCTGCAAGTGCACATTGCCAGCTCATGTCTAATTTTTCATCCACCAGTATCCCGAAGTCCTTCTCCACAAGACTGATCTCAATTCATTCATCCCCCAGCTTGTACTGATAATGGGGATTGCCCCAACCCAGGAACAGGACCTTGTACATGGACTTGTACTTCATGAGGTTTACATGGGCCTATTTCTCGAGCTTATCCAGGTCCCTCTGAATGGCATCCTTCCTTTCTAGTGAATCAACTGCACCATTCAGCTTGGTGTCATCTGCAAACTTCTAGCGGGTGCACTCAATCCCACTATATCATTCATGAAGATACTAAACAGTATTGGTCCTAGTACAGACCCTTGGAGGAAACTACTCATGACTGGTTTCCACTTGGATGTTCAACAATTGACCATTACTCATTGGATGCAGCCATCCAGCCAGTTCCTCATCCATCTAACAGTCCATCTGTCAAACCCATAACTCTCCAACGTAGCAGCAAGAATATTATAGGGGACTGTATCAAAGGCCTTACAAAAGTCTAGGTAGATGATATCCGTAGCTCTTCCCTTGCCCACTGATGCAGTCACTTCATGATAGAAGGCCACTAGATTAGTCAGGCATGATTTGCCCTTGGTGAAGCCATGTGGGCTGTCTCAAATCACCTCCCTGTCTTCCATATGTTTTGACATGTCTTCCAGGAAGATCTGCTCCATGATCTTACTGGGCATGGAAGTGAACTGAGTACTGAAAGTCTGAAAGCCTTACCACACAGAGGTGAGATGAAGCTGGAGAAGTTTGTGAAAGTGGTCCAACTACTATAATAGCAAAAGGCTATTTGGCATAGTGACCACTGCCACATTTTAAAGAAAAGAAGCCAGCTCTACTTGATCAGGTGCCCATCTTCAGAGAAAGGTTAGACAGACTGGCTCCCAAGAAGAGATAGGGAAGCTTCTACCATTTTTCTGCTTAGCTAGTGAAGAATGATAGTCATCTAAGATAGTAACTCCATGTAATAAGAACTTAGGATTGATTTTCTAAGATCTTGTATTAGGAGACTTCAATCATTGCACCAAGGCTAGATGCCCAACGTCTATGCTTAACTGAGGTGTCTAGATTGTGGATTTTAGCCAAAATTCCAAACATAATCAATATACCTAATGGAGTCACTTTTCAATACCACATAATGAGCTTTGCAATGCTCTCTACATACCCTTGGAGTATCATAGCCATTCATGAAAGTCTAGGAAATATGACACAGGACCTATGGAAAAACCCCATCTAGGCTAGCAAATGGAAGTCAGGCAAGATATGTCAAGGCATCTCAAATATTATTAGACACAGATGTCTTTATAACTAAATTGAGTACTATTTCTTTTTAAAGCTTTAGCCATCCTATAGCCGCGCTGATCGTATGCACTTGTTCTTTTTTTTAAATTTCCTCTATTTGTCATTGCTTGACCCTATATAATACCAGATATATTAGTGGGCTGAACCTCCACAGAATACTGACTGCAATATTCTGGGGGATCTTGTATTGATTTCTCTACACATCTTCTGCTCAACAGAAATGTAGCAGTACAACTTTCCTGGCACACTTCCTTGAGGTGGAAGTCAGATTGTGATTTTGCTATTTCTGTATGCACTGTGTGGTATATACCCACATATGTATTTACAGACTTACATATACATGTACTGAAGCTGGCTAAAATCTGCAGTTTTCAGAAAATAAATATCAACAATTCTTTTTTTTAAAGAATTGTGAAAAATATTTGAAAAATTTTGCCTGGATTATAAGTATTCAGTCATAAAAATTATATGTTAAACCTTCAGTACTATTAATGACTAATTGCTAAAGGCAGAATAGGAAATTTAAGCTAAGACTGCAGGGTCAATGTTCTGAGTCAAACAGATGAGACCTAGAGTTTCCATTTGATAAACTTACCTTTGAAATCTGGAGTAAAATAAAGCCTGGAAAAAATAATGTCTGTCTAAAGAAAATAACTTTCAAATTGTATTTAAAAGTGGATCTAAAATGGGTAAGTTATTTCAAATAAGAAAATGCTGGATCTAAAACACATTGTAAGGAGTTCTATATATAAATAAAATACATATTTAATTATATGCAATTAAAATATATTTTAACCCCCAAGAAACATTTGCTTTAAAGGACTACATAACAGAGAAATAAAAAATGATAATTAATTCTAAAGACTCCAGTGGCATCATTTAAAAACAATGTAGTGAATTTATTGAATTTGACATGGAAGATAAATATAATTAAACAGGAAAATGCTTATTTTGATTTGAGACCTTCTTTCAGGAGCCATGTATCACTGGTGTAGGGCAATTTTCTCTTTAGCATGTTTACAGGAAAAGTACAAATACATTTAGTGGCAATGACATCAGTTTCACTTAAACAGTGTCAACAAAGACATGTTTAGTGTTAGCTAATGAAAGTAGGCTAAATGGTATTGTTGCCACTCTTATTTGTTGGAAATGCATTAAGGAACAGTAAAGAAAGTTTCTTTACTGTTCTTTACTGTTTCTTTACTGTTGATGACATCATCTAGCACACCATCCAATTGCATCTTTAAAACCTCAGTGACAGGCACTCTATAATGTCCCTGGGAAGGTTGTTCCAGTGACTGATTATTCTTACTGTAAAAAATTTCTGTCTTATATCTAGATGAAACATCTCCTGGAGCAACTTGTACTCATTGCCCCTTGTCTTCATGTGACTTCTTGTGAAGAGAGCCTCCACCTTCTCTATAGCTGCCCTTTAAGTGCTGGAATACTGTGATGAGGTCCCCTTGAGCCTTTTCTCCTCCAGGGAGGAGACACCTAACTCCTTCAATCTTTCCTCATAGGGTAGGTTTTCCAGGCCTTCGATTATCATTGTGGCCTTCCTTTGAAACCTCTCCAGTCTGTGTCGTCTTTGAATTGTGGGGCCAGAACTGGACACAGTACTCCAGGTGTGGCCTCACAAGAGCTGAGTAGACTGGGACGATAATGTCTCTATCTTTGCTAGTGAACCCACTAATAAGGCCTCATTTTTCAGAATGCAAGAAGACGGAAGAGATGATGAGACAAGGGTTTTGTGCACCTATCTGATATGTTGAGTGGAAGGGAAGAATGTAAAAATCAAAGAAATGTGTAAGGGTAGAGATTTTGTTTTAACAAAATTGTAGGATTTACCTTTTGATTTACTAATATACAGAATCAATGCTATTCTTGTATATTGAAATATTCTACCTTGCTTGCTATGCAAAAAGTTGTCAGTGTTACAGTACACCCTGAAGCAATTTCTTTAAATCTATGGAGTGACAGAAAATACAAATGAAATGTTACATAGTTCAGCAGGACGTGCTGTAATTCTCTTGCTGTGTTTTAGAAACTGTGCAAATAAATGTTCATGGCAGGAAATTGCTAACTAGTCATTGTTTGGACTGTGTGTCTGTTCCTTAGCATGATCTGTATTTAACAGAATCAAATAAAACTTTCTCAGTTCAGTAGTTTGCCACCTTGTATTTGATATTTAAAGATAACAGTAAACAAATGCTTATAGTTATACTTCACATCTATACATAGATATGTATCTCTGTAGATTTACAGACACAGGTATAGGTACCTGAGACTTCTGAAGTATACTGTATCAAATATTGGTTTTCTTAAACTTTAAAGGCTTGTACACTTGGGATCTTTCAGGGAAAAATTAGCTCAAATTACCTTTCAGAGTAAGTTAATTAAACCACCCTAAATAATCTTGTTAATATCTTTTATAGTGGATTACTTAGGCCACTTCATAAATCTAGAGAAATTCAATTCCTTTCCATATGAACTTAATCCGGTTTAAGTAATCCACTTTAAATCCACAGTCTTAGTTTGCATTTATTTTCCTGAGTGTTCCTATGTAGCCACATCCAAGGACAACGCCTACAGTAAACTGAGGAACTCGTTACAACATGGATCGGGATAACTGTCCTAGTTTTAATGCAATGAACACAGGTAGTGCTGTTACATTGGTCAAAGTACATAGTTCATTACAATTTTAGTTATGATAGACTTATTTACTAAGAAATTGTTATTGTAAAATGAGCATTAAGTTCATTCTCATTAAAATTTACACATAAAATGTGTTATATATTCTAAACTTTTTTCTTATTTGAAGGTAATTTAAATATTTTAAACTTTCAGGTGCTTAAAATGGTAGTTAAAATTTGTAGAGATCTCAGATACATTTAGCCATAGCAGTCAAATTGTGAAAATTTCAAATTTTACATATCACTAAATCCTGCTACAATTTCATCAAAGTTTAGAAAAAACAACCTCAGAAAATGCTCATTTAACAAGAAAATAAATCTGTTTTTTCACAGTTACTTTAGTAAATCCAGTTAACCACTGATGTTGTTTACATGTTTTTCATTCATGTACAGTACTGAGATTGATTATTTTTAAAAAATGTTCCCTAGAGAGGCTACTGTTCTAAAAATAGGTAAAAGAAGTTAAGATGTTTCTGGCAAATCATCTGTGACCACCTGTCCATACAGGTTTTGTAGTTTTGTAACCTGATTCAGTGCTATTTTCTCAATAATTACTCCTCTGTCAAAATCCCCATACTACTAAATGTCCCAAGATTTCTTCCTTGTTCTGGTTCCTAGGTGTGAAACCTACTTTGTGCAACAGGATTTTGCATTCTTGCCATCTTGCCCTTATAATGAGGACTTTAACTTTTCTTGATTTTCAGCATTTTTTAGCTGCCATTGATTATTGTATCTGACCTCTAGCTGCTGGTCCAGAAGGCACTGCTCTCCTATAACCTGTCAGATTTTCCAGATGTCATGGATGCCTTGGATGCTTAGAGAATTTCATATGGCAGTAGATGAATATGCTTGAGCAGCTAAATATCTTCCCTGGAAAATAAGATTATGGCAGCAATTTAGACACAAACTTCAGAATGAGACAGACACCATATATGTTCATTTATGCTCATATGAGCTCAGAAACTGTATATTCTCATCTCTCTTTATTAACTACAATGAGAGATTAGGGTGGCTACCTGGGATTTAGACATCTAACTTCAGGTGCTTAAGATTTTATATATGAATTCTATTTCCACCTTCAAAATGGATGCTGAACTAATTTAGCTACCCTAAAATTACATTCAAAATAGACATTGAAATATGTCAGGATATTCAGAAAGCCAGAATACTATTCACAAGTTGACATAGTTATTAACCCCAATTTGTCCTACTGCTCACATTGTTTATAATGCTTTACATTGTTATAATGTTTTGCGTTCTTCAGTATTACAAAAAACTGAAGAGGAAAAAAACCCCACCCCCCAAAAAAATGAAGAAAGAAAGACTCCAGGGAGAGCTTGCATGGTATAGAATAATCATCACAAGATCTTTTTGACTCTTCCTAGCCTTATCTTTGCTGGGTCAACCTAAAAGTTATAGTGGTATCATATTGTACATTTTGGGTAAGAGTTATGTTCAGATATGTGACACATTGCCATCAGATTCTTGAAGCTGGTTTTTCTACCTCTACAGGGGCGTCAGTGCAAAAGAAGAACTTTCCCTGTTGAAACAGAGATTTCTGAAGAATCACTGTTTCCTCAGGAAGCTGAAGAACTGACAAGAGCATGTTACGTGCCATTTATTACCAACAGCGCTGAAAAGGTAGAGGTTCTCAACACTTTCTTCACCTCTGTCTTTTCCAGCACTGCTGGGCCCCAGGCCTTGGGAACAAAAATCGAGGTTGATGCGAACACAGATCCACTGTCAGTGAAGGAAGAGATGGTATGTGAACTATTACAGGAGCTTGACCATCACAAATCAATGGGCCCTGATACCATCCACCTGAGGGTGTTAAGAGAGCTGGCTGATGTGGTTGCGAGGCTGCTCTCCATAACTGAGAAGTCATGGAGATCGGGGATGTCCAAGGACTGGAAGAAGGCTAATGTACGCCCATCTCCAAGAAGGGCTTAAAGGAGGATCCAGGAAATTATAAGCCCATCAGTCTTACTTCAGTCCCTGGGGAAGTTATGGAACGATCCTCCTGGGGGCTATCACAAGTCAAATGAAGCACGTGACTGGGAAAAGCCAGCATGGATTCACCAAGGGCAAATCGTGCTTGACAAACCTGATCGCTTTCCGTGACAAAGTAACCTGCTTGGTTGATGTGGGGCGAGTGGTGGACATTGTCCACCTGGATTCCTCCAAGGCTTTTGATGCTGTTTCCCACAGCCTCCTCCTAGAGAAACTGATGCACTACGGTCTAGACAAGTGGTCTGTGCGGTGGGTGGGGAACGGGCTGACAGGCTGCCCTCAGAGAGTGGTGGTAAATAGCTCCTTTTCAAACTGGCAACCTGTCACACGTGGGGTCCCCCAGGGGTGGAAATTGGGCCAAACACTGTTTAATATCTTCATAAGTGGTCTGGATGATGGAATCAAGTGTACCTTGATGAAGTTTGCCAATGATACCAAACTGAGTGGGGAAGTGAACAATTAGGAAGGGAGAGCCAGCTTGCAGGAAGACCTGGATAGGCTGGAAGAGTGGGCTAACAAGAACCTTGTGAAGGTCAACAAGGACAAATGTAAGGTCTTGCACCTTGGAAAACATAATCCAGCAGTGCAGCACAGGCTGGGATCTACCTGGCTGGGAAGCAGCTCTGTGGAAAGGGACTTGGGGGTCCTGGTGGGCAAGCAGCTCAATATGAGCGAAGAGTGTGCTGCTGCAGCAAAGGAAGCCAACAGGATGCTGGGCTGTATCAACAAGGACAACACCAGCAGAGATAAAGTAGTCATTATCCCACTCTATTCAGTGCTTGTCAGGCCACAGTTGGAATACTGCATTCAGTTTTGGTCCCTGCTATACAAAAAGGATGTGGACAGGCTGGAGAGGGTCCAGAGAAGGGCCACAAAGATGATCAAAGGACTGGGAAGCCTGCCATATGAGGA
>JAVKLA010000008.1:20991456-21009433 GCA_034782735.1 Sagittarius serpentarius | reverse complement strand
CCTTCCTGCCTTCCTGCCTTCCTGCCTTCCTGCCTTCCTGCCTTCCTGCCTTCCTGCCTGCCTTCCTGCCTGCCTGCCTTCCTGCCTGCCTTCCTCCCTGCCTTCCTCCCTGCCTTCCTCCCTTCTTCCCTCTTTGTCTCCTGTATATTTGGCAGATACACATCCATTTTTGTTTGTTGAGGGTTACTCCATGCAAATGTGAACAGTGTTATTTATTGGCTATGTCTTAGCTGCTAAATAAAAAGGAACCAAGTATCTATCACAGTCTTGTCTATGTTGCCTTTAGGGAGGGGCCCTGCTGGGAACTCTGTACTGAACTGTGACTTGGCAGCATCATGTAGAGAGCTAGAGTGATCCAAAATAGGCTGAGAGAGCAAGTTAGCAATTAACCAGTATGAATTAATTGGGGATCCAATGCTTGATCTCACTCCCTGACCTTGTTTTACCTACAGATAAACATACCCTGTACTACACTAAATTAAACATTGAAGCTATCTCATGGATCTGTAATAATGTGCTTGGTTCACTCTTGTTTAACCAAAACACCTATTAATGTCTAGTATCATTTCTCCAAATAGAATAAAGTCTCAAAATGGCTGAACAATTTGATTGCATAATAAAAATGAGACTGTATCTTAAATGGCTTGTCGTGTGTTCTCTGTCCTTGTTCCCTCATTGTGTAAACTGGGGATTAAGTCAGCCTTTAGGGAAGAGGAGAATGGTGCACACACCATCAGGTCTGATATGGGAGGTTAACCCTGGAAGGTTAACCCTGGATTGTTAACCCTGGAATGAGCGGCCAAGTTCTCCAGTTTAGATGGTGTCATGGAGCCCTCTGCAACCACTGGGCATGGGTTTAGAAAATCAGTTTCTGCTTTTTACCAGATGATAAGTGTATTTTGTGCACTATTCACCTGTTTTAATCCAGAGAAACACAAAGAGTTGTTGCATAGAAGTTTTGGTGACTTTGTGCTGCAAAATGAAAAAAAGAAATTATATGCTGTGATCTGTATTTTCTGTTTCAAGAATGTATGCTTAGCCCATTATCTTAGTTTCACAAGGTAAGGTGAATGTAGTTTGCAGGCAGACTAAGAATGGCTAGTAAGAATTAAATGAAAAGATCTTAAATGGAAATAATCTGTTCATGCAAATGCACATCCAGGATCTTTTTCTTTCAGATTCTCCTGATGGCAATGATTTAGGGTTATTTTTCGTGCTGTAAGTAATTAATTATTCTCCCATGGGAAAGTCTTATTAAAACCTCTGAAACATTATTTTATAAATCCTTAAACATTTCTATTGTTATCTATAGTGAGCAGTTTACCAATGTGGACTGGATACAGTACTTGCTTATATAATTTTTTAATACTGTCACTTCATTGAGTGCAAGATGTTACTATGGCATAACTGTTTTAACACAGTGGAAATTGAAGCCATTTGTGAGCTTCTGAAATGAAATGATTGGATTAGATTTTTGCAATTTAAAAGCAGATCTTTGTAACAGCAGTTTCATTGTTTCCTAAAGGCATATAAACTTGGTAAGCTCTTTTTGTGCAAACTAGATGTAACATTTAACGTCTTTCCAAATGTGAACTGATACGAAGGCTTAATATTTTGTAGTACGTACTCGCTGATATCTTGGGTAAGAAAGAATTCAGTTCAGCTCATAATGTCTCCTGACTTCCACAGTATCATGCCACCCCGGCCACAGCAAGGGTCAGAGTACAGGCCAAATAATTTCCTTTCTGTAGCTTGTGTTAAGCATGGGGAATTAAATACATGGGTTCCACCCGGATTGACTGTAGTTATCTTTTAGTACTCGGTATGTATTTTAATGGTGATGCAGAGACATCTTTTTGATTGTCAGCATTGACAAGCAGGAGAAACTTGCCTGGTCTTACCACATACATCTACTTTAATTCTTTGGCAAAGGAGTGTTTGTTACATGCCATCTTGCCTTTTTTAGTAGTGTGCCCAAGATGGAGATCAGGTGCTTATTATCAGTCAAGATAAATGTTGACAAACAGAGATTTGTTGGGGAAATTTATTACAAGCATATGAAATTTTACACAGTTTTTACATATAGATTTATAACTTTATACATAACTTTTTATATATAACAAATTTATATATATAGCTTTATATATATCCTATAGTTTTATATGTATATGTGTATATGTATTTCCCTCTTGCTATAAATTTACTGTCTTTGCTTGTGTTTGCCCCAGATACAGACAGCAAACATGACTTGACATGCATATGAGGCATAGCAAATTTCAAGATACTCTAGGGATGCAGATTTTTAGAGTACTTAAGTTATTTTTTAAACTGCAAGCCCTCCTTACTCATAACTATAATGAAACTAGTGCTCTGCTATAATATTCCATAGGTTGTGTGAGGCTTAAAGTGTTGGTATAATCCCTGATTTTAGAATTTGTCTACTCTGTGACTGCTGGCTCTAAGCAAACTGAAGGATGCTGAGCTGTGTTTCTGATTTTAGTCTTACTCTGGAATTGAATTTGCTCTTCATCCTGACTTTTATTAGTGCACTGCAAACCACATTTATTTCCAGCAAAGATGTGCAAGGCAAGGTATTGTGTGTGGTGGGTAGCTGGGGGTGGGTAAAGAAATGGAGGAAATTATTTCTATAATGGTTTCTGAATGTCAGGATGCTTCTGCTAATATAGTTATATTTCAGTTTCTGCTGAAGTTCACTAGGAAGGAATTTACTTGAAACATTTTTGTCCAGTGCTTGCCACATTACTATAATATAAAACCGAGCATGGGTCTTTTACAAATTGTGGGGTTAACTGAATTTCTAGCAGTAGAAAAGAAAGTACAGCGCTTACTACAAAACTGCTCATCCACCAGTATCTGTCAAGCCTGAATCCTTGCTAATATTTGCAAGCTCAAAACTTTCTGCCATGTGTCTAGACACCTCATGTTTCCGTGCCGTTGTATAACAGTACACATGGCACAGTGCTGATTGTTCACTGCATTATCTGTTGAATGATACGCTAGACTGAGTCTGTCCCTCTTACTAACGTCATCCCACTGCTCAATAAAAAAAGTGCAATTCTTGTGTTCTTTGAAAGTAAAGCATGGTCTGGTTTTCCTCTCATGCGCAGCTTTCCCCAAATACCTTTGCCTTCTAAACTACAAATCTTTTAAATGTATTTTTTCACATTAATATTTAAACCCTTATCACCTTTACCTTGTAAAAGGACAAGATAAAATTTCTTATATTTTTGAGGATTACAAAGTGAAATCAAATATACTGCTTAGAAGTCAGTGAGGCTTTTTGCCACCATGTTTTCTCCCTCAAAATTTTACTTCTGGCCAAAGACAAATCATCAGGTTGGCAATTCAGACTCTTAACAGAACAGTTGCTGAGAAAGGAGATAAGAAAAAAAGACTTAGCAAATCCTCACATCTTTTTTTTCTGGACAAAAAGAATGCTGAACACTGAAGTTTTCTGTTCATCTGTTCTCCTTGCTTAAGTTCTTTGCTTTATTGTCCATAAACCACTCTCTCAAACTCTTTTTAAAAAATAATGTGAAATAATTTGTTTCAATATATGACTTGAAAATGCAGAACGCCTCATTGCAATAATACTTAACCTCAGTTTTATTCTGTTTTCACACTTTGTCTCAAATTCTTTCTTTTCAGGAAAGGTTTGTTTCTTACTGGAACAAATTTCAGCTTTCACTTCCTTCTACTGGAGAGCTGATTTTCATAGAAGTTACTCTGAATCAATGAAAAATAATAAATATCAGAAAAGGGAAAATTAGTCTGGACAGTCAGGCCTAATTTTGTTCAATCTTTGTATTAGTTATTCTTTCTGGAAAATGAAAAGCAAGGAAGCTTTTTTTTCAAACAGATACAGGTACTTGATTAGCTCATAATCTAAGGTTTTACTTTTTCATGAAACTTGAATCAAACAAGCTTTTAAAACATATTCATATAGTCATATGCATGAAGTTAATTTTAAGTCCAAACAGGTAAATGCTTTTGCAGGTTATTTTCACCACGTTGTTTATAATAGATGCATCATCTGCACAACATGTCTACTTCAGACCCTTTGACATTATAAAATATATAATAGGTAGTTTCCTATTGCCTTGGACAACACTTTATCTTCCAACATCAACCACTGAACAAGTAAGTGTGTATTTCAAAGGCAATTCCCTGCCTTTCAGAGGTCAGTGTGGTTCAGTGGCATTAGACTTCACTGTTTCTGAAGTGCTTTGAAATACCTCAGGAAATAAATAGAAAATATCACTGTTAGGTGGTTTTTTTCTGAACTGAAATAATTAGAAAAGAAAGGGAGCCTTTGCTGTCTTTCTGAGAGATTTAGCTGTTGCCTTACTAGCACAATATGAACCACTGTCCAGTCACATATATATTTAGAAAACACAGGCATATATATGTATATATATACACGCAAAAATATGTATAAACTGGGTTAGGAAGACTAGAATCATACAATTTTACTGAAGAACTAATGGTGTAGGATTTACATTTTCTGGTGGAACTGCTATTATAGATGTTCAGAGAAAACTCTATATAAAATATTTCTGAGTGTCACACTGGATCTGACCAAGATTCAAACCGTTTTAACTGACTCATGATGAAAACTCTAGTCTTGTGAAAAGAATACACCTGCACATTTTCAATAGTCAAACTTTTGCTAATGTCCATGAACTCCAGTTAATTCAATGTGCATAATAGCAGAGATTTCAGTTTTCAGATCTTAAGTTATTCAGGAAGTAGAAATAGAAAATAAAACAAATCCTAGTTTCCTATATTTTATATCCTTTCATTAACTGCATTTGTGTATACTTAAAATAGTTGGAACTTTACTGCACTGTATGCAATGGCCCAATTAAGTTTTAGGAATTAATGTGAAAAATCTTAGGTTTTATCATGTTAAACACTTTAAAAATTGTACTTCATCTTTTCATTTTTTTTGTCAATACAAAAGTAAATAAAGAAACGTAAGGAGAATAATGTGTGAAAACAATATCTAATGCTACATCTGTATAAGTCAAGTGTTTCTGTTATCCATAGCCAAGTAAAGTGACTCCAATATGGACAATAAAGAATATATTATTTCCTGTTTTTTTCTCTTGTTAATTCATAAACAGTGCTATCTCAGAATGAATAAAATATGATACTAAGGTGTTTTTTTTTACATCAGTTCTAAATGAAAATTATCAGAACATGTAATTTTCTTTAAAATAAAGAATCTAAATTCTGTGTCTGCTGCTCACTCATTCATTGCTTCTCTTAGGAAGTCTAGGAAATTAGGTTGGAATGTCCCCATCTGAAATAATGATTCAAACAGGTCTGACTTGCATTATCCATCTCCTTTCTTTGCTTCCTTTTATAATAAAATTTACTTGTCTTATGCTTATTAATTTTATATGTGGGTGTAATTGAGATGATAGGTGGATGAAAATTGACACCTGCGTGAACTCGCCTGTATTTTGAATGGTGATGCAGCTGAAGACATCAACAAGAAATATCACTTCTTTTTGTTTAGCCGCTGGCAGATTTAATAAATATCCTCTTTACCTGAACCAAGATGACCTTTTTTCCATCATTTAGGGAATTAACTACCAATGATCATCCCAGGACTCTAGTTTGTCAAAGAGAACAAGTAGCATGAGGTGCCTGATTAAGTTATTATTCTAAAACCAGTGTGGATTTATCATTACACATCATATTACAGATTTCGGTAATAATGCAGTTCACAACCGTCTGTTGACCAGAAGATGGGCTAATAAGTGCAGAGGTAAATCCAGTATGCTGTTCTAAAATTTAAATTCCAAGTCATGATTTGAGGACTTTTAGGTTTCAGATAAATACAGTAAGAAATCATATAGAACTCGGCAACCAAAGCATTTGATTTTACTTGCAGTTTCTGGGAAATTATTCATTGTGCTGAATTTAAATCCTCAGTGAATTATTTAAGGCAATTAGGACATCACAGCTTTTTCAGTCTGGCTATTAGCAACAAATGAAGGCTGCAGCAGGTTTATGTAAAATTAGAACTTGCTAAGATTTATTATAGTCTTCAGCATTCATAAAACCCTTCCTGTTAAGCCCTCGAACAACATGGTGTATCCTGGCAAGAAACCAGTAAATTATGATAGCTTCCTGATATTAATTAATAATTCAGCCTTTACAATTGTCCTGGCCTTTATCCTAGAAGAGCTTTTTGTGAGCCCTTGCAGTTTATTAGCAGATGCACTGCAGGCAATTAGAAGATGTCATCTTTATACAGCTTTGTTGCCCGTTCACCTATTTAATAAAGCATTTTCATTGCTTGCAGTTGGCTTGTGTTGGAACAGGTACAAAAATACTTGCACCTAAAGTAAGACATAAATGCCTTACAATGGCTACTGTCATAGTAAATACCTGTAGTGAAATAACTTTATTTAATGGGAATACTAAACATGAAGGAAGAGACTGAATCTTGGTTTGATTTCTCTAACACAGGACATGAAGATTTAAAGTCAGAAGAGGAAGTACGTAACAGTCTGGTCATTTATTTATCGCTTTGAATAAAACAATTTGAGAATTATTTTGTTAAAACCAGCTTCAGTATTTTTAGGTTTTAGTACACAGTGGTGTTCTGGATATTTTTTCCTTTCTTTTACTTCTTTTTGTGTGTCTAATATCTGAATGATGAGAGAACAACCCATAACAGTGAATAAGTAGAGATGTATTTGGCATATGTGAAGAGCTCACAGAAATATTTGAGGATTCCTAGTACAAGTGTTCAGACTGATTTCAATTATGTTTTGAAAACTCTTACTTCAAATTACTTCTATATCCTTACTGTTTATATTAGATTGTATGTTATTTTTCCCACAGAGAATATTTCCTTGCCGTGTTTGGAAAGGCATTTTGGGCATAAGCTAGTTGACATGAGTTGCGATATATTGCACACAGAAAAAGCACATTTGCAGTTCTTGATATAAAACTTAATTATTTCCAGCTACATAATAGGTATTACAGTGCACAGTATTTGTAACCATTATTCTAAACCCATCTTTTCAAGTGTGAAAATGACACTATTTATAATTAAATGTAAAATATAACAATTATTTAACACTTTATAAACTACATGTAAATTCAGTTTTAACATAAAATATACCCCCAATATCTGTCAAAGTAACAGTTTTTAAATAAAAACCACAAAAAAAAAAATTCCTCATACTCTTATGATCTTATCTAATGAATGCAAAGAAGAATGTAATCAAAATTTACTGAATGATGAACATGGAAGATGACAGTGAACATTTGCTATAAACTACTTGGCCAAAATAAATAATAAATAACTAAATTCTAAAAGCAATATATTCTTGGTCTGTAGAGGTGATTTTATGGAAAGAAAACTGAAATTCCTAAATATTTGCTGAATAACTAGCTCAGGCAGTCACAAAATCCACAAAGATCTTCTTAGATTTGCATATGAGAATGCTTTACAATATAGAATTGCAAACTCTTCCTAAAGCAAGCCTAGGTTTAACTTTTACAGTGCATATGAGAATTGTAGGTTAATGTATGCCAGTGACCTCACAGTGAAAACTGAGTAAGCACGGAGCAGTAACCTGGAAATATTAAAGAAAAATTTAGTGGTAATTAAACTTCAGGATAAGTATAAACCTCACAAAGACAAGAGGTGCATTGCTATTCATATATTTAAGGCAGGAAAAATGACGAAATACATTATTTCTTATTATTCTTTTTGGCTTAACAGTGGCAGCTGCATGAAACTACTTATGGTACACAAAAATGTGAGTACAAACTCTTTCATCTTAAGTCTAATAATGGAGAAACTTTTACTTGGTTGGTGTGTACTCCTTTCTGGGAAGGAACTTTCCACACCTGCTTGTAGAGGAGTTCTTTGTCCGTTCCCTCTCACCTCTGTTGCTGCGGGAACACGTGAGGGACTCTGTCATGAGAACTTGCTGCAGCTCCAGAAATTTCTACAGTTCTACCTAGACAGCATGTAGTAAGATCTAAAGTTGACCTAATTTTAATCCAATAACATTAACTGTTTTCAGAAGTAATGGTTAAGAGGTGCCTTTGCAGTACACACTGGAATCACATTTTTTGTCTTTTTTATTTTTTAAAGTACCACAAGCCTCTGCAATTGTTGTAATATTCTATGTCAGCAAAATACAATCAAATACAAATAATGGCCTTTCATGTTTCACTAATTAAGAAGAGACTGAATGGAAATTCATAGAATTACTCACCAATATTTTGAATATTTTGATTACAGTACATTTGTCTCCAGTAATAAATTTGTCACTGTCACATCATGGTTTTGCTTACTCCTGTTCTTTCTTCTATGATGAATGACATCTGTTCCTGACAGACACAGTATGTAGAAACAAAACCCCATATGTTCAGATTACTGAACTTTTTGCAGCATATACAAAATCATACAAACAAAGAATAAAAACCAAAGAATACCAAACCCATTCCTGTTATTCTTTAGTTTGAAGACTAACAAACTATCCATTCGAGCACGCACAAAGGTGAATTCATCCCCCAGTTGTTGCAATCTAAAAATTAGTTATCTAGTGTAATCTAATTATAGGATTGCATGTAAACAAAAATGTCAGTAAGAATGATTCTGAATTAAATGCAGTCATTGGGTTTTTCTTGAATATTAAAAAATATTGCATATAATGCAAAACATGCAAAGTGGAGGCAGAAGTGACAAAGTGACAAACCTGAGGAAATCCAGCTGTAAGTCAATAAGTATGATGTAAAAAACATACACAACAGTAATGTCACTTTTGCTTGATGGCTTTTTCCTACCTATAAGCAGTAGTTGTTCCACACAGTTGACACAGAAAACATAACACTTCAGACATGAGTTCACTAACTAATTTTTAAGAATGATCCTTGAATGAGTCCAGCAGAGAAATGAAGTAATAACTGGAAAGAAATAATTCTGTAACGCTTCAGTTCCCTTATTCAAAATCAAGGAATGGAAAAACATAACAAACATAGAGAAATCTTCTGATTGTTGCTTTAGAATAATCTTTGCTTGGATTAATTAAATTCCTGTGTTGAAGATGTAGCTAAGAAAATTTTACTTGGTAGTTTAGTAGAGAATTATTTCTCTGTGTGTGTGTGTGTATGTGTATATGTATATAAAAACTACAGTGCAAGTGGCAGAACAAAAATATTTATTATGCCCTTGAGTATCTCACAAAAGCTCTTCACAGAATCACTGGAAATGACCTTTGGAAATTATTATTAGTAGCATATAGAATAATTTATTCTATCAAGTTCATCCAGTTGATCTGCTTCTTTGTGTGTTATAGCCTGATAACTAGAATCATAGGAAAAATTGAAACAGGTAATCCCTTTTTTCCAATATATTGTTTAGTGCACTGTTAAAATCTATTTTCATGTATGTTTTTAGGAATATAGATATATATATGAAAATACACTTTATAGTGTATGTTTATGCGTACTATATGGCATTTGCTCATTTGCTACCACCTAAACCTCACATGGCTGAATTCCCTTTTTGGGAGTTCTTGTTCATCTATTCAGGATCTTCAAAATCACAATAATCAGGGGCACTAATTGGATTTATTATTGGTTTCAGCAATATGGAAAGAGTTATCAACTGCCTTCTGATAAACTATTTGTGTTACTTGACATAATCAGACAGTTATTTGCCTGTAACCATATCTACACAGGAATTATCAGGCTGCATGGTATGGTTTTGGATAATAAAATCAGGTTCATGCTGTCGCAAGCAGCAGGTTGGGAAAGGCTTGCTGAAATTTGCTTAATGGCTTCAAAAAAAATTGGGGAAAAGCTGGACAATCATAACTCCACTTTATGCAGAAGACAGCCAAAATATGGAATCATATTACATGATATGAAGAAACTCTGTCATATCCTTTTATATTGTCTTATTGGCAGATAGTGTTTCTGTCACATGAAGAAAGAAGACCTAATGGAATTGAAATAAATTTATCCAAAGCAATGATGAAAGCCCAAAATAAATCTACGAAAGGACAACTCTTAGATAAACTGATATGTTGTTTTCTTTGTGGGAAAATAAACCTTGTAAAATGTTGTATTTATAATCACATGAAAGCTAATAATCAAAATTAAAGTTGGAAAGAAGTTGTGGATTGTCGTCCATGACAGCAAAGGATAACAACAAGCTTTTTCAGTGATGTATGTGTAGAATATACCTTTAAATATACTGGCACATGCTCTGATCAACTTTAGCAAGGAAGGAAATATGAGTAATTGTCTAGTTTGGAAAGAGTGATGGCTACAGCCCATTTTTCAATCTCCAAATACAGAAGACATTATTACAGTAAGATTAGCAGGAACTGTAATGACAAAAAATATGATTCACTTCTATTAAGTTGCCTAGAGGTTAGCTGGATCACCAGCACTGGAGCGACATAACCAAAATCAAAAAAAAGACATTCACCATACTGTCATGAAGGAAACTGGGAATTGTTTAATAAGTCATTCATTGTGTAGGGACTATTATATAACTCAAACAGTAAGGCCACAGAGGTGAGCTTACTAATTAGCTATCAGTTTTCCTGCAATACTTTAAGTGAAAGTTATCTTTTCCTTCAGTTTTCATCAGGAGCAGACATAAACTAGAGATGTTTTATTTTGATGAAGGCAAGACGCTCAACATCCTCTGTCAGGAAGCCTGTTTCATTCTTGATTGCTGCAATGAGCTATATTACTGAGGAAATGTTCTGTCCTTACACATTTGTAGAGAAATGGCTTTAGATAACAACAAGCTATCTGAGTGAAAGGTTAACAGAATTGTACTTTCTGTGTAATAGGTAGTGAGATTCTCATTTGCTTAGTAAACAGTTCAGAAAGATGTCTGTCTACCAAGATAAAGATTCATCTGGCCTCTTAGGAGTAAGAGAAATTTCAAGGAGTTATGTGGATTAATTGTCAGGAAAACACTTACTCCTTTGGCTGATGAAAAATGAAGATGAGAAAAGGAAGAAACCTGAAAAAAATCAAGAGTGTAATTTATATTCATTATGCTTAAGTCATTTTAAGTTTAGATGAGATATTTGAATGTTTCTGCTCAGCTGTATTGGCTGGATTTCAGAAAACACTAAACTTTGAGCATATGTTCTCTTTTTTTTTTTCTTTTTTTTTTTAAGGGAAGCTAAAAGCCACAAGTTTTCCTGTTGCTGTCTTAAATGGGAAAAGGAGGAGATTTTTATCTTGACACTATGTACACTTTGCTTGACACATTTCTGGTAGAAGCAGTGGCTGCTTCTCACCAAATAAAATTGTCCAAGAAGGACAAAACAAAGCAGAAATCCCTCTGCAATGGGGAAAACAATATGAGAAAAAAATAAATTAATTCATACTGTGATACCTACAAACTCTCCTCTCTTCTGCGAAACCCACAACTCTTTCCTTCCAAAATACACTGCTTCTCTTGAGACTTGAAGAAGTACATTATGTTAATTTACATAGTGTAGACAACTCACTGAATCAGTATGGGTGAGACTCAGGTCCAAGTTAAAACACGTTACACATCTAAGGTAGGGGGTCAATTAAGTTACCCACATGCAGGTGCCTAGCCGCATTTGAGATGCCTGAGGGTGGCAGAGACATCCCTGTGGAACAAGCAGGTGTGATACACGGCTGGAGGACAGGTGTCATTTGTGAAGGTAAGCATCTCAGATGGTATTAGACACCTATGCATGGGCAAGTGAGCTGCAACTGTAGGTATCTGAACTCCTTTGACAGTGAGTGGCTACTGAAGGCTTGGTACAGTGGCTAGTATCATCTGAGATGTTCTGTGGTATTGTGTCTGACCTTCAGATCCTGCTTTAGAAGACCATAGGCCTCCTAGTGGGTTTACTTACAAAAAAAGCAGAGCAACGGGGTTCTGGTAAAATGTGGTCAACTTGCTTCATAACCATGCAATTAAGTAAAAAGTTTCACATGGTGCCTATGGCCTTCTAGAGCAGCAACTGAAGGTCACTCACTGTCTAAGAGGTTCCCGATCAGTGTGGTTATGTGATATAAAGATTATGTAGGCATCATGCTTGCTTTTTGTGTTAAATACATAAATGCTTATACATACGTGCAACAGTTATAGACAATCATATGAAAAAGCAAGAAAATGCCTCAAGTAATCAATACTTCCCCAGAAGAATAAAAGCAAATACACAGTAGCTCTTATAGATTCAGAAAACTTAGTCTTTTCTATAAGAAACTGTTCCTCAGACATTGACTTTGGAAATAAAAATTACACCAATGCTGTAATCAGAAAATTAAAACCTGAAGCATGATAAGGAAATTTAATTGATGCTTCTTATTTCTTTTTACTCTGTTAACAATGCCTTCTATTTCCTACTAAATGTGCTAGGTTATTAGTTAATTTACTAATAGAGTTCATTGAATAAATCTAACAAGTCTCTAAAATATTTTATGATTAAGTTAGTAAAGTATTACAGTTAGCTAAAATGCCATTGGTTAACCCCCTGGTAATCAATATTTGTGGAAGCTATAAAAATATATTCTAGGATATTTTATAAACAGCCTGCAACTAAGTCCGTGTTTTCTGGAAGGGTTGCTGAGAAGTAAGGAATTAGCAAGGGATTTGAGGAGTGATTTTGTTGATGTGACTATTTAAATGGTCTTGGACAATATTTTCTCTTTAATAGAAGGCTGAGGGGACTTCAATGTTTTTCTCTATGTGATCAGATAGGGTGCAGATTGGATGACAAAGATTTTCCCCATTCTCTGTGTTTCCTACCTTAAAAAATACTCTAAAGCACACTGAGCTGAATTTATTCCCTGGGGACCTACCTGCCCATATTAAAACACACTAAATGTATTTGTAAACAAATCTTAAGACTCCATTAGCTTAAAGTGGTACGGTGAATGGTATTAATGGCCATTTTAGGCCATTGATTGGTCTTCCATTTTTGCAGGACCTTCCCCTCTCCCCACTCCCAAAGCACACATCCCTGCCCCTACCTAAGGATCAAGAAAAAGATACTGGGCTACTTGTTTCAGCTCTACAGTTCACTCTACACTTCTCACAAACAGAAATATACAAAATTAACTGAAAACTACACACTGTCAGGGTCCAGTGGTATGTTAGGTATAAGAAACCCTATTAAATATAATTAACACAGAAGTTTAAAGCTAGAAACAAACATTAAAAAAATAATCATACAGAAAAATGTCACTATAGGTGCATAAACAAAGAATTAATTGTACATAAATTGTAATGAACTATTGTACAGTTGTTTGCTTCAAACATACTTTCGATATATTCAAAATTGCTTGGAAATATGGTCTCCTGAGGGAATGATAAGACTTAATAAATGGAATTATTTTTCAGAGAGAGCTTGTATTCAGGTCTGACATTTCATTAGGGGGCTGAGATTAACTTCTGACAAAAAAGAAATGGACAGATGCATGGACTAAAGTATATGGCAACAATGACAGAAAACTGCAGACAGAAAAACATTAGGCCATTTAAAACTTCAAAGCAGACACACATTTATTTATGGTCCAGCTTACATATACCAAAAACTGTAAGGGGGTTCACACCAGTGTAGAAAGAGAAAGGAATTAAAATTGATTGCTGCCTGCAGAATGAGTTAGAGGAGAAAGTTATCATAGCTGTGTTTTATACACCATAGCTAATACTGAGGAGGAGAAGGAGTATAGCAAGGAGGTGTTCTCCGCTTTCTCTGAATGCATTTAGAGGCAGTGATGAATGAACAGTGTATCTGGTGTTTCTGTTTGGATGAAAAATCATCTTAGATCATTGTTATTTACTCAGTGGACACCTGGAGAATAGGTCAAAACAAAGTCATCCACTAACTCTCCTTCTGGAAGTACAGGATGTCATTTCTACTTCCATATATAGCTTTGATCCTTGGCTCAAACACTCATGTGAAAAGAATCAAAGCTTTATTTCTTAAATGTCACTAAAAATTGCCAGTCCCCCAACCCAATCTTCTTTCTTTCCGTTCCAGCACTAGGTATATAGATTCAAACAAGATCTACTATTCAAAGACATCCAGCCTCAAAGCAGACTCTCATCTTTCCTGTTATCCAGCTAATACACCCAATCTGGACATCATCCTTAATTTTGCTGCTCAAGCCAGCAGCACAGTCCCAGCTGCAGCTGCCATTATGATGTGTTCATGGGGCATAGTAAAATCCCCTTGTAAGGATTTTCTAAATAATAGAGAAGCAGTATGAAGTGCAAGGTTTACAATTTAAAGGCAGCATCACAGAAAGGTGCACTGATAGTGATTAAGGAACAAGTAGCTGACCTAAACTTCTTTAACATACAGAACCTTACAAAATGTTCATTAAGGCTATTGAAAAGCAATGCTTCATGCTGTAAAAGGACATTTTCATTAAAAACAGTTGCCACAGTAAAGGTAAACAAAACCAATAACCCGATCAATACTGTCAAGAAGCTATCTCAATGACTTGGTCAATCCTGTTCTTCCCATGCACCCCAACCCAATGCATATGTGAAATTTCTGAGAAAGGTTTTTCATCTAGGGCAGTGACATTCAATTCTCACAGGATCAGTCTCTAAAAGGAAAATGAAAACCACATTCAGGGCTTCTGTAGATTTTATTCATCTGCCTATTATCTATAGAGTCTGTTCTATTAATTAGGATTTACTAGATACAGACACTTCTGGGAAAAACATATTCCTGCTGTAATAAGCAAAATATTCTGAGAGGATTTATTTCTTTATCACTTGTGGGAGAAGAGGAATGGTGAGGGAGAGGAGCTGCTGAAGGTGATGTACAGGGATAAGGGACCATGCAGAGGTACTGTCTAGATCTGGTTCGTTGCCTGCTGTAGTTCCTACTCAGTAAGGTGCATAATTCTGGTTTGGTATACTCTGACTTGCTTCTTGCTAGCTCAGTAAGACATGCAGCCTTCCAGCTGAGAACTGTGGCAGAATGTTCTTAGCAGCCAGTGCAAGGTGCTGATAGCAAATGTTGAATTTAGGCCTCCATGAATTGGGAGTCCTCTCCAAGTGGGCCCTGTGAGAGTTCAGATTCTGATTTTACATAATTTTCTTCTTTCTTCCTGTTGATTTGTCACAGATGGGTGTTTACTTCCACATCCTTTGTCAGTTTTTCCTTCATAATCCATCCTAAATCTTTGCAGCACCTTTCCATGAAAATATAAAAAGCAATAACAAGAGCAGTGAAAATCAGGTTGGATGTCCCATAGTGAATGAACTGTGAGCATAGACCGTGCTTCAAGCACTGACAATGACTGCTTAAGAAAAAGAATCAACAATAATATAGTCAGACACTCTCCGTGTCCCGTCCCCCGTCCCCGTCCCCCCACCCCACCTCCGATGACAGTCATAGTCTTTTTTTCTCTCTTGGAGAGAAAAATCTATACAATCTTAGGAGAGTGCAACCAAATAGTGTTTAAAACAAAAAAGAGAAGAAAGACTATAGTAAGCCTGGGCAGCAGAGACTACATAAATAACTACATAAATGAGTCTAACAGGGAGTTCTCTGACATGATTCACCACAAGGAACTTATGGAACTCCTAAACTTTTCTTCATCTTGGAACTCAAATGTAAAATTAAATTTCTTCTCTGAAAGCCTCTGGAAAAAATAGCACAAGTACTTCTCAAATACTTCCCATGAACCACGAAAGGAGGAAAATCAGCAGGAATTGTTACAAATAGTCGTGATATTCCAACCCTTCAGGATTTATAAAAAAACATCTTTGTCTCAGGTAGGTATAATTCCTAACTACACAACACCTAACTATAAACCAACAGCCTGGTCACAGGAGATGTTATCAGCCTATACATAGATACCCCATCCCAGGGTGGCATCACAAGTTGTCTTAAATACCAGTAAGAGCAAGGTCAACTCTCAGAATCTGAGATCAAACATACTGCCTTGCTTATGTGAAATACTCCATATACTGTACCATATTCCTTCACAGAAGTGAAATACATGGCTGCAGCTAAAAATTAACTTTTCTCTGTAATGAACTCACAAACCATAAAAGGTTGAAAAACCGGCTTATAACACATTTTTTGTTTATTTGTTTGTTTTTTTTTCCAAAACAACTACATTCTTTGTGTAGATCTATGGATCTTCTAAAGATAATCTATACAACATACTGAAATCATGAAATTGTGACTAGAAGGTGTAATTCTACCAAAATATACGAATCTTGGACTCTAGAAAGACACTGCTTTTACATCACATTGTATTTTTCCAGTGACTTACTGCACACTTATGATTCACAAGTTGTTATTTCATCTGTTTCATAGCTGCTTACAATTCATTTTCTTGCTAACTATCCTTCTGCACTACAGGTATCAAAAGACTTTTAACAAGTATTTACTGTAGTCAAGTCAGCTGAAATTCCTTGCAATTCATTTTTCAATTTTATCTATACATTCTTTTCATATTTGGGGTTCAGAGCTTATGGAATACCTCATCTGGTCAGTGTAAGCATTTCAAGTTCTGTTTCTGCCTTGGATATAGTAATATATATTACTTTAATTCTTACTGACAGATCAGCAATTGCTGTCATATTTCCTACCATCTTTTCTAAAAAATAAGGTAGATGCTGCTGCCATATTTAGGTTAGCTCCTTTCTCAACATTTTTATGTGTAGTTGTCTTAGTTTTCTCTTTTCTTACTCTTTTTTATTTATGTGGTTGAAGAACTTTTATTACTTGTTTTAATTTTCTTTCCAAGTTTCAGCTCAACTAGACTTTTGTCCATTCTTGTTTTACTTTCACCCTTTTTGACCTATGAGACATAGCTCTCCTTGCTGATCAATCCCTTTTTCTATTCCTTTTAGGTTCTTTATTTACTCTTCATATCCTATGTGAGGTGTTTCTTCCTCCAGAAAGGTCTATAGCTCTTTCCTGCTAAGATTTTTTTTCCCTCTTGCTTGCAATACAAGCTTCAAATAGCGTTTGCACTTTTGACTTAAAATAATTCCATGCTTCCACTATGTTCAGATCCTTGAGCTCTTCAGTTCAGTCAACCCTAGTAACTAATTTCTCAGTTTCTCAAAGTTTGCTCTTCTAAAACCCCAGACCTTAGCTATTGTCATGGTTTAACCCCAGCCGGCAACTAAGCTCCACACAATCGCTCGCTCACTCCCACCCCCACAGTGGGGTGGGGGAGGGAATAGGAAAAAAAGGTAAAATTTGTGGGTTGTTATGAAGACAGTTTAACAGGACAGAGAAGGAAGAAAATAATAATAATGTTAATAATAATGATAATAATAATAATAATAATAATAAAAGAATTAGAATATACAAAACAACTGATACACAATGCAACTGTGCAGTCGTTGACAAGGAGCTCAACGTGACCTGGCAATACGCACTTGCAGCCCAGAAAGCCAACTGTACCCTGGGCTGCATCAAAAGCAGCGTGGCCAGCAGGTTGAGGGAGATGATTCTCCCTCCCTACTCTGCTCTCATGAGACCCCACCTGGAGTATTGCGTCCAGTTCTGGGGCCCCCAACATAAGAAGGACAGGAACCCACTCGAACCAGGTCCAAAGGAGGGTCATGAAGATGATCAGAGGGCTGGAACACCTGTTTGATGAGGACAGGCTGAGAGACTTGGGGTTGTTCAGCTTGGAGAAGAGAAGGCTCCAGTGAGACCTCATAGGGGCCTTCCAGTTCTTAAAGGGGGCCTATAGGAAAGTCAGAGAGGGACTTTTTACAAGGGCATGTAGTGATAGGACAAGGAGTAATGGCTTTAAACTGAAAAAGGGTAGATTTAGATTAGATATAAAGAAGAAGTTCTTCCCTGTGAGGATGGTGAGGCCCTGGCACAGGCTGCCCGGAGAGGCTGTGGATGCCCCGTCCCTGGCAGTGTTCAAGGCCAGGCTGGATGGGGCTTTGAGCAACCTGGTCTGGTGG
>JAVKLA010000008.1:20976902-20991230 GCA_034782735.1 Sagittarius serpentarius | reverse complement strand
CTCCCAACTTTCCTGTGCCCCTCCAGCCTTCTTGCTGGCTGGGCAGGAGAAGCTGAAAAGTCCTTGACTTAGTCTAACCATGACTGAGCAACAACAGAAAACATCAGGGTGTTATCAACACTCTTCTCATACTAAACCCAAAACACAGCCCTGTACCAGCTACTGGAAAGACAATTAACTCTATGCCAGCTGAAACCAGGACAGCTACGTATTCATGTTTGTTTGTCTTGCAATTTAAAACGAACTGAATCAGCTCATGAGTATTCGATCTAAGCTTATTTTTTACAACTAGCCCCTGTACTGCTCCTCTCAGCTGCTTACTTAAAGTAACTCTAAAGTAGCACCAGCACATTTTTACTTCATAGACTATTTTGTACATAAATTTGTCAACTGATGCATTCAAGAATATTTAAGACGTATTGATGCCTATGGGGGCATTTCTTTTCAAATAATATCAGAAAATTAAACTCTCCCATAATAATGTACTTTCTCTTCTTACTGCTTTCTTTCATATTCTTACAAAGATCCCTGCTGCAGTCCAAGTCTGGATGTTGAGGACTAGAGGAAGATCCCATTAATATAGTTTCTAAACATACCTCTCTAGAGTGACTTCTGCCTCGAGGGATTCTATTTCTTAACAATGGAGAAAAAAAAATAGTCAAACACTATTTTAATTTTTTGTTTGCTTCTTTTCCCTCTCCATTTTTCTGCCTTTCTTTCTGTCCCACAATGGAAATTCTTATTCCTTTAATTTATTGTCCAACCTGGTTGTATTATTAGTTAGATATTTTAGTTGTTTGGGTTTGGTTTTAACATAGTTCTCAATCAGAACAACCGCAATCCATTTTCTGTAATACCATGCCTAATACTTACCTCCTGTTTTTGTTTTTGTTTGTTTTTATTTCCTCCCCATTCTTATGTATCTGCTTTCCATGATTCCATGTATATCAGAATTTGCAGGACTTCACTGACTACTTCCTAGGTTAAAATTCCATTTTTAATCAAGTCATCGTGATTCCTAAAATGTTATTTTTTGAGTTATGTAAGCAGAGTCTGTTATTTGATTATCTGTTATTATATTATCTCTGTGTCTGAATATTAAATATCCTGGAATGCTCCTGCTAGTACCAGTCCCTGAGGCACATGCCAGTCCTCAAAGATTTTACTACATTTTTCCTCTCTCTTGCAGAAATAATGTAATTTTCTGAAATTCCATTTCCCTGAAAGCCGCCTTTTTATATCCTATGCATAATCAGTCTCAGTTCACACCAGTGAGAATTTTATGGTATCATTTATTCTTCCAATATGAAGAATAATATGTATCTTCTCCCTTACCACAAAAACCAACAATATGGCTCTTGCATTCTTTTTCAAAGGCAAATCCAGATTGTGTGATTCTTTGCAAATTAGGCAGTCCAGAGGAGACCACAAAGGAAAGAATGAATGTTACTGTTAACATTTCTGTGCATTAATATTTCAGAGAAGTAATTTCAGAGACACCATTTTGATATTATGTTTAAATTGACCGATGAGGCCAGGTCTGTCATTTTTGGATATCAGGTTACAAATATATTTCATAAAAGCATAATGCCTTCTAAAATTACTAAACCAAAAATAGTCTAAGATTTTGAAGTACTGCAGCCTGTGTAAAGATGTCTATATTATCCTGAAGAAATTAACAAAATGATAAAATGTTATGTTGTATAAATTTTTTACAAAGTCATATCTGTGCTTCTGGCTCAGAACTGAGAGAGCTCTATAAATCTAATGGAACACAGAGTTCAGAATTAAATATTGTCATTAGTTGGCCATTTTACATAAAGTTGAGTAATGCACAAAACCCTCACGTTCTCCTGAAATCAATAATTTAGAGATAACTTGGAATTCTAAATGTTCCTGTTCCCTTGATGTAAACACTCCTGAGGAATCAAATTTAGTTAAAATGTGTAAGTCGTCAAGATATGCAAATGTAATCTGTGTATGTAAATGCAAAAGTGATGATAGGAAGGATAGAGATATGCAGCACGGATGCTTTTGTTTAAAACCTGTTCTAAAGCCCTATTAACTGCAACTACAGCAAACTTCACTATATGGTATTTCTTACAAATTCCATGATATTATCTAAACATGCCTGCCACATTTAAATATTTAGGTATGTTCATGCTAGCTAATATTCTAATTATTAATGGAAATGCACATAGGAAGTAGAAAGAAAAACTCCATCAATTTTCTGCCTTCAAAAGTTTAGTTGTTTGTTTAAGATTATTTTCTCAAAGGAGAGTCAAGTCTCAGGAAAATAGTTCCCCATATTTTATCACTTTTTAATCAGATGTGGTATGTATTTGATTTTCTGCTGCTATGCTCTCAGTTTTTGATTCTCTGAAAAAGTTACTGATTGTGAGAATTTTATAAAACATTTTAGTCTATTAGACCACAAAATTCAGTACACAGAATATTTTATCAGGTAAATTTATAAAAATTACTTGGGTATGTTAGACCAAACACAAATCCATCATCTAGCAATCTATACAGATGTTGAGTAAGCCTTTGAAGTCACTATATATTTTTCTATTGATTAAAAAACAAACCCAACAAGTCTTTTGTTTCCTTTTATGGATATATTCACAACTGCCTATGTCCTGGTGCCATAACCATTCAGAGTTCTGTTTCTCATGGAAGCTTTGGTAGTATTTTTTAAATATAGATTGCCTTCAGTACCTTGTCTAGAAAGACGATAGCATTCCCATGTTCACTGTGTGTGGTCTTGGAGAAATGAGACTTCGAAACTAGCTTCTGTCCCAAACCGATATTTAAATGTTTATATAGAAGGAAAAAAAATCCAGTAAGAGAAAGGGAGACGTAACAGAATACGAAGTAGAACCCCACGTGAACACATCTAACACACAGTCTCTAAGAATTTACAATGTGGTCTATATCCAAGCACAGAAAAATCTAACATTGTTATTTTGCTTTGCAGCTGAGGTAGTGAAAACCTGAGAAATTAAAGGTTGAATCCACCAAAGATTTGAAATGCTGTACTGTCTACTGATTTTTAGAAGTCTGCTTAACCCACATCCACTTCATGAATCTTGACCAGATAGATAAGAAGAAATGATGGCTGAGCTGCTGAGACCTGCAACGGGGAAAGAAATTCTAGACATATTTAGAAGCAGCATTTAGATATTTGGGGAATTTCTGTGGCTAACTTATTAGAATTTCTAAGGATTTATTTTTTGGATTTATTTGTTTAAGTTCCACAACAGAATTATTCTATTTGTTTGTGGATTTCAACCTAAGAAACTTCTCCAAGGTCAGACAGGATGCTTGTGGGAAAACTGACAAAAAGCCAGGAATCCCTTGGGTCCAACATCAATGCATTAACCACAATATTGCCTTCTCTCACTAGAAGTCAGACTTAGATACTGTGTCTTACAAGCTGCCTTAATTGCCACAATTGCTTACATAAACATCAGAGTGTGGAGAACATTCTGATTATTGCATGCAACATCTGCAGTTAATTTTGATATTCATTTACAGGTCATCACATTGTGCAAGATTTGCTGATACTAACTAACTTCCCTAGATCTCTGCTCAAACAAATGGAACAGTCAAAAGCCAGTCTTCACTATTTATGCTTGAATGATGTTAGAAGCTTTACAAAGTCATTAATGTCTACCTGACATTACCTGCTAAATATTCATAAATGTCAACAAACAACTTTCTTCTTCTGATTGTGTCTTGGAATACTGCCTATTTCACTAGCTTGAGTGAAATAAATCATTATAATGTATCTGATTTTATATCAGTATGATTTGGGATAATTTTGTAAATGAAAATTAAATAATGAAGTATAAAAAGATCTAATAAGACATTTTTCATTTTTCAATTTTAAATTTGCTGCAGCATTATTAAAAACACAGGCTATTTTAATGATTAAGTTCTGAGGAACTGAAGCATTTCAGTTGGTATCTCCTTTTCATTCCACTTCTCCTTTTCTTTAAATCCCTCCTACTCCCAATATGTTCAGAAATCATTTTACTAAGGCCTTCTTGATGTTCACTTAATCTGTTTTATAGCAGCCTAGTGGTATGAATGTCCATGTTTTGGTTATTTTTACTGAAAAAACCCATATTCGCTGGCAAACTCATGGCTAGTAAACAGCAAAGCAGGACTTTCTTACATCTATAATAGAACTGATAATCAAGCATTGAGTAGGGTTTTTTTTAAGATACAGTGTACAGGAAATATATTCTTTTGCTTTACATGATCTGCAATGACACAAGTTATGTAAATGTATATGAACAGAATCATAAATCCATCACTTTTACATGATAAAATATTTTATATCTTCAAACTATCAAACTAGACAGGCTTGTAGCATCCCTAGGGTGCTTCATCCTGAGGTAACCATAGGAAAACCCCCTAATCTTGAGAGTGTTGAGAGCCTCTGCTTATATCATAGCTAAGAAATTCAGGGATTGGGTGTTCCTAGTGGTTGAAACTAGTCTTAGTTTCACATGTTTGGCCTCATATGCCAGTCCAGATCCTAAAAAGTGTGAAGCTTATTCAGTTGCTGCTAGTCTTTTCCCTTCCTTTCCCTAACAGATTTCTTTCACCCAGAAATAAGAATTCTGTTTGGAAATGGAAGCAAGCTCTTTGACCACAAAATTAGACACATAGATCATATGAGGTGTGGGGAAATCTCTTCATTTTCACCTAAAATCTATTTAGATGGGTCCTACCAGAGAGGTTGTTGAAGACCCAGTCCTAGCTGTGTTTATTAATGGATATTTTATATCTTAATGAAGGTTGTGAATGATATGACACAACATATCTGGAAATAATCTAAAGGAATTTCTGATAACTGCTAGACCACATTAAAATACAGGCCAGCAGTTTCTACACACACATTCTGGTAGTTTTTTTCCCATATTCTTTAGTTTTGAACACTGACAGGACATTGCTTTGTGGATTAGTTAGCAACCTTTTTAGGAGAACATTTTGGCACGAATTAAAATATATGCTTTTACTTCAAATAAATAGAACTATTTATTTACTCATTCAATAGGAGATTCTGCACTAAGCCCAAACAGATCAGCAGTTTCTAGGACATTTCTTGTTTTATGACATCGGATGCAGCTGACAACTTCTCACTGATCATTTAGTGGAAATGGCATTCTGCCACAACTACTAAACCTAGATAAAAATTTCTAACTCTAGGGTGCTCTGGGGATAAAATGAGGCTTTTAAATCTGTAAGTAATTAGTTGAAATGTTTATAAAAGAAAGAAAAGTAAGTGTGCTGAACTTTTTTTAACTGAAGTATTTACATTTGCTGACTGACAAAGCTCTTTAATACATTTTTTGTGTGGGTGTACCAGCTGTTCTCTATGTAAAGTTATGCTAAGACTTTTCTGTGACTGTTAAGCATTACAGTAATGTTTCCTTGAAAGGAACTGTGCCTTATGGTATAAAGTCTGTCTATCAGAAAGTTTTTTTGGTTTTGTTTTGTTTTTATAATGCACAGTGTAGTTTTCACACTATCTAACTTCAGGTACCTCATTTACATGCCTAAGTTGGAAAACAACCTCCTCCTGAGAATTCAGACCGCTTAAGCTCACTTCTGCTCACTTAAGTCAGACACTTGATAGTAATAAGCCTTTAACTACAAATGGCTGTGAGAGGAACTAAGTGGGTAGGTGGAAGTATCTCAGCTTTATGTAAATCTTAACGTACCGTAGATATGTATACCATAATTAGAAAAGTTTGTTAGCATTTATAAGTAATCAAAGCATTGTAATAAGGAAAACTGTAATTGCATAATATAATACGCAAAAAAAAAAGAAAAGCGGGCTTGAGAAGAATCCTGTGTGGGCTGCACTGACTCAAAGAACACAGAGAACAGATGTAGTAACATTTGGAATTTGTGTAAGAGGCATGAAAGACTGAGTATCCTGCCTAATCACCTAGCCTCTGAGGCTGTATTGTTTCTTTAATCTTTAATGTCTCTTTAATGAAAGAGGGCAAGGGATCAGTCCTGTTTGAGAGGCCAGAAAAACACCAATGGATTGGTGAGAGCCAATTGAAGCAGTCCAAAAAAGAGCCAAGGAGACAGCTAACAATTAAGCATTGTGGGTGACTATGTCTTTATCAAGTGCATGAGCTTGTCTCTCTCTTTTATTTAGCAGTATTGATATGCTCTGAAAGACTCAACAGTAAGATTCTTACTTGCCCATTTAATATTAAAGACTGAATAGAGGCTTGCTTTATGGCAGTTAGCACTGGAGCCTCTGGGTTACAAGAAGTTCTTCATTTCTGGTGTCAAAAACATTTCTTCCTTTATATGGACAGCTTCAAAAGGAGAGATGGAAAGAGTAAAGCAAAAGGAGAGGCGTGTACTACAATGTCTCCCCTGAGCCTTCTCAAGTTTGGGCCTATTTAGTCTAGAGAAGAGAAGGTTCAGTGGGGACCTTATTGCTGTCTACAGCTACATGGTCAAAGGATTCAGAGAAGACAGAGCCAGGCTTTTGTTGGAGGTGCGTAACAGTAGCACTAGAGGCAACAAACCCAAGCTTGAACATGGGAAATTTCCCTTAGATATAAGGAAAACTTCATTGCCAAAAAGGTAGGACAGCAACAATGCAGACAAATTGTGTGATTGCCATCCTTGGAGGTGTTCAGGACTTGACTGGACATGTCCCTGAGGAATCTGATCTGATTAGCCCTGTTTAGAGCAAAGAGGAGCAGGATTAGCTCTTCTTTCGAGTAGGTTGCCTCTCAAGGGCCCTTCCAACCTAATTTTTTTCTAAAGAAAATATTTCAGACTTCCCTTTCAACCTAACATTTCCTAAAGAAAATGTTTCAGACTAATGATAAACTTTGCGGTCAGGACATTTACCAGAGAGTTTGCAATCCTCTTTTAAAGAAGGTAATCTGTATTTTGATTGTCCATTTTCAACAAAAACCTCAAAATTACCTCCAAGAAATGCATAAATACTAATACAACAAGTAAGATATGATCTATTCCTGTTGCTATTTGGAGGAAAAGTTTTTGACCAGCTCTTTCAAGGTGTGTGCTTTAGCACAATTTCTTTGAGAATTTTTCTGATATAACGACAAAAACCAAAGTGTTTAGGAAGAGTGGCTGCATAATTTGTTGTAGCAGTGAAGCACTCCTAGGTTTTTGGTAGCACATCTCAGTTGCACAGTTATGCCAAAAGCTGCATTCTTTTGACCTCCAGAATAATGTGCCTAGGTGTGCTATAAATATTAATAGCCCCTTTAGTTTCCTATACAATTATTTGAATCCTGATACACAGTAAAGGACTGAAAGGATTGCTGACGAAAATGGTGGGGAACACTAAAGATGTAGTACAAACAATTTTAAGTCATTCTAAAAGAAGTGTAATTTATTCTGAATGGATAAACTATCATTTCAGAGATTTTAGCAACAGAATCTCAGACGTTCACCATCCTGTAATATCTGCAGAAGTACTGGATTCATCCAGAATGCACAGAAGGCTGATGATGTTGTACAAGACATTTTAATGGTGGGTAAAGGGCAGATTAAAATTAATGCATTTTTATTTAAGTTAAAAGCCTCACTGATACAGCTAGCAGTGAGATCTTTCTTTCCCCAGGTTCTCTGAAGATGAGGGCTGACTGATCAGCCAAAGGGCTTGGCATCTTCTGTGACAAAGGGAGAGAGGGAAGGATGGGGTCTCACAGCTCCCTGAACTCCCATCTGAAGGCTGGTTTCCACACAGAGGGGCATTGTGGTTGAATGGCCTCTTCTCCTCCTTGGCTCCTGACCTTTCTCTAGTAACGTTTAAATCAGGACTCTTGTACCCCTGAAGGAAAAGGACGACCATGGCAGCCAAAGGTTGACCTGGGAACTACTGTCCTAGAAGGACGAAGCGTGTTATGTAAGTATCATTTTTCACTATTTGCTGTATGCGGTTGGTGAGAAAGGATGAACAACCTCGTCTGGGTTTTTATGCTGCTCTGAATCCACTCATTTCATGTAATTACTTATGATTCATCTGCATGTAAATAACACAAGGATCTTTTCCTTGATGCTTTCTAAATACAAAATTCTAATACTTGTCCCATTCTTTTTTTGTGTGTGTGTATTGTAACTGTCAATACATATATGCTATATGGAATAAAGCTGTTTAATAACTTTCCTATATCTCTTGAAATCTGTTTCCCTTTCAGCTCTATACCATCATTGTCAATTTAACCATAAAAAAGATCCAGATAAAATGTGCTTTTTCCTATTTAATCTAACATACTTAATAGCTGAAGTCAGCAGGTTGAATATGTATCTAACTATTTTGAAAAGGCTTTTTTGAATACTCTTTGTGGCGCTCATTTGAGAATGACAAGCTCAAAGAGAAAAGGCTAAAATTTTCCAGGAAACTTTATAATTTATTTGGAAAAAAAAACCCAAACCAACCTGTATGTATAGATCGCAGGAAAAATGCAGTATTTAACTTGGTAAAAATTAATTCACTTCTCTGGAGTAACACCTGTATTATTGGGACTCATACAGTAGATCATTGACAAAGAATTTACATCACTAATGACTGAAACAGAGCTATCCTTCTAGTATTTTAACGTTCTAAAGTCATCACCATGCTTATACTGATGATACTCTAAGGCTTGTATTGGTGATACTCTACTGATTTCAGATTGTATTTATTAATTTATGCCTGATATGTTCCTGAGGAAAAAGAGAGTTGATTTGATATTAGTCTGAGGACTGAAATGCATGGCTTCCATACAGCTTTTCCCTAATTTAGCCATTTTTTTTCCTACACTCTAGTTCTGGATATACAGTATGAAAACTGGTATATTCTGTTACAATTACTTAAACAGAGCACAGGAATCTGGTAGTCTCTCTGGGTTGTTTTCAACTTTTCATTTCACAATAATAGTGAAAAGAAAGTCAGAAATCCTTTCACAGTTGAAACATCATGACTCAGCTGTCGCTACTCCCTTCGCAGTGCATCATTTCCAAAAGAGCTCCGAGAAGAGGGGGCCATGCCCCGTCAGAGACAGAATGAGCAGAACAAGTGGAATAGATAATGTTAGAGCAATGCAAACAGAACTTGGTAACCTGAGAAGTCAGTAGCTACACTGACAGCTACATTGCTTCTGATAAATACAGGGGGCTTCAAATCTAGCCGTGCCTCAAAGCCAAGCGGCACGAACTGGCTCACATTCACACTGCTTTAGGGCTGCTCCCTCCCTCTCTTGAGAGCAGATTAATAATTGAGCAGAGTGCTCAAAGTGGGAAAGTGTCCAGCCTTTTTGCCACAGCAGTGTAGATATTCTCAATAAGTCTGGAGCCAGAGTCAAAATTGTGAGGAAGGACCAAAGGTATACATCCTGGTTGGAATTTGAGCCAAGGATCTGAAAAAAGACAAAACTAGTCGGAGTAAGGTGCAATCCAGACCACTCAGGGCTTGTGTATTCTCCAGAAAGGGATGCACCTTATCAGCATTGGCCAGACAGAAGCTTTTGGGACGTAATTAGTGTAAAAGTCTTGCTACTGTACAACTCACTGGCTGGAATAACTTCCTTGCGCAATCTGTTTCTACAGTGTTTTGTAGGCTAACATACATTCAGAAGTCCAAATACGAGAAAATGCTCCGCTCTGTGTAAAATCCACATAAGCTCATTTACACTAGAAGATTTCCACACCTAGAAAAAAGGAGGAAAAATAAAAGGAAGTAATCTTAAGGCTGAGTGTGTCTCTGGTTTCTTGTTACTTTGAATGGAAACTGGACATCAAGGTTGGAATAGAAAAGCTAAATGTTTCTGAATATTTGGTGTTGGCTTTTTTAAAATAGATTATTAAGGATCTGCATTGAAAATCTCCAAAACCTTCCCAGTTTTCTGGGTCTGATATATAATATATTATAATAGGTCTAATTTCACTACTGGGAAATCCATTAAAACTTTCAGTATTGCATTTTTTTACTGGAAGTTTGGGCTGTTAATTTGTTATCAAGGAGAGTGGTACCAAAAGTACTAGGTGTCAGAAGTAGTTTAGCATCATTTTAAGGAGAGATAACAAATATGCTTGAGAACAAAGGAGAAAATATGATCTATCAAAATTCTAAAATTATAATTGAAATAGAAATTATTCCAAAAAACACCCATCCCCTCATTTTTCCTTTTATTGCTAAAACATATTTAAGTCCTGATATATCAGGGATAAAAATTTTTGTCTCATCCAATTCTTCCAACAAATGAAACAACTCTGAACAGAACCCACACCCCCCCCCCCCCAGGTTCTTTGATTTAATCTGTTAAAGCATGCGGTTATTTACCTCTGTCATGCACTTTGTGGTGAGGTTGTGCCAGCTGGTTCCTTGTTTGTAGTGTCAGTTTGACTTAGTAGTTCATCTTCATCTCTTTGAGCAAGAGGGTTTTGCTTCATACCCTATTAGCTGATAGCCATGATGATATTGCAGACTGCTGGTAATGAGGGCTCAGTGGCTGGACGTCACGGAGGCACCATCTTCAGAGTGAGATCTTACACCGCATTTTCATTTGCAAGTTTCTGATTATTTTTTTCAGACTCATGTCAAAAATCCCATAGCACTTTGGGATTTGGCCAGCTTTCCTTATCTAAATTAATACCATCACAGGCTTAATTAACACCAATATAAATATTCACAGCTGTTTGTATGATAGATCTGAATGCAAAATGCTGTGTTTGCATAAGCTGTTACATTACAGGCACACAATTTATTGCTTTCTAAGGGGGATGCAAGTTATATAAAAATAACCAAATGTAAAATGGAATTAAATAACTGACAGGTATTTTTACTTGCATTATTGTAACAGTTCTATCATCTGCATTAGTGAGAAGCTTTTGCAAATACAGAAAAAAAAGATGCACCATTTTTATTTATTGAAGGAATATTGTTGCTGTTATTATTTAAAATATGGCTTGCAGAATACACCTAGGAAAAAAGTCTCTTTCTTCTGCTAAAAAAATGCTTAAGTTTTTGGAGAATACCCTTTTTGGGGAAAAGTCTTCTAGATATTTCCTGTATTTACTTGAAGTTTTCTTCTTTGAAAAAAATACTTGATCTCTTTAAGGGAAAAACATCAACTAGAGAAAACAAAAAACAAACAAGAATAATCACTCTCTGGACTATCCCTAGGACTTTAAATAAAACCCAACAATGTTAGAGTAAACTTTCCCATTATCTCAAGCTTAAAAGGTGCAAAAGTTCTGATCACATCAATATAAATTGTTTTCTGATTGTCATATTGAGTTGCCAAAAAGCCTTCAAAACTATGTGAAGTTAAACATAAACTGAGGTATTATTCAATGACTTCTTGAGAGAAAATATTTCAAATACTTTTTTGGGGGGTTGTTAGGATTCTGGGAATAATTTTAAACCTGACCTAGAACTTTTCAATATGTTCCTTAATTAACAAAGGATTTTTTCCTGAGTTAGTGTTAGTGATGGTGATTGCCATTAAAATAAAAACTGAGTCATGTAGATATAAATAGTAGTCCTTTAACTCTGTGAAAAAAAAAGGTAAAAATTGATTTTGTTCCTGTGGAGTAATGTGGCTTTGAGACAAAGTATTACTCTTGTTATTTTAAGGATATTTTTGTTGCCCACAGAAAAAACTACTGAATCTATTAACTTCAAGTCTTTGGCAATCAGAAAATGTGGAAAAGTAATACTTTGGGACAACAGGGATACATGGGCTTTAGGCAATAAGGAAGGAACAGCAAACAACTCTTGTAATTTAAAAGTAATAGTGAAAAAGGTGATTTCAATCTGTAATGGCATTTTCTAGAAAGCATACCAGCTGAAAAGCAGAATTAGAAGTATTAAACAAAACAAACTGTAACAAAAGAGCAGCATTGAGATGGAAAAACCAAACTCTCAGAAGTCAAAACTGCCTACTAAATCATAACTTTATCCCTTTTAGCACAATAATACAGCTGTTATACCCATTCTATTAAATTATTTTTATTGCAGACACTTCATACAGTGAATGGATGGTAGTTTTAAAATAGACAGCAATTCAGTACTTTTCATTGTGAAATGTCTCAGTCATATATTTACAGCATAATATTCAAATTTCCTTTTAAAGATAGACTTGATATATTTAGTTATTATCTTCATGGGCTTTCCTATAATGCTTATGCTTCTAGAATCTGAATGATTCAAGAATTAATTCATCTTCATATGTTCCATAATGAAGGAGAGATTGTCTTAGATGAAAAGATACACTGACATTTGAGGGTCCAACTTGATTTATTCAAGTCTTAATTTTTAAGGGAAATCAGCTTCCTACAGGATTTTATGATCACAGCACAGATCCATTGGCTTTAATTGCAGCTGTGAGTACTTACTATTAGAGAAAATGAGACTCCAGGGTGTCAGCGTACACCAATAAAAAAAAACCCAACCCAAACCCCAAACGTAAAGTTTGCTTTAAGGGCATAGTAAGCTGGTGACAGGACAAGTAAAGAATCCAGTTCTTTGCCAAACTAATCAAATATCTTAACCGCAGAACACTTTTTTTCTCCCCCTGAAAGTTTTTGCTTATACAACTTAACATACCTTCAGGTAATTTGTTGGATGTTTGGGGGATTCTTTCACTACTTCATTACACTGACTGTAACATGAGTGTATTCTGTACAGTAAATAGAACAGAGTTCCTGCCAAAAGTACGATTAAACTCCCCATATTGATGCGCATCTCAGATTGTGTTCTTTACGGACAACCTTGTATTCCTTTCTTAATTTGTATCTGCGATCTGATTGCTTGATTTTTCACCATTAATAATCTTTAAGCGTGATTTTTTGATGTGTAACACCCTTCTTTATTAAAAGATTAGTTAAAATCAGTGCTATAAGTTGTGTACTTTGTTACTGCAACCAAAATCTCTCATCCTCTACCACGTGAGCTGACTGAATAGCTAAGAACTTAAAGTGTGCTCTCTAAACCAACACTCACAAGCAAAGGCACCAGCAGTAGATTTCACAGGTATTTGCTATTATTTTCATTTGCCTCAAATATTGGAGGGAGTTATGTTTTGGCAATACAGATTGTATTCTCCAATTTTCTTCAGGTATGCCTCTCTAAAAGGCCTGTTTCTCAATACTGTATCGTTATCACCTGAATTTTCATTCCAGCCTCATCCTTCTAATCTGGACAGTCCAACCATCCCCTCCCTATATATGTTTATTCTGATGTCTCTTGACTGTAACTACTACTGACATTTTTCAGTAGTCTCCATTTATTCTGATATTGCCTCAGAAGTCCCTATTTGATTTTCTTTATTCAAGAGGTTCTTATTCTTGATACCTTGTTCTTCATATAATCTGTCTCTCCTACCTTCGTCCATTTGCTGTCTTTACTGGCTTCCAATCCCATCCTTAATCCTTGGGCTTCTCATTCACCCAGTCACCAAAATGATTCTTTTTAATTGTGTCTTCCCCATCTCACTTTTGTAGTTTTCTGTGTAAGCCTTTTAAACACAGCTCCTCCTAAAGGCTTGTTGCTTTTACTTTATTTTTATTTTTTTTCTTCTTTCTTTTTCTTTGCATTTATTTATCATCCTGTCTTTGCTCATTTTTTTCTTTTTCTGTTACTCCAGTTTTCTTGCCCAGGACCTAGTCTCTATTTCTGTTCCTACTTCAGGCAGTGTGGTCCCCATACTTCTTTGCCTCTTTGTCTTGTGGTCTGCAAGTGTTATTCTAATGTCCTGCCCCTGAGTCAGAAAGCTTCCTCTTCTCTGCTGACTGTGTCTTTCACCAAGGTAAGATGCTGGCCTGAGTGGCACAGGCATGATAGAGTTGAAGTATTTATGTTTTTTTCCACAGAATACAGTGATAATTTTTTTCCCAGTTCATAAAGGGTACATCTGTTAAAGCAATTAATGAAAGGATAGGAATGCTAATAATTTAATTTATTATTAGTTGCAATGCAGAATTTGGAATAAATGGGTAAGCCCCAAGAAAAGTTTGAAAGATCTCTAGCAGTTTTAATCAATGCTTTAATTACTAATGAGCTAAGGCTATCTCACTGATCACAAAGGAGAAATGCACAGATCAAAACCAGCCTGGAAATACAGGTTTCACAGTCACTTTCTGATATTGTAGTGGGTATATACTAGACATATGAAAGAGGCAAAACCTATTTGGTCAAGAGAGGGACACTTTGCATTATATCATATTAATTTATTCAATTAATATGTTGTACTGGGTCTGGCTGAGACGGAGGTAATTCTCCCCGTGGCAGCCCTCATAGCGCTGTGCTCTGGGCTGGTAGCTAGAAAG
>JAVKLA010000008.1:20964207-20976802 GCA_034782735.1 Sagittarius serpentarius | reverse complement strand
CCAACGGGATATTCCATGCCGTATGACGTCAGCTCAGCTAGAAAAGCTAAGTAAAGGGAGAAGGAAGGGGGGACATTTGTCATTTATGTTTGTCTTCCGGGGAAACTACTATGAGCGCTGAGGCCCTGCTTCCCAGGGAGTGGCCAGACATCGCCTGCTGATGGGAAGCCGAGAATAAAATCTTTTGTTTTTCTTTGCTTCTGTCTGCAACCTTTGTTTTCACTTTATTAAACTGTCCTTATCTCGACCCACGAACCTTTCATCATATTTTCTCTCCCCTGTCCAGTCGAGGAGGGGGAGTGATAGAGCGGCTTTGGTGGGCACCTGGCAACCAGCCAGGGTCAACCCACCATATACGTACAATCACGCTATCACAATTACGACAGTATGAAAGGGATAACCAAAAATCGTACTACGTGCAACACTGACAGAAAAAGAAAAATAGTATTATTAGTTCTTGTCCTACAGATTCTCTTTTCTGTCCCACAGGTTGGCCTGCATATCTTTGATCATAAAAAATAAGTTGATATGGCTAGCATCAGCTTGAAAGAGATTCTAGGAAATAGATTCATAGATTCTGTGCCTTTATTCATTTCTTTTTCCTCATTGTTGCACTTGCTTGATATATTTCTCATAGAGAAACCCATATTAACACTCCAATCAGGATTTTTTCTTCTGCAGACAACACACAGAGCAGCATATGCATAGTTATGAGAGTCGTCTCATTTAATTTTAGCCACCTAAATATTAGGGGCCAGTTTAGCCAGATGTCTGATGTATTTGTTAATGATTTTGTTGCTGAGGAAGAAAGATAAATACCTGCAGAAAAATTTTCATCCCAACTATGTCAGAGGAGCTACCTTAGGAGACAGTTATTTCTCTCTCCACTGATATGGAGAGAAATATCTGCCTCCAAAGGCAGGACAGCTGACATAGTTGGAATGAAAATTTGTAGCTAGGGTAAAATTCATAGTGGAGATGAAGATACTCTATTGATATGGAAAGAGTCTAGACAATTAGTTTACCTATATAAATGAACACAGATGAAACCATACTTTCTGATCTAGTAAATGACTGGTAAAGAGGAGACGGTTATGATGTAGCTTATGTCCTTTGTCCTCTAGTTAGAGAAACCAGCATCAGTTATAACAGTTAGGCCGTGGCATAGATACTTATCTACTGTAGGTAAAAAAAGGACATCATATTGTTATCAGAGAGTAAGAATTTTCAGTTCATACTAATCTGTCTACGCTCTGTGAAGCTGGGTATGAGCTTGGGTATGAACTCCTGGATCTTATTAAGACAGCTGTTTGGAGTTTCACTGGTGACTTCAGGGAAGCTAGATTTCACAGATAAAATCTTTATGTCTTACACAAACTATGTTCCCTCTGACAAAGATTTCACAGAAAGAATGTGTGAATTATTTCCCATTCCTTTCATTGCTAAATAAGGTAACAAATTTTTTTTTTTCTATTTATATTGGAAAGCGTTATTGCCAGTAACCAATACCTGAGGCACCGTTTTAAAAGCGATTCAGCTGCACATTTAGTGTCAGTGGTAATGTTGACATATCTAGAATCCCTTAGAGTTAACAGAAGCTGTTAGTTATATCACTTTCAGTAGCTAAACTCTAGTAGCTGTTACTTCTTGAGTAAACAAACTTCAGTCAACTGTAAGGCTTTCAGGCCTCATTAAGGATCTTAAAGAAAAAAAAAGTAAGAGAGTCGACTGTTTTGAAAGGCGCATTGACTTTGTAAATCTTTAGCAATAAGACACATAAATCTTTAAACTGTAAGGCATCAATGTAATTAACTGGTGTTTTAAAGATACATACATTCTAATGCATATGAAGCAAAGTAAAATGTTAATTTTTAGAGAAAAAACATGTCTACCGAAACCTGCCACAAACTGGTACCTGAGTAAGAGTTTTCATTTTTGCTAATATTGCACTTTTTAGTTCAGGTAATGTTTTACCAATATTGATAAATCAATAATTTTGATCTGTAATTGTAATCCATAATTTTAAAAGAGATCTATGACCTTTGAAGTGGGCTTGGATTAAATGTTGAGGTGGTTTGAGAAAGGTATGACTTAAGCTTGTTTTTAAACACTTGAAACTGTTGAAAATTCAGAAGCTGACTCTGGAAATTGCTTTAAATCTAACAGCAAAAATGAAAAATCTAATAGGCAAAAGCAAGGAAGCTGTAAAGAGTTTTGCCTATAATTTTTGGAACTGCAGTAATTTTGTATATGGCATATGCTTAGAGACTCTACCTTATTTCAGAAAATATTCTTGCACTGAGAATTTCTTACAGAATCCATCCGATGTGGTTATAATTCATAGCAAAGCCTTCTGTTACCTGAGGGCTATTAATAAGGCAAACACTCAAGGTTTTTGAACAGGTTGTCTGCCAAAGTAGGCAAGAGTACCCCCCCTGTGGGAAAGGCAAGATACTTATATTACTCACCAAGCTAATGAAGAGACATTCTACTGAGCAGTACCTGAATAAGAAAATTGAACAAAGTGAAAATGAGCAGTGGATATTAAAATCATGTAACTAACTCAGTACAAGCCTTGGCAGTGTCTTAGCCTTGAAACCATTATGAAAAGAAAATAATTTCTCCTCTTAAAAATATGTAAATGGAGGTAATATCAAATATTAATATTTTCATTTGTTCTTAATCTGCAAGGTGTTTCATGCTGATGATAAAAAGCACTGCCTTTGAGAAGTCGCACAGGATAGTCCTCTGGTAAAAATTTTACTTTTATTTTGATGCCTAGGTAAGTATGCGCATTCTCTCAAATGCAGAGCTTATGTTTCTTATTCATGAATAAACTACATCTTATGTTTGAATATCAGGTATATTTTTCTAAGCATCTGGAACTAGAATTGCAAAGGTCATTAAACACATCCATGTAATTAATAGTTGTATATTTGTATGATATTTTTCAAGCAGTAATGTCCAAGTGTAGGAATTAGTGCATATATATTAGTTTATTTTAAATACATACATGTTGTTTATGGTAAGCATATAATAAAAAAAAATCAAAATGACATACAGAACTCTGAAGAAAGATGTTCAAGGTTAATTCAATCTGCTTATATGTGCAGACTGTGTCTTTAACTGATGATTTTATGTTATCTCTGCATAGCCCCCTCCCTCTGTCAGTGCACGGTGAGCTGGAATAAAACCAAATTGGAACTGGAGTAAGTTTCAGATATTCGTAACTGTGAACCTGTGTGAATAGAAAACATTTCTTCATATAACTAGAGAAATTGCTAAATGGTCTCAAAGTGAAAACCAAAGCTGTAATTGGACCTGAGGGCAATATCTATAGTAACAGACAAAATGCAGCAGGGGGTAGGCACAGCCAATAGTATGCAATTATCTATTTTGTTTCACATTTGGTATGCTCCCTAGAATGGCCACAGTTAGTGCAAATCAGATTTCCCCTGCCTGTTCTTCTCCATGATCTGAGTGATAGCATGACTAAGGGAGTATTTTAGGGGACTTTAGGGATAAAGTACTCTTTTTGGAGGGAATAGAGAGTTTCAGCCATGTGAACGCAAGCTGTGCCATACCACTTACCTTGAGGGCCAACGAACAAGGCCTTGTCATTGTATTTACTTGCATATTTGTGAGCCAATGGGAGCCTTTAAGTGAATCCCCTCATTCTCTTCCTTCTATTGAGTACAAGAAAAACACCAGAAGAACTTTCCATTTCTAAATCTAGGGTTTAAGAAAACACAATATAATAACACTTGGTAAACTTTGTAAACAGAGAAAATTCAGACCTGTTAGATGTGGTAAATGAAACAAGTTAAAAAGAAAATGTCCATCACATCCAAAATATCTTTGAGGATTATTTACTTCAAGTTAGTTTTAGCCTGTTTTAGAGATCCAAAGGCACTCTGAAAAGTTTGCAGCAACCCAGGAAGCCATTCAGGATTGCTAGACTATTTCCACTACATTTGAGCCTTGGCTGTGCATTTGCTCTCTGGTCTTCTCAGTAACTTTCCAGATTAAACTTCTGCAAACGTCTTTTTTGCTGTGTCACTCAATTTTTTATTCCTCTAACTCCATCAGCATTTTCTTACACACTGAGCACAGCAAGCGGCTTTCAGAGAAATATCCATCTCCTCGGCTCTTCAGAGAGTCCCATCTACCCGAATGCGCAGTGGCGACAGAAAGGCAAGCAGTCAGTTTTCTCTTGTCACAAGTTCTGAAGAAAGCATAAATTACTAATGGGTATAGTAGATGGTAAACAAACAGAAAACAGGTGGTACTACCACAGTGTTATTAAAAACATGATTTATTTCCCCAAAACCTCAGTACAACAGTAGAATGTTTAGAAAAACTGTTATTAAAGGCTAATCTTACAATTCTTATTTCTTGCCATGGAGATCATTGAACAGATTTAAAACATATCCAGATTACTAGGACTGCACGAACTGTGAGGATCAACTAAGGGAGTCAGGATAATTCGGCCGAGACAAGCGGTGGCTTGTGGGAAGCTAATAGCAACTTTACAATACTTGAGAGTAGGTTACTGAGAAGATGAAGCCAGAGTCTTTACTGAGGTTGCACAGCAGGACAGAGGGAAAAATGGTCATATATTCAGACAGGTGAGGTTCTCAACAGGTATAAGGAAAAAAATCACTACAAAGATAATTAAGCATACAAACAGGTTGCCCAGAAAGGCTGTGAAGTCTTTCCCTTTGGAGGTTTTCAAGACTTGCAAAACCTGGACTGAATTCAGCATTGACTCTCCTCTCAGCAGGAGGCAGAACTGGCTGAACAGCTGAGGTTCCTTCCAGACTGAGTGATTCTTTGATTATTAATATGGATGAACAAAAGAATGAAGTAATATTCCCCTGTCTATTTAAGGGATGTTTGACACTCCCAAATTTACCATCTTTTCCAGGACAAAGAAGGACAAAAATAAGACTACAAGAGAACTCATTTTTTCACTGTCTGGTCCTTTCTAACAGGCAACCCTGAAATGCTGTCCTTAACTGATAACGTTCCATATGGAAGTCATTTTGGGTTTCTGGCATACTTAAAAGTCTATCCCAGATGTGGATACAACTGATGATTTGAAATCAGCAGGACTGAAGAGCGTATGACATTGGATATAAAGAACACATAGGAATTTCTTTTAATCAAACATGCAAAAAGGTACCTGCAGCTTGTTCAAAGCAGAAGAAACAACAACAAAAAAGTAGTTATCTCTGAAGTGAAGTGGATGATCAACTTCCTCAAGAAAAGGAAATCAGATTTATAACGGAGCAGGCATCTTCTAACTATATTTGCTGACTAAAACTTCCAAGGGATAATCTGTTTAGGGGAAGCCTGGAATCTGAGACAGCAAAGAAGGGTTAAAGAAGTGCCATCTAATGAAAACAATAGCACGTACTTGGAGTTATCCTAAACAATACTGCCTTTTTTCTGAGTTTCAAGAAATAACATGAAATTCCAAGATCTTCACAACATTTTACTTTGTACTCCTGGTATGAACAGTGACAGAATCACAGGCTGGATGAGGTTGGAAGGGACCTCTGGAGACAGTCTAATCCATCTGTCTTTCAGGGAAGGGTCACCTGCAACAGGTTGCTCAGGGCCATGTCCAGTTGCGTTTTTAATATCTCCAGGGATATAGACTCCACAGTCTTCCTGGGAAACCTATTCCAGTGTTTGACCACATTACTCAAAAAAGTTTTCCCTTATGATTAAATGAAATTTCTTGTATTTCAATTTGTGTCTCTTGCCTCTTGTCCTGTCTCTGGGTACCACTGAGAAGAGTCTGTCTCCATCTTCTTTACTTTCCCCTCTCAGGTATTTATGCACATGCGTAAGATCCCCTTGAACTCTCTTTTCTCCAGGCTGGAGAGTCCCAACTCTCTCTGCCTTTCCCTGAGTGTCAGATGTTCCACATTCCCTTAGTCATTTTTGTGTCCCTAAGACCTTGCAGTACATAGTTTTCCTGACAAACTAAATACCCTTGCCTTGCTTACAGAAATAAAATGTATCAGGCTTAACAAATTGACATTCCTCTAAAACTAATTCTTTTCAAGTCTGAAATGTCACAGTTACTTTAATTGGAGAGAGGTAGTTGCTGTTCCAGGAACGCTCCTTCCTTTTCTCCCACCCTGAAAATATTGTTCTGCATCTGCAAAATCTACAGGAAAGATATCCAAAATTCTTTCTTCCACTGCTGAGACTAATACCCCAAGAAAAAATACTGAACCCTTCTGACTGATGAAAACATAAAAGGTTTAAATATGTTTTTCTTACATATATTAGCTTTCATAGAATTCGGAAGCACTGACAATTCCCTGAACTTTTGGTCTATATTATGCTCTCAGAAAGCAAAACTAGACAAAAACATCAGGGATTTCACTCTAATGTTGCTGCTTGGAAACATTATATTTCCATATATGATTTTTTTATGTTTGGTACATATACCCCTGGATATTTCAGTGCAGAAGAGGTAAAATGCACATATTTATGTTATCCCACCTTCCTGTGGGCAGGATCAGTTGACTCCATTTTTTTCCAGAGAAACAGGAACCAAACTCAAGAGCTTTCTTTAAGTGGGGAAGTGTGGCCTGACCAAAAGGTTCCTTCCAACCAAAATTTTTTAAAGATTTGTTTAAATATGGTTGCTGATTGTACAGATGAACTAAGTTCATATTGCCTTCATTACTCCTTTGTACAACTAGTGACACATCTGCAAAAATATATGAATAATACAGTTAAGAAAGGATTTGTAATCGCCATTTAGGTGCATTTTTATTCTAGATACTAAAATGACACATACTGAACTTGTCTCTATAAGTTTATAGCACCAGACCTGTCATTCTAAAATAAACTCTGGCCACATTTATGTTATTTTTCTTTAGAAATCTGGTTTAGGGCTTACTGTCCATTTTTATAGACCAATAATCCGTCTCTGCCCCAAAGAGCTAAGACATTAGTATTATGATAGGTGCAAGAATAACCAGGTATTGTAATAGTGGCTATGTTTCAATATCAGAATAGCATCATCAGTTTCTAATGTTATTACTTAATATTAACAAGTAGATTTTCTCTTTATTCTAATTAAAGAAAAATACTCCCACTTAACAGATGTTGCACTTATTCATAAGATATTAAATAGGAGTCACCAGATGGTGCTGTAACACCTAATTTTATGAAGTTCTTTGTCTGAACAAACAACAGGCTCTCTCTTCAGCCACAGGAAAAACCACGTTCTTTCTAGTTCAATGATGCACTTCATTTTAGGGAGAGCTCTTGCAAGCAACTAAAATATGTGCTTTCTAGCTTGATTTCATTCACCAATCATTTTGGTTGAGATAAGTAAATTTTATGTGTTTGGGCTGAGAATCCTAAAACAGATGAATTTTCTGCATGCAATGTGTCTCTGTGAGAAGAAAAGTAGGTGGTATAAAATTAACACCTTAGGAACATAAGGTAAACTGCTAATTTCATTCTCAAGATTGGTTATCCCTTGGCAGAAGACTAACAGTTTGCCCATGATATATAAAAAAATGAGGGGAAAAAAAAGTCTTCTTTCATCCCTGTTTAGTTATACAGCAAAGAAAACTTCCTAATTGGAGCACTTTGACAGCAGTCTTGGACAGTTGCAAAAGGACCGCTGAAACCCGTGATGAATTACACAGATTTTGAATTTATGACATCTGGCACTTCACACATTTTAATCTATGGATTTAGATGGATTCAAACATAGCACAGAGCTGCTTATAAATACCCATTTTACATCTAAGGTATTCTCAGTTCAGACACTTTTTGCCCAGCACCAATGATAAATTCTGTTATGCTTGGGGTTGCTTTGACCAGAAAGAGTACTTGCTTCTTTCAGTCCATGATTTCTAAAAGGATTATAAGCTTACTTTTAAGTAGGAAGGAATGGTAAAAAGCTTCGCATGTGATCCAGCCATTGACCTAAAAATCTGTAAACTTATACATCTTCCCTCTAAACACAGCCAGGGATTATTTGCTGAGATCTCTTTGTTTATTTCTACATCTCAGGTGAAAATTCCAGTAGTGGTTCCTCCCACAGTTCTTCAGTAACAAAAATACACTAAAAAGGAGTAAGAAAAGGAACTATGGGACAATATTGTTTATCTGAGACCAAAAGGAGAACTGGAACTTCATTCTTCTGTTTTAATTATATTTCCTCAACGACTTTGTACTTCCTTCACCTTTTCCACTTTATACTTGCTTACTCATCACTTCATCTTGTATTTTTGCTGCCAGATCAGACACGAGTGCTCACCTCCTTCTTGTTTCAGTACGCAAGAGGCAATCAAAAGCCTCCTTCTATCAGCTGGAAAGAAATGTGAAATATTTTTTTTGCATATGCCAGAAAGTGAACATGGTGTGCTCTCCCTAAAATGTGCAACAAGGTCTTCTGACTTCTGCTGCATGCTAAGAATAGACTGTGCAATAAATATTAAAGCCAGCATGGAAAAGCATAGGAGAACACATGCAGCAGCTCTTATTACTGTAAGTCTTAAAATTAATAGTGTGTGTGACAATATTGTTTATAATAAATCATGTTCTGATTATTTTTTAAAGCTTTTTAGGATTAGTTAGCTGATCAAACACTGCCTCAGAATTTCCAGTTTGGCATCCAGTTTGTCTTCAGATCAGAGGACTACACTATTGCGTTTAGGTTCTGTGTACATTTGCATACAAGAACTCACAACAGTATGTGAGGATAAGAACTAAAAACACCCTACAAAAGTCAAGCAAAAAAAAAGAAAAACAATTGGGAGATATTGGAATAAAATAATAGATTATTGAGTGGTTTACTATAAATAATATCTGATCTTTACTTCTCCATATTGCACTCCAGATAATTTCAGACCTGATCTCTAATTTTTAATTGGTCCAAAATAAATGCTTTAAAAATGCAGTTAATTCTAATGTAAAACCTTCAAGACATCTCTTGGTTATTTGTTTCAATACCTAATTAAGCTAGCAGTTAAAAAAACATCTTTCGTAGTCTGAATTTATCTGTTTTAAAATTGATATACAGTCTAAGGTTGGAATGCACAACTGGATGACTGTGACTACTGCATATGACAGCTATCATTATGTGTGTTATTAGCCTGTAGAATATCTGAGCAAAAAATAAAGTTAATCAAGATCTCTTCAACTCCCTTAAAGCTAAGTAACACCTTTCACTATATTTGCCTCAGTTAACCTGCCAAAGATTGACTAATACCAAGTAATATTACTGAATTTAAGCTAAGGTATCAGGGCTATGCCTTAAACAGTCTTACTGGCTAATTCTTAAATTAATGACATATGTGTATAGAGTAGAAGAGTAGGAGCCCTACATTCAGTTTTATAGATGGAAGGTCTGATGCCATCTAAAATTATCTGCAGACCCCCAGAATTTCAGAGAAGCTCTCTGCAATGTTAACCGTGTTGAAACCAGTATGCTTTGGTTTGTCATTGTCATCTTCCCAAGCAGTAATCCTCACATCCTGTTAAATAGCTATTCTCCATTAATAAGCTCTAAGAAGAATCAGACATATTTATCTATGGTTATTGTTTTAGCACTAGATTATTGTATTTATGTCACAAGCGCAGATGCTTTTGTTAATCAGCAGTAAGGTTTAGTTCCATTAGAACTTTCACACCCACTTGTCCCATGAGGTGTAGATGAAATGGCCACCTGTGTAAATCTAGAAACTTTTTTTGGGAGAGACCGAATTACTAATTTATACATTTACAGCAGTCTATTTTTTATGCCTTGGCTAATCCGTTTAGACCTGCATTTCAGTATATCAGTGCATTTACATTCTTACTAGTCAGGAAATCAAATATTTTAGTTGGATGCTATTTGTTCTGAATAAAGTTCTGTATGCTGGAGTTCAGTCATCCATTTTCTAGCATTATATCAACATTATACAATAAATCTCATAAGGTCAGAAAATAGTTGGACCTTTTTGTCTTTTTTTTTTTCCATTTTCAATCCAAAATTATCAACAAGACACTAATACATATTCTCTTTTGAGATATGATGATGATACCAGTTTATAGTGTGATTGTACAATAATTTTATGTGTGCATTGGTCTATCAGTCAAACCAGGAAGGTGATGCAATTTAGAAAAATCTTGAAGAGATAAAACTTGATGAAGAATATATCATCAGTGGTCCACAGCTCTTCCACAAACTCAAATCTTAATCTTACAGTTAGCAAATAAGTAAAATGTTGTAGCAAATTTAATGTTTAACATTTAAGAAATCCAGTGGTATGTTTCTCTATAAGAAAGTATAAAAGATCTTGAAAGGATTTGTCTGCACATAAAAATACTATGTTGTATCAATCTCCTAAATACTATGTTGTATAAATCTCCTAAAACCAATTATATTTGGATTTTTACTGCCACTGTGAGCCAAGAATAGCAATGATGAACCTGGCAGTAAGGAGCTGCAAAGATACAGCAATACCACACATGCAAACATTCAGAATGAATCTGGTCACTTAAATGCAGAAGTATGACTTGTTATGCTGAATTACTACAAATGTATCATGATTGATTGATTATACCCTGTCATAAGAGGGTCCCTCAGAGTAAAGGAATTAATTTAGATAAATACAAGGTAGTAATACACTTAGGAAAATGTAGTATCAATGGGATGTACAAAACTGGTAAGTTCTGGTTAGGAAACTGATAGCACTGCAGACCTCACAGCTGCATGATATTGCACAAAATGTTTTCTGTATATAAATAGGTGGCTCATGCAGCAGAGAAAGTAAGCCAGTCTTAGTAACATTTAACCCTGAAGTAATTTTTGTGATTATCTTCTTAAAATTTGATAAGACTAAAAAAATAAAAAATAAAATACTCCCCACTGCCCCAAACTTATAACCTGGGATACATTAGTGCCCTTTTCTATCTACCAGAAAAGGGTGACAAATCTAAAATTTATTGTGTATCGACTAAGATACAATAGATGTCTGTGAATGAGTTAAGGAATAGTTTAAACATTTCAAAGATCAGTATGAAACAGTCTACAAAGTGCAAGAATATATGCTGGAGACTCCAACTGATTCTCTGAATAATTCCCAATCAGTGTGGGTACAATTTGCCAGAGAAGCCATAACACTGGAGGCCCAGCTACAGAGAATTTGACTGCAGACATAAGAAAAATGACAAAATGGGTTCAATTTTCAATCATTTTTCCTGTCTTTCTCAAAATTCTCTACAGATTATCATTACTATTTGGGTAATGTGATAGTAGTTCAAGGTGGTAGTCATTTCATGTCTCTGAGACATTTAACTTACACTTGTAGTTTTTTCACTACTAATGCATTTGTATCATTAAGATACTGAAAAAGGACTTTAGGCAGTAAAACAGCCCCTTCTTCAGGCTCAATTTCTGTGTATGCTAATTATGCTGATTTAGATGCATAAAGATCCTCCTTTTTGCTTTAAATATCCATCTCGAACATGGGCAAGAAAGCTCTTAAATTTAAATTGACTCCAGATAGTAACTGCCTTTCTCAAGCAGTTCAGGTCTGAAAGGTGACAAATAAGTGTGGGGAGACACGCGGGGCTGCTGTTTCCATTCCATGCCAAAGAGCCTGTGTCTGCCTTAAAAGTACATGTGTCAGGACCAGTATTCGCATGTGATGCTCACTGCTTTGCTTGCATAACCATCACACTAGCCCATGTGGTATTGTGGCAAATAAGGAGTGATCTCTCACCTTCAGCAGAAGATCTGGAAGAGTAGTAGTGGTTGTAGGGTTGTTGGCTATCATGGCTTTGTTCTGGAAAATTATAGGCTATGCTTTCATTTTCCACAAAGCCTTTATGGAGGTGTTCTTCTTTATCAGTTGTAGGACTTCATGTTTACAATGTAGTTATCATAAGAAGTTTGCACGTGGATACGTGGAGGGGAAGAGAATGTAGCAGACAAGATACAAGAGTAATGTTTAGGTTGGAGTCTGTCCAGCCTTTCATTCTTGAGTTAGCAGTCTAAAATGTTTTTGCTGGGAAATATAAAGGTTTTGAATAAATGGTGTATCACAAATAGAAGACTGCTATACATTTTGGAGTAATTATGATTTGTCCACTTAACTTAGAGACCCTGAGTGAATCAGTCTTAATTAAGGTTGTGGTTTATCCCGTCTAAATCTAACTATGAAATTAAGATTCTAGTTTAAACTAACCAGCTAAGATCATTTATGGAAGGAAAGAGGAACTTTAAGGAGGTCCCCAATGAAAATGTCTAAATATGGACAGATACTAATACCTTCCTACTTCCCCTCAACAGCTTACTATCTGGTAAGGCTGTTTGTTAATTTAGCTGAAGTGGAGCTCCCAGCAGAAGACATTCATGGCACCTCCCTGTCCTGGTTCCAGCTGGGATAGAGTTAATTGTCTTCCTAGTAGCTGGTACAGGGCTGTGTTTTGGGGTTAGTATGAGAAGAATGTTGATCACACCCTGATGGTTTCAGTTGTTGCTAAGCCGTGTTTAGATGAAGTCAAGGACTTTTCAGCTTCTCCTGCCCAGCCAGCAAGAAGGCTGGAGGGGCACAAGAAAGTG
>JAVKLA010000008.1:20926628-20955864 GCA_034782735.1 Sagittarius serpentarius | reverse complement strand
GACCCAGACTGGCCAACGGGATATTCCATGCCGTATGACGTCAGCTCAGCTAGAAAAGCTAAGTAAAGGGAGAAGGAAGGGGGGACATTCGTCATTTATGTTTGTCTTCCGGGGAAACTACTACGAGCGCTGAGGCCCTGCTTTCCAGGGAGTGGCCAGACATCGCCTGCTGATGGGAAGCCGAGAATAAAGACCTTCTGGTTTTCTTTGCTTCCGTGTGCGACCTTTGCTTTTGCTTTATTAAACTGTCCTTATCTCAACGCACGAGCCTTTCGTTATATTTTCTCTCCCCTGTCCAGTCAAGGAGTGGGAGTGACAGAGCGGCTTTGGTGGGCACCTGGCACCCGGCAGGGGTCAACCCACCACACTGTTTTTATTTCCGTACATTAAGTCATTAACTGAAAAAAATAATTTTGGCTTGGAGACATATTCTATTTTCCTATCATTTCTTTCATTATTATGAAGGTTAGTATTTCATGATCAAATGTTACGCAAGGCAGTATATGTTCATAGCAATGCACATACAGCTTTTCTTACATTCTTAAACTTGTTCCATTCTTAACGTTTTGGATACACTGGCTTTTGCAATTTTTAAAAGGTTAACTTTTTCACTATCTCAAAATTGCTTACAACAACTAATGCTGTGCGTGGTGATGTACTTAATATTCATTTGTTGAATGCAAAATCAACTATTCAGGTGACCTTCAGGGTTTAGTCAGTTTTCAACTCGGCGGTTGACAGTAAGAAGGACTTCCATCTGAAAAAAAGCCTTTAGGTAATTTCATGTTGGGTAAATGGCAGGTGATTCCTGTAACAGGAGTATAGGCCTATCAGAAAATATTCCTGAAAGGGCCTCCATTAAATGTGGAGGTATTTAATTAAATCTTCTAAAGACTTTAAATGACAAGCATTTATACACTTATTAAGAAGCATAAAATAATTTTCCATTTAAACTTAGGAGAAGGAGAAGTGGCTTGTTGGAAGAAAAATGAAGAATACGTGTTATTAAATCTACTCTCTTCAAAGTTTGGACACAGACAGAAAAGGCAAAAAAAAAAGAAGTCAAAGCAATATTAATTTAGAAGACGTTAAAGGGCTTCAAAATTATTTGTATGGTTCACCGACAACAGACCAAGACTTTACTCTTGTATAGGCTTACAGCTTTAGTGTTATTAGTGAAAGTCATTAGTATTTAATAGCATTGTACTACCAGATATGAAATTACTTTAAAGGACTTAGGTCAGCTTCTGATATGTGTCTACAATTCCAAAATTGTCATAACAAATAGAACTGTTAAACTAAAGCTGACATTTCAACAGATGAGACAAAACCATCAGGGCAGACTTAAGATCTCTGTTAAAATTGAAGATACTTGCACAGCTACTCTTTGCGGTGCATATACACTGAATAAAAAATAGCATTCCAAATCTGTCTTTGCATACAACTATAAAGAACAGCTAATAGAAAATTTTGCCAAGTTTTTAAGTTAGAAAAAGATGATACCTTTTATCACTTGCAATGATATAAAAATATTTCTCTGTTATAACAGTCTTTTAGGAACTGAAATAAAATGTTAGTGCTCCAGAATATTTTGAAATTTAATTAAAAATTTGATGTTATAATTAAATTTTGAAATTATTTCTATAATAGTTAATGAATTGTTGCTAGTGATTGTAGTGCAGTAGCTTCATACTTTGGTGGGTCATAAGAGCTGAAATAGTCTATACGTGTATAATTTTGTGTTTAAGTGATCAAAGGCAGCTTCCAGTCAGATCATATTGAAACATGGTATCTTATTTTCTAGATCAAACTATTTCTGTACTGTAATGAGAATATTTATTTTGGCTTCAAATAAGAATTAAATCAAATGGCAGTTTGTTGAAGTTACCTGCAAAATTGGCATTCCTGTGTTTTGATCATCTATTCAACAAAAGAGTATAAATACACACATACAAAACCAGCAGGCACCCTTCATGAATAGCTTTTCAGTTGATTAGATTAAAGTAATAGGATCTTTTTTCTTATATTTTAGTGGCCAAAGTGGTTTAGAATTCTGGTATAGCAATCTATGGAGAAAGTTTGTCAGAGGATGTGCTAGAGCATTTACCTATGACTAAAATAAAAAATAAAACATTCTAGGGACCATTCTCTGAACTTGAGACAAACCAGCACATCATGTCTCTGTCTGTACAACTAAGATCTCTTATTTACCTGTCCTGCCCGACAGCTGGGCTCAGGTATGGATTCTGACTGTTGGGAATAGTCCATGGCCTGTGCTAACCTCTGAATTGTCCTCAGCTATTCATCTCGAAAGTTATTTGGCCTGATCAAAACTGTGACAGGGATCATTCTAACTATATTAATACAGATAATCATGTTCCCATGATTATGATATCTAATGTTCCCTGGGACAGTATGATTTATAAGTATAAATGTAAACACTGAGAATAGCTTGATAAATGGTTTATCTTCTGCTTTCCTTAAGCATTAACTATTTTTGCAAATTCTGAGTTCCTAAATGTTTCTTCCACCACAATTCCACTCTCTATGGTAAATGCAAAGACATCTTCACAAATACAAAGGTGAAGTTCAGTCCCTAAGTCACTGCTGAGCTCCAGAAAGTACATTTCTGTTTAACTTCTCAGGACTGTAGCATGTAGGGTTATGTTTGGGTACATGACTGTGCCCAAGGCAGAAAGGTAAAGAGAGAGGACAGGGAGGATGACGCTTACTTGTAACTTGAAAAAACCTGGACCTAGGAATGCTCAAATTCACTGCAGTCAGGAGTAACTCTTCAGTGGAGGAACTGGAAATTATACAATTCTCTCAAAATTAATCAGTGCAAAGGGGCTTTTGTAGGGAAAGTGGTAAACCAAGTACTGCAGGGATTGGTCATCCATGCACTATCAGGACAAAGCCATTGCCGACCCTCTGAGATCAGCACAAATATGTTAGGAGTGAAGTTTCAGGTTTAGATTCAAAACTGTATCCAAACTCAACAGCTGGCCATTCTCTCTATACTAAGATGAACTAAACCCCTATACTTTGGCTTGCTTAAAACCTGAATCCAAAAGTTTTTATTCTAGCTCTCCTCTGATTTCCATATAATCAGTTTGGATATCATTACAAGCCAGGAGATTCCCATAAAACCTGGTCAGTTGCTTTCCCTTTTCTAAGCTTAGTGCTTCTTTTCTATTGCTCTTTATAAAAACTGTGGGAGCTTGGATGACCCCCAGCATGTCACAAAACACCTGCTCCGTTGTTGATCTAGGCTGGTGAATTGACTGAATGGTACTGTGCACAAGTGCAAGACTAATACAAATCAATGGTTGAAAAGAAACATTGTACCAGTATCTGCTTCTGAGAAGATATATAGACACATATTTTAAAAACTAAGAAATTATAATACACTGTGAAGTGTAGGAAATTAGCATCTGTTTTTTTTTTTTAAATCTTTCCAAGATCAGCATCATTTTAATAAGTGGAGGCACCTTCATTGCTAATTCTTTATATGCTATCTTAAACAAACTGGATTTGAATGTTAGGCAGGGCTGCAGCATCAGACAATCCCCATACCTGTAATACTCAGGATTATTCACAGAATGAAATCAATTCTCTTCTAAATTTCATCTTCAAGAATTGTTTACACTAAGACAGAATGGGCAAAAGAAGTTAACAATGCAGATATTTTCTATCACTTTAAATTCATTCATGTTGAACGAGTTGACAGGTAAGGGAGAATCTAATTCAGAGTTAACCAGACAGCCATATACAGTCAGTATTTCAACATTTGCCCATTTAATATCCAGATACTGAATTGTCCAAGAATGTGACTGCCATCTTAATTATCTGTTGTTTCCCTCTGGCATTATTGTTAATGTGTTTTGGGTCATTATCAGACGAAATACTCCGAAGTGATAAAAGAAACTGGCTTCTGTGGCATTTACAATGACATAGCCTAAACTTTTAATTGCTTAAGACAGTATGCTCCTACCTTTGATTTGCTTTATGCTGCATACTCTGCCCTTGATACATTTTTAATAAACCGAATAGTATACCAATTTTTGCTCTAAACAGAAAAGTGAAAAATCAGTGGGGTGAGGACACAGTCCCTACGATAAATAAATAAATAAATAAAATAAGAGGGAGAGAAACTTTCTTGTGGGATAAAGTTGGACTGTTTTAGATTACTTTTGGGGAATATCTACAACTGGTCATAACAGCAACAAGAAGGTGGAAAGATGTTAAGTGTACATGGCTGGAGCCAGTAGCACATTCTCATTGTTCCAGCCTACATCCCTTGAGAAAGAGAATATTGAGGATGTTTGTGGAAGGGTAACAAGTTCTTGTGTGATTCACTGAGCTGCTTTCTGATTGCTGAATGAAGGATCCTTTTGCTGTCTGAAGAGTAGTGAATTTCAATTATCTCTGCACTATCAGTACTAGATCTGCTAGCAGTACACGCATGCGATAACTTGCAGCATTGCCGTCTCTTCTCAGGAAGCCCTGCTGCATTGAGTCGGTGATAATGAAGGGCAGAGGCTTCTCAGGTGGGCATAAGTCCTGGGAAGATAGTTTTCTCTACCATGGACTTAGGGCCGAGAATGCGGAGAGAGAAAATAACTGTAACAATTTTGAAGAAGGCTCAGGGTTTTTTTAGGAGTGCTGGTGCCTGTCCTTAGCTATGAATTTCTTAACTCTAAAGATGAAGAGTTGTGTTTGTTCTTCTTTAGGGCTCATGAATCTTGCATCCTTGAATACCCAGTGACAGAGCTTCAACATGAGGTGAAAAGGGTATCCCCATTTTCTTTTCTCCTTCTTACTTCCTTCCCTCCTCCCTTATGCTTCTGCGGTGATCAGGGCATACTCCTGGGAAAAAAGTGATTTTAGTTTTAAATCCTTTAGATTAAGGATACTGAACTCAAATCTCCCAAGTGATTTCTTTAACCAAGAGTCTGTCATATAAAACATGAGCAATGCCTCCCCTCGTCACCTTTCTCTGACAGCTGTGTTTTAAAGGCAAAGCAGTTGGAACTGTGTTTTATAAGTGGCTCAGTAAGTGTCAGACACACTCAAAATACAAGCTTCAGACCTTCAGTCCTACTGCGTTGCTCGTCTTAGTTAACTTATGAATTCCACCAGGAGGTAGTTGAGGGCTGTGCATCCTCAAGAGGAGACAAGAGCAGTTCTAGACATATGCAAAAATGGAATTTCAGGCAATTAGGAAAGTTTTAGGTCAAATGTAGTTAGGCCAGGAAATTTAGCTGTTTGCTGAGCATGGATGTTTTAAATGGCAATTAATCCATGAGGTGTGTAAACTCTACCTACATTTTTTTAAAGGAGCGTACATTCTATTCATTGTATGCGCTTTATCCCAGTTTATACTATAGTACCAGAATTACTTCAATCATCTCTCATTCTTAATCTTTTTTTCTGAAAAGTTAACTTTCTTTTTATTTATTGGAAAGAGAATGCTACTTTTCCCTTTCCTCCTGATGTCAATTTTATCCCTTTTTCTGAATCACAGTAGATATAAGTTTGGTGTAAGTAATGTACTAATCTTTGACTCTGTCTTTCCAAACTCCATAGGCTTGTATGTGAAGACATTAATATCTGGGCAAGTGTTATCATTAGTACAATATGTCTTCATAAGTGGTAAAATTAGAGAATTAGACTATAGATGTCTTGTCTTCTTAATTAGGCCTAACTTGCCAGTTTTCTTATTTGTCAAAAACTGAAATAACAAAAATGACTGCCAGTATGGCTATAGACCATAAAATTTGAGAACCTAACTCTAACAGCTGTTTGTGGAAAATCTAACTCATGATAAAATGTATGAGACAGTAGGTTCAATTTCTTTCCCCAGTTGTCAGTGTAACTGGGGAAAACTTGATGCAAGAAGATGTATAAAATAGAGCTACTAAGATCACAGAGTGGTTAAATCTGATTTTCAGAACCCAGTGTTAAAGAAAGACAAGTAGGAAAAATTCCATATAACTTAAGTCAATCAAAAAAGCAGAGGGTTAGTCTAAATAAGTCATTCAGATTCTCTCTCACTGTAATAAAGAATTACCTTTTTATGTTGGGATGAATTGCTGACTGCAAGTAGGTTTTGGTTTTCTGTTTGGTATTTTTTTCCTATTGACTACCAAGGCATATTAGACATTAGTGTTAGACTGAATGTCTAACTTCAGAGAAGTCAATTTAGGTGGGACAAATCTGAGGTTGGTTGACTGAATGGGTAAGAAAAACTTAACAGTATGTGGCTGGAGGTCATTCACAAGATGTCCTGTTACAATTTTGTGGTTGTGAGTCACAAAATATTATTACATTGATTGATCTACCTGACACAGCTGTTGTGAAAATGAGTTACCCTTTGTATCGAGAGAAATAAATTCAAAAGATACAATTCTGCCTCCTCTAGTCCAATACACTTCTGATTGACTATAGTGGGAGATACAATGGCATGACAGGTGCAGAACTACATTGTATGTAACATTTCACTTCAATTTACATTATAAATAAGAAAAACCTTCAAAAGTTTTGGTAGAGGAAATTTGTTCTCCTCCTGTGTGGTTTTAACAGTAGCAAAACCAAGGAGAACAAGGACAGAAGAAACCTCCTTCTTCCCCCACATTTCCTTCTCCTAACAAGAGCTGTGTTTATTGTCTACAAATAAACAGACTTCCAGTAATTGAAAGATAATTCTTGCTTTTCCTGTTTTTATATCTGCTTCATTTGCTGAATGCAGGATTTCACAAGGTTTGAAGATTACAAAATACACTTGCTAACTCATTTTTCACCGATTGAAATGGGCAAAACTGTAACTGTGAACTCAAGCTAATCACAAACTTAAGTCATTTTAGTGATTCCAGGTTGAACCTCAGTAGAGCAAAATACTCCACGCATATCAAATTATCTGATCTATTTTGTTACAAACTAACTAACAATGGGATTTATCCTAGCTAACTCAGGTTATCTAAAAATTAAGATGGATTCAGCTCTAGATTAAGACACTACAGTTTTGGTATATAAATGCAAGCTACGTGTATAAACTCCTATTGGAGTTGATGAATATCTGCATCTCAATACAGCTTCTAAACAGAGATATGGTCTTGTTTATCTTCCCTGGCTCCTGATCTAGAAGTTTGTAAGCCTCCCATCACAGCAGTCCCATGGGGATGTCTTTGACACCTTAGGGCATCTCAAATGGCACTAGGCAGTTATGATCAGGCAATAGAATTGAGTCTCTAGTCAATGGAGCCTGAAGTGCTTTTAAACCTCCTAGAGTGTCATCTTTCTATGATCCAAAGCCTAGCTTTAATACAGCACTATGGCATAATCTTGCCTCATGCGTCTGAGAAAATTGCCAAACTATGGGAAAGAGTTGTGACAAAACTACATAGACTAGAGCCATGAAAGATAAAAAAGGTGAAACGGCAGACAAGGTAAAAGAAAGTGGTTTGAGGATTCTGAAGGAATAACAGGTGAGAAAAATCTTAAGGGGAAAAATAAAAATAGAGTAGCTTTTTAGTCCTAGTAATCTATTGTACAATATTAAGCAACAAATGTTTTATACTTTTAAGTTTTATAATAATTATATGTGTGATCTGTATCCATGTGTAGAACTTCTACAGTTGTTAGTCATGTTCAGTTTCTCCTGCTGCCTAGTCTCTTCATTGTCTGCTGCAAATACTGAAGTCCCCCAATAAAAGGTCAATATGTTTTTCTATCAAGGTTTTATACTACAGAAAATAATTTTAAAACCCCCACAAAGATACAATTGCAAAATATAAACTGACTGCCTGTCCCCCACCACTGGAAAGCAGAATAACTGTGGTAGATATTAAATGCATTGCAACAAATTTCTGATGTAAAACTGAAGCAAGCCTGCATTCTTAAGTCTTTCAAAATGGTCTTGCACTGGTGTATTCTGGACACTTTATTTCCAATCAGTAGACAAGAGTTTTCTCAAGGTATATGCAGGGGAACAAAGAGACAGTGGAGTGATGGTAAAATAAAATACATGAAACTATTTTCAGATGAAGAGGAAAGAAGAGGTTATCTGGGCTTGAACTCCCTCCTCCATTTGTGCCATGAAACTAAAACATCTCTACTTAATTTTACCACACTGGAACACAGTCAGAAAAAGAATTAAATGAAACCTTTTTAACTGGAGGGATATGGAGAGAAATAGCCATCAGGAATTCAACCCAAAGAGTGTGTCAAATTACCTAAAAAATATTCTACCCTCTTTCAAGGCCTATCCTAAATAATTTGAGAACAGAGATGACATTTAAAAGCATAAGGGAAGGTGGGCAGGAAGATCAGAGCAGAAAAGATGAATTTCTTGTGCTGCAATATAACACCATCATTTTTCTTAATTATTCTTGACATTTCACCTATTATTCTGTGAGCTCCCTCAGAGCATAGAGGGGAAAAAATGCCAGTTGCTTTTCAGAATAAAATGTGAAGAGGTACTTGCTGTCGGCTTTTATGGCTGGAGTCTGCCGTTCGATACGCAGAATCATAGCACCACCTATCTGGTAAAATTATCTGTTATGTCTGCAGATGTGCAACCCAGGGCAGATCATGCAAAATGGTGCGTGTGGTATGTATTTGTGTGGAAGAAAGCCACTAGAGTGAACTTAAGTTAAAAGGGGAATACTTAAGATATGGCAAAGAAAAGTAATGCTTAAGTGCTGAATTAACCGTCTAAGTGCTTCTACTGAAATTTGTAGGCCAAAATAAATAGTACGTGTCTGTATAGGGCTTTTAAATTCAATATACTCTCTAAACCCCAAGACCAATGTTATAGACTAATATCTATCTATCATAATGAATGAAACATTAATTTCCTCTGCTCCTCTAGGGTGTTTCTGTAAAACAAGGATTAAGAATTGTTCATCAGAACCAATGTGAAAAGGACATAGAGGTTATGCTAAGAAACTAAGTTTTTCATAGAAATATAGAAAACAAAGCAGAAAACTCAATCAAACCACTAGTGGTATAAAATTTTATCTTCTTAATAAGGACACCTTCATTTAACTGTTTTTTTAAATTATTTGATTTCTATACTTCAGTGAATCATTAAGTATAGGTAAGAAATAAATTGCTAGCCCACAAAATTACACCAATCAAATAATCACTGTTCTTAAAAAAATACAAAAATCCTACTTAATAAGGATTATACAATTAAAAGTATATGCTTGGGAATTAATAAACAGGAGTCACAGCAAGTAATTTAACAAGGCAAAGCCCATATCTGCTAGAAGGCCATCATCCATGTCAGAACGTATTTATCTTATTTATTTATGCATTTACTTATCTAAGGGAATACTGACCTGTTCATGGAAGTACAGACTCAAAATGAAAATCTGTTTTATTCACATGAAACTTCTTGAAAGTTTGATACATTTTGCGCATAAGCAGCTCTTCCTTAAATCTGTACCATCTCTAATGAGTTTCAAGGATGTAAGATAATGAAACTACATTAACTGAAATCTGTAGAATCTCAGTCCCCTCCTCTCTAGTAAAATTCATTCTGGGGAAGAAAAATCTTCCATGTCAATCCACTATGAACAGTCAATTGTCTAGTACTTTTTTGTCCCCATTCTCATAAATTCTGCCTTCCTCTCCCATAGAAGGAATTCTCCTCATCTTCAGTAGTCCTACCAACCAGCACTAAAAGAGAAAAAGCCCCACACTTGTCACTGCCTGCTGGATATTAATGTATTTAAGAAGGCATACTTGCAAAGCACCAAGCAAAAGACTTCCATTTTGTAACCCTCCCACAGTTGTGAAGGGAGACAGGGAATGATAGGTGTGAGCTCATTTCCCACAGAAGGAGAAACTAAGCCCCAGATGAGCAGTCAAGACTAGAACCCTACCCGCTGTTGCATGCCTTCCTCCTCTTTTCCAGGAGGGTGTCATTACGTATTGTGACAGTTACTCAGACCTTCGTACTTCAAGTAGGGCTATGCTTAGGGGTTGTACAGCGTTAATAATGTGTTTAAGCCAGGGTATGGGTAAGGAGAGTCTTGTAAAGAGGTTCTATCACAGCATCGACCACCAGCATGCTGTACATCTTGTAGAGTTAAAGGACCTGGGATGCCCTGAATGAATGTTAAATGCCTGACCTGAGTGTACAGCTGAGGATACAACATAATGAGTGCTCTCTGTCGTATCTTTATGAGATGCCTCCTAAGGAATGACTTATGAAATTATGGATACATAGCCATGGAGTTTTGTGTCATCTGCCTTGGTGCAGCTTCTAGAGAAAGTTCCTTCAGTTTTTCTTGTTGCCATTCTTCAGAAACTTGTATAAACCACTTAGAGTTAATAAATTAAATGTTGATTTGCAGATGGAAATATTATTATTCAAGGGTTTAATAGTTGTTGTTATTACCATAATCATCATTACTGTTACTACAGCAATTCTAACTTCAGAAAACTGAAAACAACTACTGTAACTATGTCTCAGGAAAAATACAGAAAAAATGTTATTTATTGACTTGTTTGTGGACAAAATAAACACTTGGAATTGGATGAAATTATGGTGAAAAGTTATTGGTGGATATTTTTTACCTATTAAGAAGAGAAGATTGCCAGTTTTCGATCAGGCCTAAGATCTCTTTGCTTTGCTTTCTGCAAATGAAATGGCAGGTCAGGCATGAATATGCTGTTAGATTACGACAATCTGTAGCCCAGGTACTTCTGGAGCCAGAAACTATTTCTTCATAATTGGTACAATTGTCTTTTGAAGGAATGTTAATTTTTAGCACATGATCTTGCAGAAAGGAATTCCGTACCTATTACACATTGTTTGTTTTGGTTTTTTTTTTAAGTTCTCTGGTAGTGAAAATAATTTTGACACCAACTGGAGTGAATAAAACACCTGAGTAATATATTTTAGGTATCTGCTTTCAGATGAGATGAATAGCACTGTAGATTTACTGGTTCTTCCCCATCAGTCTAGTAGTTAACTTAGATGCCTACATCGTAGACATGAAAAATTTGGTCTTAAGACTCTATGCTTTCTCTTTGTGTAAATTAGTCATTAATAATAATACCTAGTTAATGCAAAGTTATTCTGAAAGAATTACTAAACTTCAAATTTCGGTATTTAAAGGAGTCTGTGAGCCTTACAAATTTAGAGGAGACATATATGGGAGGCAGCGTATTCCATGTCTTCCTATTACGTTTTACTTCTCTCATCTGAAGCATCCAGGCCTGGTTCGTTCTTCCTCTTAAGCAGATGGTCCCAGGGTTGGACCTGCTATTGCGATTCTTATTAACTGTGTGTCCTCTGGTCACAACTCTTTTTCTCACACATTGTGAAAATATGGACTTGTTTAATTTTTTTGTGCCTGGTTGCTTGCCACTATTAAAGGAAAAGGCCAATATTCTATGTGTCCATTAAATCTGAAATATGATCAATGTATACAAAGTGCTTCTGTTGTACTCACTAGAATGTATTGCCTGAAGTTGTCCTCAAAACACAGCAATTTAAAAATGAAATTAGTTTGAGGGAATATATTTTTAATGTGCATGACTTAATAAAAAAAAATTAAATCTACTCATGTCTAAATCACCAGTAATTAATGTGTGGCTACAAAATAATCAGTTCCCTGAGATCTTCTTAGGGGATTGGTTTTTAATGAGCTGCTTGCATTCTCAGCATTTGGAAAGAGGTAAAAAAAAGAATATGCCAGCCATTTCATTACATTCTCATGGGCTGTTGTTCTGAGAGAGTCGTAGGTGCATGTATGCAGAATGATCATTGGTCTGAGAGATACTAGGCTAATGACAACTGCAGATGAAAAATGCCAGCTGATCAAGTCTGCAACCGTGTCAGACAGGATTCCCTCTCTCTCCTCCCTGAGCTGTTAATTCATCTAGAATAAAAAGGAAAATAATACGAAGTGGATTTCTTTGTCATTTTCAAATAGACTGACTGTACCTCTTTCTCCACTGGAATGGAGTCACTCCATGCTGCGAACTGATGTCTTTTAAATGTATTAGATTCTCAGTAAGTTTAACACAGAGGACTTCGTTCTTTCTTTAGATCCATGGGTGCACATTGCAACTTATGTTGTAAAAATCACCTGTTGTGGGTTTACATGCATGTCTAGGGTCACACAACAAGGCCTAAACTGGTAATTTCCTGACAGATTAAACAAGCTGTAATAACTAAGAAGGAAGTTTATACTGCTGAAGATACATGTGTACTCTGTGTAATGAGAAAAGTAAGGTAATTACGACATCTTGTCCTTGATGTCCTTCAACACTGACATAAATATTTAACAAAAGTGTGACACAAAATTCACACTTTCCATGTAATATGTTTTTTATATTTTATTAATTTTTAAATTATTGGATGTCTACATTTTTTCATAGCAAAGCCTTATAACTTGAGGGGGTTTTGCCTCAGGCAAAGCACTGCTGCTTGATTTATCTTCTGCACTTGTCTTGCTTTAACAATATGAACTTTTTTCAGAGAAGTGCAAAGCTGTGTTTGACCCCACAGGGAAAAAGTTTTCTTTTTCAAGAAATGTGTACGAAGTACTTAATAAGTTATGTCACTCAGTTTTACTGTATATTATTTTTTCAGTGACTACAGTTAACTTTCTGAATCCCCAGATGCCAACATTTTAATAAAAACAAGACATTTTCAACAAAATGTCAGTAGCAAAGTGATCAAAGTGCTATGGGAGCAGTTTGGCAACAGTTTGAGCTTTGAATTTCCTATTCACTTTCCAAAACATTCACTTAAAAAGCATTTATTGAAGCTGAACTGCCTTTATCAGCCTGATCAGAGCTCCATAAAGAGCATGCATGATTCAACTGCCTTTCCAAGCTTTAAAAAAACATAACTTTGATATATGCCTCACAAGTACAGCACAATAGTTTTCATGCTCACGTTTGTTAAGATTTAGTGCAGCCATTAAAGAACAGAAGGGCTCTTTGGTGGCAATTCTCAGACATACCAAATATCCCAAAGCACAACCTTCTACAAATCAGAGATTAAGGTACTGACAAAAATTTCCACTTGATTGCAGTTTTTCCCCTTAAACTTGTATCAGGAGTGACTATCTTTTCGATCAAATCTCTGAGGGAGGTGATTTTTTATTTTTTTACTCTCTGAGAAAAATATCAACAGAGAGATAAAAAGTGACATTTTACGTGCCTTGTCCAGAAGTCAGTCGATTTATTTAAAAAACTTTGTGTGTGTCTGACCTATACATGAAGTTTGTGACATGTCTCTTGTCAAGTATTGATCACTTAAGACTTCAGTGTTTACTTACTGCAATGTAGCTAATAACGTCTTTTTATTTAGTTTTGTGGCTTTGAATTCTTATCATGACCCAGCTGATTTCTCTGGGACATTCTTGCTTCAGCTGTGTAAATGGGCTGTAGAAATTAAGCCTACTAAAGCACCTTTCCTGGGCAAACAGCCTTTGTTTTCCATCAGTTCACACTGCAAGTGGTTTGCATGCAGATAGATACATTTGGAAGCAGTAGATGCCATCAATCTTTATGACTTTCTGATACACACCATTTGACCTCTACCTCTTGTAAGGGGTGGCTGAGCAATATGCTACGTTCTCCTTGAATGACGTAAAACTTTCTTGTTCAGCTCACCTCAGCATTTTGTGATCATTGCTGGGTATACATGAAAGATGGGGCTTTCATCAAGTCTCTCCTTGGTGTCTTTTGGATGGCATTCTAATCTGCCAGACCTTCTTCTCTATAAACATTTATGTTATACTGTCATACTTTCCATTGCTTCTCACTTCAGGATGAAGATGCTGATTATACCTTTTTTTTTTAATATACCCAGACTATTATTGTACAGACTCAAAATATCAACAGAGACATTATGCCTAGGGTCACTGGCAAATCTTGTATGGAACTGTGAAAAGCTAGTAAACTGAGAAGAAAAAGCTCATCTTTTAGGATATTTGTGTAAGTTTCACCAGAGAAATAAGATGATCTTCAGTAGAGGATTTAGATCCTGCCCTGTTCAGAACTGTATATATTACCATCATACGACGCTACATGATGGAGTTTCTGAACCGCTGTTTATGCCACCCAAGTAGTTTGTAATGCAATGGTTCATTTTACATAGACTGAAAATGTAATTAACTGAACAATGATATTTCAGGTTTCTATTCAGCATTAATTATACACATGTGTCTGCAACAGATCTTTCAGCTGAATCTTATGATCTACAGGTGCCTTTAAATATCTGTTTGAACCAGAGCAGCGAAAAATGTAAGACACTGACTTGAAATCCATCAATCATTATAGCAACAGCCAGCAGCATCAGCCAGAAAAACAATCTCATTTGTCAGATTAAAAAAAAAAAAGGATTTTGTAATCTACAAGAACAGAGTGAAAACTACATGCTCAATGTAAAATCTGCGATTCTAAAAATTCCTACTCAACTTCCCTCTAACTCTCTGACTGTCTATATTACAGACACTCCCTGTCTCTTTACTTTAAATTCCTTTAAACCATTGCAGTTACTTCTTTGTGCATGCCTAGAACTGTGCCAGTCTTATTACAGCTCAGCAGTTCAGAGATTACTTTGTACCTAAGCTCAATTAAAACAGAAAGCAAGAAATTCCTCTTCCAAAATATCACTATGTTTGATATGAAAATATTTTTCACCATTAAGTTAACATACTGACAAAAGTGGACTGCTAACAAATATTGTTCAGATGTTATTTTCATTAACTAAGCCAGAAGAAATGGTGTTCTCTTTTTCTGTAAGAATGAGGCAGTTAAAGTGCTGCCCAGATGGTAGAAGAGGCAAATTCATTTCTTTCCCTCACCTAAAATTATTCAAAACCACATCCCATATGGGAATAGGCTAACCATCTGGCTATATCTGTTTTATCTGACAAGGGAATGGTTGGGAAATCCTACTGGGAAAGGAAAAGTCTTGAACTGTGATTCTTGTTCTAAACAGTTATTCTGAAATTTACTTATATAGTCACTAACAAAAAGTTTGAACATTTCTCAAACAGGTACCATATTTTATCTCTCCCCTGTTTCAGGTGACATCCTAGTCACTCCCACACAAAATTATGCTATTGCTCTACTTCAATGAATCTTGTATTTCTTTTTGCATAGTTGCACAACTTCAGCAGAAGAGTAGGAAGATGGTAACCACAGAGTGAGGCCTGTAATCTGCAGGTGGGGAAATCTTCCGGAGGAAAGGAATCTAATTCTGTCAATATATGCCAATATTTAAAGAGTATGGCAATTGGAAAGAAGGTCACCCCTCTCAGTTTTGGACATAATTTCAAAGAAAGCACAAGTGGAAAGCAACCAATTGAGGAGTTCCTCTCCCTCAGGAAGTGTTTTGGAAGCTCTCAAAGTGCTCAGCAGCTCAGCACTGAGTTGTTAAAGTCTGGCAAGAAATGAAAGTCTGCAGTCTTGGGGTTCTATCAATACTGGAAAGCTAAGCAGCACTAGTGACTTTTCTCAAGTTCTGCCTGGGTGGTTGATCTGGCATAGCTTGACTCACTTGCAAACATCATCCCCAGATACCACAGTACCTACTGGGAATGGTTGCTGGCCTGTGCGACCCAAGCAACTATGACTGGAGAAATATCTGAAGAAAAGTCTGAAGTCAAAAACTATGCAGGAGAATATGTTAACTATTAGATATCAAGGATAACCAGGCACAAGTGCTAGAGCTCACGTTGTGACCCTGATAAATTTATTAGCACAGTTCTGGCAACTCCAGGATCTACTTAAGTGCAAGAGGAATTCAAAAAGCCTTCTAGTAGTTGCTTCTTCCATAATGTCTCTCTCTTCAGCATTTTTCTATGGTATCTGTTTCAATCCCTGTTGAACTCACATTTCAGCTCTTTGAGAACGGGAACACTCACAGGCTTTTCTCTTCTACTTTGCTACTCTTTACCATAAAGCTTGAGGAACTCGGCATATCAGAGAATACTGACCTTTTGTCAAACACAGCTGAAATTAATTGTCTTCAGAAGCATTTGAGGACAACAGACAAACAGATATAACACACACACACATTAGCTTCATTAATGTAATCAAAGTTTGACTAGGAAATAAGGCTAAAATTAAGTAATAAATATACCAATATTAGGATTTTTTTTTTGAGAAGTAACTCCATCTTCTCTTTAGATCCTTATATCAAACAGCATGCTGACTGACTCTGTCTGACACCTGGCTATTGCTTTCTTGATGCATGATGCTTAACTTCTAGCTTCTGCTGCCTTTCACTTGAGTTGAAGTTTGATCTCCTGGCACCTGAAAATCCTGACTCCTAGAATGCTGATAAAGAGTATTCTTTTTAGAGGTAGGAAGGAGTGAAAGTGAAGTGGCTTAGAATTCTTTTGACTAGAAATAAAAGTAGAAAATTAAAGAGTTAACTGTTTCCCCAGCAAAGGAATATAGATTTCTCCTAGTAATTTGAAAAATACATTCTAAAGTATTATTTATACAGTATTTAAACATCACAGAGTTAAAGTCCAAGATACTCACACTACATTTTTAACAGAAAAAAACCAAGTAATATAAGAATTAAATTTGGGGAGGACTGTAAATGAAACCCAGAACTTTAGGCTTTATTCTCATAATCAACACCATTAGCCATAGTAATGCTGCAACAGAGAAAAATCTTAATGATATGAGATAGGTTCTAGCTATTTTTTTCAGTGAATTGACATAATAACAAACAATTCACTATGACAAATAATACACAGAGGAAAGAAAGCTCTCATTTACCTGCTGATTTTCCCTGGTGAAGCTTATTTTTTAACTCTAAAATGACATAAACACAGAGTTATGCTCCTAACCTTGCCAAGGTGTTCTTCTGCCTTGGTCATATGGAGTGTTGTGATACATAAACCTAAATCCAGTCGAGACTGAGAAATTATTCTTCATTGGCTCTGTTCCCTGAGGCAGCTGTTCGAGTTGGCATTCTCAAACATGCCTGACACACACAATCTGAAAATGTGTAGCAATCTCTAAATTTATGCAGATGTCCAGATGCTAGAGTGCTGATTGAGACATGGATGATGAAGGTTCAGTTCCATGATCCTTCCTGAAAGTAGGAAGTTAAAATCCTAATTTCCCACTTCTATTCAAAAGACATTAATCTTGAGGATATTTACTTCTGCTGCAAAAGGTCACTGTCTACCTCTCTTACTGAAATCATTTGAATGCAAAAGATCTGTTTGGTGAGAAAAACATACACAAAACAGTGTACTTGAGTAATCTGGTAGATTAACAGGGTGGGGGTATTACTAAGAATGTGTCTTTTGTATAATATAATAGTATTTAAAGTGGGTTATAAAGATCAGATCACCTACAGATGCTTTACCCATAATAACGCTCTCTCTTTCTGCTTTAATGGTTTGTTTATGAACAACAGCACATCTTCATCAAGTAGCCTGGATATTATGGTGCAATTTGGAACACAGATTTGTGTCACTCCCAGCAAAATATATTTGACTTTATAAATAAATCATGAAACATGTTATCTAACTTTTGGGTTTTTTTTAAGGAATGAGTCATTTGACTCCTCTGTGAAAGACTATAGCTGCTTCCCCTTCCCTTCAAAAAAGGAGTGGGAAAAGGCACCAAGGCATGTTTGAAGCTAGAAGCATGAAGCATGTTTCAGGATGCACCCTGCACTTAATATTTCCTATTGGCCACAATAGAGTGTGTCTTGGATGGATTATATCCTGAGATGTCTTTTTCTATGTTTATGTTGTAAATTAAACAGTTGCAGGGAATGTTCATATGCTCTGGAACTTCAGTGTCTATTTTTTTCATTTTATTTATTATTTTTATAGTGGCCCTTGGCAATTTGACTTGAGTCAATTAGCACTCTCCCAAATAATTCCTGGTCATGGTTCAGGAGTTATTGCATGTATGGACATTCTTAATTATCATTTTGGGTCTGGTTTCCTGTTATGGATGATGAAAGAATTTAATGGTATGGACACACACACAAGGATTCATTTAATGCCTGTCAGCCATTGGTTCTGATGTACTGTGTAGGGTACACAGATTTTTATTTCCACTGCCTTACCTGTCAGGTCCTAAGCAAATTTTTGCCTGTGATCTTCTTTGGATCTGATCCTAAGAAACTTGCCCAAATTTACCCAAGATGCCCGTTTGTAGATAAAAGAAGTGAAGACATGTTAGACTGAGATGAAGTCCTACTCTTTAATAAAGAAATCATCTGTCTTTCTGCTTTTTAGCAAAAGGTGTACAGGAGAAGAAAGACTTTGCTTAGTGGATGGGAAGTGGAAAATTATTTCATACTAAAGAGACTATTATAAAAAATAACAATATAAAATTTTCTGAAAGGAACAAAGGAAGCATTCAGAAGTTGAAGAATAGATGAAGGTTCAGAGCAGATTTAAGAAAAAAATCAGTAATCAGACATGGAGTAATGTTACGGAGAATTGGAAGAAGACTATACATGAATGTGATAAAAAGATAATGAAAAGTTTAGAGGACAGCAAGTTAATGTTGGTTTTCCAGAACAGAGTGATGCATTTAACTTTGAAAAAAATGGACAAAGGATGGTGGAGAGGCTCTATGGGAAGAGACTAAAGCTGTCAAGACAACAGATAACAAATATATAGATCAGGGTATTGGCTGGAAGAACAAGAACAGGAGAGAGATTTTACACTGAAGAATGAGTGACAAGACTTTGACAGAGCTAGCTGCATACTGGAAGTCTCAAATTGGAGCTGAAATAAACAAGAGCTAGTATCAGTGTGCTTTCCTTGACACAAAAGTCTTCCACGCATGGTGGTAGCGTCAGTCAGTTCTGTTAGTCCCCCTGTGTGTATATGTGTATGTCAATCACCTAGCCAAGAAATGCAAATTTAAAATTCTGTAAAGAAAGAACTGGATTTTAAATCTCTCTTTCTTATGCATGTACACAAACCCATGTATATATAGACATTCTGTAAAGCACTTCTATCGCAGTAGCAATTTTTCTTGACATACGATTCTTTCAGTATAAAAAAGAAAGAAGTCTAAATGAAATTTTGGCAACCCAGTCTATGAAAACAGGTTACTCAGTTAGTTTAGTTACTAATCGGTTTTGTGCCAATTTCATTTTCATAGTGTCATGTTTATTGAAAACTTGAATTCTAATGTTTTTTTCTTCTTCATTGTCTTTTTTTGTTGTTGTTGTTTGGTGCAGAATGTTTTATCTCATGGAATTAAAGGAAAAAAACCAAAACTAAACCCAACACAATGTGAGTGTATGATGGAAATATTTGCATGGAATTCTGTATTGTTGAAATACATGAATTCTAGGTTTCTGTTTAGAATGGTGGTCTTCACTTCCATGATTCTCTTGTCTGAGCCACTTCTTACAGGTGGAAGATTTTCTCATTATTTCTGTGATTCTATTCTGCAGGTTTACCAAGACTCCGTTCATGGCTAAGGGTCCCATTCTGCCACTAGCTAAACAAATATGCAACAGTCAGTTCCCACTTTAAAAATGTGTGAGCAATGTATAAAGGTCCAAACAAAGAGATCCGCAAAACAGAGGGAAGAGACCAAGAAAATATGAGACAATTCTGGTTAATGCTCAGAGCTGTAGTCAGAGCCTCTTGCTGCATAACATCTATATAATTTAATCTAGGCCTCACAGTAAGGTTCCATGAAAGGTGTAAAGAATGACAACGGTGTGGCTTTATGGCTGTTCACAGGGAATCCTGTCTATAACCAGAGATACATAGAATCAGTCATGAAAGTACTTGTTTGAAAAATTAAGACATGGATGGAAAGGTTGTCATTTTAATTTGAGTGGAGGAAGAAAGTAACATTTCAATAGTTTCAGAGACCCAATCAATTGGAGGAAAAAAAATGCACAGAAATGTGGAGGAGAAAGTCTAACAGACAGCTGCAAAGAAAACAGTGACATGGTGTAACTTTTGTCCAGCAGTATGGTTATCACAGATTTGAATTCCATAAAACCCTTCAGTCAGGTCTTATTTTGAATCAAATAGGCTGATCTCAATTTTTCTTTTACAGGCTTAAATCCTCATACACAAACACTGGAAAATAGGCTTTCTGGTGCATAGCCAGCTCTTACTTCTCCTTGTTCACAAATGTAAATTGCTTGACTTAACAAAGGGCATTTTACTTGAGGGAGAAAAGGAAACCGTAAGAAAGTACATAAGCAAGATAACATACAGCTCCTAACTGCTAACTATTTCATGGTCCTCTTTTGCAATAAGGCAGCTCCTAAGTCAGCTGTTTTTTTTTCTCTGCTTCTGCAGTAACATGTACCCCACAGCTGGGACTGCCCAGACTTGCTGGGTAGTAAAGCCCTACTGCTGACCTTATGGTGATGTGACCTAGTTTGCTTTTAGTGACAATCCCTCACTACTCCTTGTTAAGCTACCTGCTCACTGTTTTTCTCCACTCCTTGCTCTGCTAGCACCTTTACCAGCCATTCCCAGTGTTTATAAATTCTTACCAAGAATTCAGGAAGCACTGAAAATCAACAGTCTTGTAACGTACAACTGATTCTTAAACAGACTCTTTTTTCTCAATTTACAGATACCTCTTAAACTTGCTGTCTTTTAGAAAACGTATTCCTACAAAGTCTCCTGTCTTTTTTTCTTTTTTTTTTAATAAAGGCCATCATTTTTGTACCCTGCTACAGAAAGCTATTGCCTTAGGTTAGCTGTCTGCTCTATTTGCATACATTTAATTGACCATCATTCCTGTACCCTGTTATGGTCAGAAATGTCTCTTTACATTATGGTATTACCAGAAATAGTTTCCAAATATAAAGAAATAATCTATGCAAACAAATAAGCTGCAGGCTGCCCGTTGGAGCATTTCATTTGTCTTCTTTCTTTCCACTAGATGTCAATAGTGTGCTCTTCCTTTTTGAGCTCCCCTACCACTTGAAAATTTGGAATAAAGAATAGCAGGCGTTTGGTTTTTGCTTTAGCCCTTAGCCACAAAGTTTACATCCCCATACATCCCTGAAAGGGTATACCAAAGCAAATAAGGAATAAGAGGTCTGTCGCTAACGTTGAGAATGATTTTTGTTTACGGAATCAAGATTAGGCTCTGTGGGTGCTGAACTGAAATAAAATTTCTTTTAAATAGGGCCCTGAGAAATAAATTGTAACCAGCAGTTAATGACCAGTTTGTGAACAGCTTGAGGGAAAGCCAAGGGCAGTTAAAACTCCAGCAAATTAGTTGTTAACTGTGATAATGAATGATATTGCAGGGATTATTGCTATTATAAACTGTAATCAATCAGGTTTACCATTGTGTCTAAGGAAAAGTTTGCAAGTAACAATATTTTATGGATGGAGCTCTGCACTTCCAATTTTAATATGACAATCTGAATATTCCATGATGCTAAATTCTACTATCAGTTCCCAGGCAAATATAAGCATGCATATTACACATAAAAATAAGAAGAACTTCATGATAAATTGTGGTCATATGAAATAATAAGGACATCAGCTGAGGCATCACGAAGCTTGTCATGATTTATAGGAAAACCATACAAATAAAGAGGACTGTCTGTGGCTGGATTCACTGTTGTATCCTTCCTAGTTAGGCAAAGTTGTAAATTTGAGTAATTCATGGCTGTTTTGTTGATTCAGTTCTGAAAATTTCACTGCATGTGTAACTCCTACTTACACAGTGCTTTGCTGAGCAATGCATCTCCTGCTCTCAAGTGCAGTAATTCTCTCCCAGTCCCAGGTGATGCATTGGCTAGTTCATCCCATCAGGGAGATTTGTGAACTGTTGCTTTAGCAACTGGGTCTGCTGCATGGTTTCTGGAGGAAGAATATCTAGCCTTCCATGGGTCTGGCATTTTTTTGTTTGTTTTAACTTTGAATGTGCACCTTAACAAAAGCCTGTCCTTTTATTGGTGGCCTGCAGTGTCAATGTCTGTGTGCAAGAAATATGGACAGTAGTCTAGAGGTACCAATAGAGTTAGTGTAAGTCTACATTATGAAATATACCCATATTTTCAAGCAGGTTTGATATGTCTTTTGCTTTGGGTCCTAGAATTCTATTGGCTCCTGTCATATACATGGTACTAGTGTGAGTCTCCAGTATCGCAATGCAGAAGGAAGAAGGATGCAGATGAAAAGAAAACTGACGCAGTATACCAACCCCTTCACATGCCATGGAAGTGAGCTGGCTGCATCATCTGGGCACCCTCTCTCACTGACAGCAAACACATTTCAGATCTAGCTGTTGCCTGTGATTCTGAAGCCAAACAAAAGTGATACAGGGACTGATCCTTGGCCCGAATGTCTAGGGGTACAAACCAGCTTACTGTCACACTATTGAGACCTATCTGTCACTACAAACTGTTCTCAGACTTGCTGTTGATCGTGTGCTCCTGGACCTTCTCTGGATCCAGAGGTAGCACCTGTGGTCCAAAGACATAGTTATGATTTCTTAATGTTTTATTTTCCAGGTCATAGTTTCAGAAATAATGTGAATGGTGTTCTTCAGGGTGCCTTTTAGGGTAGTTGTTGCCTGGACAGGCATGTTGCAGGAGAGACCATGAGAGCGCAAAGCCTTTAGGATGTTGCTGGAATAATGCCTGGGACAGAGGAAGCTATGGCTGTGCAGTCACATTCATAGCACCTTTTGAAAGCAGTTCCTAGAGTGATCAGTGCCTTGGGTTGTGCCTGAGTATACTCCCTGAGAAACCCAGATGGTGTATGCATAGATGAGAGACCTAACAATTACGCAAACTAAGTGATACAGAGGTACAATCTTTGATATTGCTCCCTGGCTCTCTATATAGAAGTAGATACATTCAGTCTGGCCTTGAACATGTTCCCAGTTCTGCTGATTATGCAGCTTACTTCTGGTTTAAATTAAAATTACAGATATGGATTAAAACTGAAATGTTAACAAAGAATGGAAAACAATAGCATAATTATTGTAGAGATGCTCTTGATGCTTTTTCTAATTGGATTTTAGACCAAATCCATATTAAAGCAAAGTGATCAGCACTGGCACTTAAAATCTCCTACCACTTAAAGTATTTTATGAATTACAAAGTAGACGGGATAATTCAGATCAGTATTAATCTTGGTAAATACATGCTTACAAAATGTCATGCAAACCCTAAGTGAGCAATGATAACTAAGCCCCAAATGGGGGTGTGTGTAAGTAAGGTTATATAATTTGTTGGCAGACTGTTTTTATTTTCTTAGCAGGAAAAATATGGATTATGGCCATGGCTCATAAACTGTGAAGAGTTAGCATTAGTAGATTATGAAATGAACACTAAAGAGATGTTAAATGCTTTAGAACAGAACAAAGAAAATGGAAGTAACAAGATTTGTGTCAGTCACAGACCTCACCATTTGTGTGTCTTTTAAAATAGCTATTCAATGCTGTTTTTCCACCATGCTACATATTTCCTCATGCTCTCTTAATGTGTTTAATTATACAGATATCTGGTAGGTATCTCTTCAATTTCCTCTGTCATAAAAACCTCCTGAAACTGATCTTTTAATCTTTTATCGCTTGCAGTGCTCTAAATCACCTTAATCTCTCCTTTTGTTCCTAGTTTGTTCAATTGTCTACTGCACTTCTCATAGATTTCTTAGTTCTGATAGGGTTAAACATGTTTTCTTGTTTGTTTTTGTTGTTGGTGGTGTTTTTTTTTCCCCTTTCAAACATTTCAGGTTCTTGAAGAATAGTCAGGAGATTGTAACAATCAAGACCTGCTAAAGAAGTTTAGAATATAAACCAAAATTAGTATTTACAATGTAGGCTAGAATTTTGCTCTGATTGTTTCTTCTTATGACAGACTATAGCTTTTAATCTTACGGAAATTATCCGTAACCCAATCTCAGCATCAATTCACTTTTGCCAATAAACTGAGAAGTAAAAGGAATAGACCCAGCTCTTGAACTAAGCCAATGAGCTAGCACTTAAAACATGTTTTTTATAATGAAAACTGATTTATCATAGTTTATAATGCACTTACATTAACTTGTAGGTCATATATTATGTAAAAATCTTAGTAAGAATTTGGGCTTTAATGGGCAAATAGAGCTTAATATTAATACAACTGAGACAAATTTTCCATGCACTTAAACTGGAACAAAACCAAACTAAGACATTCTTCCAATGTATGCTAGTAACTCTTTACATAGATTGAAAGCAGAGTTTTTCCTATTAATTTAATATCTCATAATAATAAAGGGCAGAATATTTAATGAGATAAAAAACAAAATAAGATTTTTATTTATTTGTAAAGTGAAAAATTATTGCAATGAAACTGCCCTGGAAGATAAACTTTTATTTCTTTAGACTTAAATTGTAGTAATTAATATATATTGTGTAACTACAATAGTATGTTCAGAGTTGAAAGTCACACTTTACTAAAACTTTCTCTTCTAGAAAATAAAGTTTTCTAAAGGGTGAAAAAAGTAAATGGTTTCTTAGAATAGCAGAATACTTATAGTCACATGAAAAAAAGCTTTGGTTGTAAAATTATTGGTACTTTCACAGCATTTACTGTTATATAAAGAACTTATGTATTTTAGGGCTATCATTTGATTCAGCGTTCAAAAAGTTTAAACAGTAGTACCTTAAGTCACGAAACTGTCTGTTGTATTGTGGTGGTTTTTTTTATTTTTTCATTAAATAAAGCTTTTTCCCTTAACGGACTTAACTAACTATCATCTATTTATTTAAAATTTTAATTGAAAAGTTACCTACACAATAAAGTTAAAATATACTGCAGATTGTGTTCTAAAATAATCCAAAGAACTATTTTTGTGTGTATTTTGGTAGAACGTGGTGGCTTACTTTCCTTCCAATAAATATGCTCTGACAATTTTTATCATCCTGAATATTTGCTTTAGACTGAATGGTTTATTTTCAATAAGAATGACACATCTTGTCCCTTATTTGTCCTCTCCAGGATTTGATCTTCCTTTGTTAATTGTAAGGCATATAATTTCAGAGTTAAGTTTTCCAGAAAACTCCTTTGTTACCCAGTGGTTGGATGTCTTCCAAATTGTTTTATGTGATACCAATTCAAGCATTCAGTATGTTAAAATAATCTCAGCCTTAGAGTTTGTTCAAGTAATTACCTCCAGTGTTCTCATTTGAATCACAGAAACAGGCCTAAACTTTTTAAGACTGGGGGTTAACTTTAATACATGAAGTATTTGCATGTTTTTTTCAAATTATCATTCTATACCTGCATTTACTCGTACTTTGAAATGCTTGTTCAGTGCTTTTTTCCCCTCCAAATAAAAATTTTAGGTGAATTAACTAACCAAAATAAAGCCATTTCAATTTGGCATGTTATAATGATGGGTATAGTTAAATGCCAAGAACTTAGATTCTTTTAATTAAGCATGATGCTTCTTGCCAGCAGAAGGAGGGGCCGGACAGAAGAGAAGCTGGGGAAGGTGAAAAGTGAGGGAGGGGGAAGGAGGAACAGGAGTGAAAGCGATAGAGTGAGAGGATGTTGGACTAGTGCCAATTCAGCTGAAGTCAGAAGACAGACACTCATTGATTTCCAAGGCAATTGGATCAGACCCATTGTCCGATGCTACTGCATTTTTTATATTTAGTAAGCGGGAGCTACAGCCAGATTTTCAAACTGCTGAATTTGATACTAAAGTTTCAGCTTCTCATTTTCTGAAGTTCTTTGCTTTTGTCCCAACGCACGCCTGGCTGTGCTCCTAGCATACAGCAAATTTTGGTTTTATAGATAGCCGCACCGAAGGCCACTGGGGAGGAAGGCACCTATGTATTTCTAATACGGTCATCTTCTTTTGGGTGGATAAGTCTTGCAGCTATAGGTCACTGTTGCCTTGCAGGTGTCTGCTTGCTGCTCCAGCAGCAAGGGGAAAGGAAGAGGAAAGGGCTATAGCCCCTTACTGAGGAAAGGGCTACAGCTCTCATCTCCAGCTCTCCCAAGTCAGGCTTGCTGGGTACCGGGTGCCACTTGGAATACAGAATGCTGTGTTGGAGCCCTTCAAGTCTGTAGTACAGGGTGTGAAAAATGGGTTATCCGGGTCAGTCAAGATGTAGCATAATAATATCAGGAATTCAAACTCTCTAAAGAAAATAGTCAGTTCAATTTTTTGCCATCATTTGTCATTGTTTACAACTGTTACTTTCAGGTCTCCCTTTTTCACACCTTACCCTGTCTGAAATGCCTCAGTTTAAGCCTCATCCTCCCACACTCTCCCCATATCTCTAGTCCTGCCTCTCTCCTTTGAATCAACAGAAGGCTGCATTTGATACATTTCAGATTGCAGACAGAGCAGCCATTATACTCTTCTGTTCCTTCACTTGTAAGGATTTGTTGTGATTTTTTAACTAAAATTTATAACGATTTTCTTTCCTTTACGAATTTTTAAAAAAGTTTATCAACATTCATTGATTAAATGAAATGTTAATAAGCTTAGTTATGGCTTAGTCTGTACTACTAGTTCCACTGACTTCTTATCTGAATAAGGGCTATTGAATTTTGAGCCTATATTAAGAAGGTTATCTTGCAAACGGAAGGGCAAGAAATATTATAGCTTTGTTTCTGTAGAAAATGTAATGGCTCTAAGAAGCTTTTTATAGGACCTCAGATGCTGAGAACGACAATATAGAATATTAACTACACAATGGAAAGAAGTTTCCATGCTGCAGGCTGAATGAGACCTAGATGAAATCTGTTGTGGGTACGGTAATTATTATAATTATTTACCAAGCTTCATCTGTGCTGTAATTTACGCTATGGTATGTGACAGGAGACACAAAACCATGACTGTCAGAGTTGTATAAAACTCTTTACTGTTTGTTACATTTCAAAATAAGAGAGACAATAATTCTGCAGATGTCTAGGTTCGGATGATAAATTGGATAGGAAAGGAAATATGTGAACTCAGTGAGCTATGAAGATGTGTGTCTGTCTATAAATTTATTATGTATATCCTTAAGCATATAGTAGCTTGATCAAATGAATAATGTACTTGCAAATCAGATAACTGGATTATCTGTGTTTTCAATGGAAATTTTAAATCTCATCCAAAGAAACATATTGTTTCACCCAATCTAGGTCCTATTTCATTCAAGCAGTTTTACTCTAAGAATAAAGACTCAGGGGTGCATACACAGGAGTGTTTTCATATGCTGTTTGTGTTTGTATTTGTATCTATTTTCACAGCAAGAAAACTTCTTGCTTTGTATGACTAGTAATTTGCTTTCACTCACACAGGCATTTTTGTAAACAGGAGCTGAAATTTTGTCCCAGTCAGGAAGTCTCTGAGTATCTGTTGTCAGCTGCTGAATATTTTGAACTCTGACTGATGTTGTGGCATCTCAGCAGCATGTGAGAGCAACTCATTGCCTCATAAAACAAGGCTTTAACCAGAAAAAATATAGCAACACATTAACTTCATAGTTAAAGCTGTCTCTAGGGCAGTGAAAGATACAGCCTTAAATTGTCTGAGGAAACGGAATAACTTTACTATGGAAACACTCTGACTTTTTGACTCTTCTATAAGAGGCCGCTGCCCTGATACTAGCTGCTACCACCATACCCTGTGTGGAAATTAGTTGTGCTTGGGTGTGTGAGAACCATGTCTATTCAACAAGCAGACGAACACATAGGTTTTGGTTCCCAGAGACATCTAGTTACACTGATTACCGCAGCCTGAGACAAAGGCAGAACATAGAACTGTAGGCATGCAGGAGATTTTCTGGTAAAAAATAAACATGCTATACAAATCAAAGCAGCTCAAGGGATAAATCCCTAGTATTTGTCTGCAGGGGAATTCTTCATGATAATATTGGATTGTTTGTCAAGCTTTAATAAATCTGATTTTTATTAAAAAAATCCGAGCGTGTGCAGAAACACAAATTTATGGATCCTGAAAAGCCTGAAGTGAAATAGCAAGTTCTTGTGAAGAAATAGCTCCTGTGGGGTGCAGATGAGAAGGGATTGTCAGCATTTCAGTTGTTATAGATACTTTCAGTTTACACTTAAATCTCAATTTAGCAGCTCAGATTCCTTACAGGACCTTAGGTGGTTGAGTTCTTCATAGTCTTGATTGACTAATAACCTAGCTAACTAAACAAATCTCTTTTACCATAGTTATCTTTCATTGCTTTCAGCTGTATGTCTGAATATCTGCAAGTGTAACATGGTTTGTCATGGATATACTCATTTAGGCAAACTGAGGCTACAGCCTGTTGATTCTAGCATTTATAGAAAATGTACAAATGTAATGAAGTTTGATTTCTTTGACTGAACTTCTTTAGGTGTTGAAGTGGTAGAAATGTCACTTTAAATACAAAAGGATAATTTTTCCCTTCATTAGCTGGAAGTAATACTGTGACATACAGTCTGGTTTTCCTATTTTCTTGTTTTGCAATAGTCTGCATTTACCAGTGTGTTTATACCAACTGTCTGTAAATTATTTGAGTTAGAATTGTCATTCATCTTGTACAACTCATATGATTTATCAATAGTTTCCATTCTACTTATACTCAGAAGAGCACTGCAGTATGCCTTCAGCACATGCCTTCAGCTGATTGCAAGAAATCCTTCCTCAGAAGTGGGATTCGTGCTACAATGTTAATGTGTGCCATGCTTTCGACAATACCTTGTGTTAGGTTCTCCCACCAAAGCCTGGTATTCATGCTTACGATAGATGCAGTCAAGCTCAGATGCATGTGTACTTTGTATTTCAGTGAATATAAAATGTTTTCCTAAAAGCCCAATATTTGAAGTCAGTACTTATCCTGTTGGACAATAAATTGTGTTCACCTCAGCAAAGATCAATATTTCCTCAGTGGACTGATAAAATAAAAGTGATCTGGTTTAACTTTAGCCTATGCTGTATCAAATGTGGATATTCTTCTAATAAAGTTTCACAGAAGTTAATTGCAATATTCTTGGGTAACTTGACAGCTAGTTATGACACAAGGAAATAATGATAAAATGTAGGCTTTCTATGTAAAATTTTGTATATATTTGTAATGGATTTACGTGGCAAGGTTTTGGTAGCGGTGGGGGTGTCACAGGGGCGGCTTCTTTAAAAGCTGCTAGAAGCTTCCCCTGTGTTCGATATAGCCAATGCCAGCCGGCTTTAAGAACGGACCCGCCGCTGGCCAAGGCCGAGCCAATCAGCAATGATGGTATAGCGCCTCTGTGATAACATATTTGAGAAGAAAAAGTACTGGG
>JAVKLA010000008.1:20898975-20913197 GCA_034782735.1 Sagittarius serpentarius | reverse complement strand
AGCCTTGGTGCTGCGGGAGCCCTGCTCAGCAGCAGCCACAACACTGGTCTGTTACCAACACCTTTCTAGCTACCAGCACAGAGCACAGCGCTATGAAAGCTGCTATGGGGAGAATTAATTCCATCTCAGCCAGACCCAATACACTGTTATAACTTTTTTCCCTAAAGCAGCTTGGTATTGATTTGGTTGTTGAATATTATAATGTACACTTGCATTATTGACACAATATTATAAGCATATGCTAATACGTCTTCAAAAGCTAACACCTCTAGGCTGAGGCATGGTACCTGATTATATGAACTTTGTAAACATTTTGCAGATGCCAATTGCAAAGCTGATTGGTATAAATCACTTCTCAGATTGTGTCTCAGCCAAAAAAGAGTAACTTCCAACTAAGGTGCAGTGAAGTCTTAAATTATGGTAACTTCTTTGTTTGCAAATGCGTGGTAATAGTCTTATTTTTAACCTGCTCTGTATAATACAGCTGCTTTGGCTTATTTAATTTAAAGACTTATTTTCTGTGTGATGATATCACAAGACCCTGCAGTGGCGGGGTGACCTAATGGCTCAAAACTTGGCTGAGAGCAAGAACATCTGTGCAAAATATCTACCTAAATGGAGTAATGAAGAAGCCTGCAGGGAGAAGTTTCCTTTGTTAAGATTTCTTCCTGATTTGTGAAGGGGTCTTGCTATAGGGCACTGACAGAAATCAGAGCCTGAACTTTAAGCTAGGCCCGTCCTGAAAGGACCTCTTCTGGATGCAAACTCAACCTTTGTGACTACTTTTCTTAAATGCTGTAATGATAATGAGTAATATCATTGGCATTTTAACAAATTTCATGGTTTGCAAGAACAGATCACATACATACAACAGACATTTCAGGCTCTTTATTGCCTGTGGCTGCAGTCAGATAGTAAACATTGATAAAGCAATACATCTTTCAAACCAAACCAAACCAAGCCTAAACAAAACAACCTGATGAAAGGGAACAATGAGGACTGAGACTTAGTCCGAAAAAATTAGTTCCTTGGCTGTCCAGAGGAAAAAAAGTCCTTCCATTAATTTAACCTGTTAAATTTAAATGCACTCATAAAGGAAAGAAGTGACCTAGGGGAAACAGCTGCTTGTACATCTAAACATTGTGTAGCTATCTTCAAACACTCTTTAAAGCACTTGATAAGAGAAAACTGCCAAAATGACAGATGAAATTTAGTGCAGATAAATATAACATTACGTACACAGAAAATAAAATATTCTGATTTCATATGAAAAATACTGGTCTCTGAGCTAAACATTACCACATAGGAGCAAGATTGCTGGCCTATAGTCAGTTCAGTGCTTGTTAGTGACCAAAGAAATGAGCTGAGTCTTAGGAATTATTAGAAAACAAAATAAGAACATCATTGTTTCACTGTACGGATTTACATGATTTGTCTGAACTTTGACTACGGAATGTCGTTCTGAGTAAGAACTAAATCTCAGAAAAGATATAGTAGAAATTGCAAAAAGTTCAAGAAAGGGTGGTGTTGATGGATAAAGTATGTAGCAGCTTCCTTATGAGAGATATCTGAGTCTTCTAGTACTTCTCAAGCTGGTAGACAATCTGGAAGTGTGACAGAAGTCTGCAAAAACAGGGCATGAAGAGGATGAGAAGTATTACATGAGCTGTTGTTTTATTGGATCAAGACAGCTGCAGAGGACAGAAGCAAGCATAACAGATATTTTTTCCCCATAAGCTATGTTTTACCATACAAGTATAACAAAACATAACAACCTGTAAGTAGTCTGAAACTTCACATCAGTGATTAAGGCACTTGCTCACTAACTGACCAAATGGAACGAATCACGAACTAGGTGCTTATTTTAGAGTGGGACAATTGGGATCTTGACAGATAGCTCTTCTTGCTCTCTCTCTCTCCAGCTCTACATTCTTTCATAGTGCTAGTGCCTGTGTGTTAATCCTCACTTGCTTCTGCACGTACATGGCCAACACATGATGGGCCGTATCAGGACATGTGTATTTGACAAGACTGTATAATCACCCTAGTTTCTAGTTTTCAAAGCTTCTGCCTCAACAGCAGCTTCATTTCAATAAGCTATTAACATCTCATAGAAATCCTATATATCAGCAGAAAAGATTTTCCATGGCTACCACTATGAGCTAAACAAGTTCAGAAGTTTAAAAGTATCTTAAGTCAAGTGCTTTTAAATACCTTCCTTAGCATCTCTTTTTGATAGTATAGTAGAAAGAATAATGGCTAAGTGGGCCGTTAGTCAAATGCAATAGAGCTGTTCTTATTTCATATTAAATTTACCTAAAATTAGCCTGATGACAAGAAAAAAAAATCCAGAATTCCTATCTATGCTAGTACTTTGAAGACCACCAGAGTAACTTGACCCTTTCAGCATATGTACAGTATCGTAATAACATATTTAGGCTCAACTTATGTTCCCATTTAACGGATATTCCTTTCAGTTTGGATCATTAGTTTTATATCTCCTACAGACCGTTTCCAGAACAGTGTAAATGTTTTGAGCATGCCAGGCCTCACCGCATTAGAAGAAAATAAAAGAAGAATGAAAAAGTGAAAAATTAAATTAGACACATCTTGCCACATTTTTCCTAACTGTTGTAGTGATAATGAGTGATATCATCATTGACTTAACAAGTTCTATAGTTTCCTTCCCTCTTTGCCAGTGATACTAGCTTATGCTAATTAGCAGGTTCATGTCCAGCTTTTTGTTAGATTCCTTTCTTTTCCATTTCTTCTTTTTTATTGGGATTTTAAGTAATGTTAAAAATATTAACTGTTTTGTATTTCAGTATTTAGTTAGTATATTAACATTTCTAAGTGAATAAAAATAATGCAAACTTAGTAATTTGGGAAAAAAACTCAAAATATTCTAAGAAAGATGTTGCAACTGGAAATTTTTAAAGATTTTTTTAGGTTTTCAATGCGGTGAAAAGAGAAAAAAAGTGAAAATACTTTTCATGCAAATGAAATTCCAAAATATGTCATCACTGGAGAATGAGGGTATAATTGTCCTACATTTAGATCATCTATGGATGTATTTTCATTCTTGATGTTTAGATTTTATTCATTTAATTCCAGTTCAGAATGTGAAGTCCTATAAAATGGGTATTGTGGTGAGTTGACTTTAAATAACATTTTTATTAAAGTCAAAGTTGGTGAAGGGTTTCACTTTTACTGCACTGTTAGGATATCTTTTTCTGTATATTCCAGTAATACAATGAATGATAATAGAAGAGCGCATATTGCTTCTGGGAGCTTACCAGGTCTGAAAGCATCATGATTTCAAAAAAATTTCAGGAGAATATTCCATGCTAACATTTTAATCCATTTAAATATTTTAAAAATATTTACTTGTATTTTAGTTCGAATGAAATTAAATAGAAAGATCTATGGAAAGCTGGGAGCTGACCAAGTTCCATGTTAAAACTGCATGAAGTCAATAATTGGTTTCAAGTTCATTTGAAGTTCTCCTAAATCATAACAAAATTAGTCTGAATTTCAGTCTGATAAAAATAGCATAAAATAAGCAGGTTTTTTGCATGGCTTTGGGAATTTTACTGCAGGCATTTGGCATAACTTCGGAGTAGCTGATTGTTAACAGGTTCTTTTGAAAGTTATCTCTACTTTTATCCCCACTACACTCATTGTCTGAAGAAAATACTTTGTATGAATATACCTTCTCTGAATGTAAGTGCTGAAATAGAATCTAACATTTAACCTTTTTTAACTTGTTAGATACTTTTAGGAGTTAACTCCATCTATAATTTTAACTACTAGTGTTCGGATGCAATAGAAATTTGGCAAAAGGACCACCTGAATGTATGCATCACTCAACATTATTTCCATTAATGTGGCTACACGGTTTGTAGTCTATACTAACATCAAAGCCTGACACATACCCTGAGTAGCATTTTGTCTTCAATATAAATTCTCACTAGTCGTTCTCACTATTCATTCTCACTACATTTAACAACTGGAGAAGACAAAGAGGTGAATTTTAAAGATACTTGGGCATCTTATTTCACCTGGGGGATATCAATGGATGTTAGGGTCAAAATATAATTAAAAGTAGCGTTATAAGTGACTTTCCAATCATGAAAGAAATCTGTGGTACAGCAAAGGCTCAGATCCAGACCTCATAACTTCTAGGCCCATTTCCTAACTAGCAGGTTGTTCTTGCTGTATTATACCCATGTATTTAACTTATCTTGGAAGACATTAACCATAAGAAGTTATATATATTAGATGGAATATATTAGAATTTTAAGTAATAAGAAAATGATTCATAAAGAGGAATAGATTTATGGTTCAGACCACCTGGGAGTTATATTCTGCCTGACCCTGTAAGCAAAGACATGCAACATATTCCTTGGGAATAAAACTGTTCACATGCAAATGAACATTATTCTAGTCAAGTTGTATGTCAGAGGTTATCTGCTTTTAATTAACATTTATCCAGGTTCAAAGAGGGTTTTGTAGTGATGATATATGTTAAGTGAGAGGAAATGAAAAACAAAACATCCATCTAGGGAAACATATTTTCATTCAGTGTTAAATAAATGGGACATGAAATGCCAGAGGAGATATTGGTCTCAGCGCTCATTCTATATCCTCAGTTTGATTAGAAGTCAACAGGTAACAGAAGATGCTCACACTTAAAAAATCAAAGGGTTCTGTCAGAACAATGGAAAGGATTCCCTGAAAAAAAGAGGCTTTTTAAGCTTTGAAAATCTGTGATGAGAGCACAACAAGGAGAAATTCTTAAACCAGGAAAGAAGGTTGATGTAGGTAGTAAACAAGCTCTGAATTCATAGATTTGTCTTTAAGCTTATTCATTATAATATACTGATAAACCTTTTTTATGCTGTCTTTAATGAATATCCTAAGTTATTTTCAAAGACAAAAATGGACTTGGATATTTGGTAAGAAGAAAAATGGAGAAAAAAGGTAGCTTACTTCAGGCATTGTTCAAAGTCATAGGTCAAAACACTACATGATATAAAATACGCCTGTACGATGTTGATGAAAAGCCTTTAGATAAAGTGTGAAAGGAACAGAATCCTATTTCTCACATATGTTCATGATACCTTGATACGTAACTTCAAGGAATCTCACAATAACTTAATTTTCTCTGGACACAGAAAATCTGAGAGGATGTGGAGCACTTAATGATTTCTCTCTGAAATGTGCTCCAAAATTCAAAATACAGCCTCTGAGGAAGCATGTTTTTCTGACATGCCAAAGGATATCTGTAAGGATTACTGTCAACAGGAATTCTTCAGAGGCTGTCCTATGTTTTTCTCCCTGTTATTAACTACAAACTGTAGTTTGTTTATTAACAAGTATTAACTAAGTATTAAGAGGAAAGCAAGTCATCCAGTCTTAAAAGTAATCAATAGAAGCAGGATCAATGGAGAAAATGAGTAATAGAGAAATGAAGAAGACCGGCAAAATAGAGAAGCAGTTAAAGAAAGCAACAAGTAGAAAAAACAAGAACAGTTCAGGGCCAATCAGCTATTCATGGACAAAGCTGCAAACTACTTAAAGAAAATCTCTTCAGAAGCATATTTCATAGACTAGCTTTAGAGCAATGTAATACTGAGTTATAAAGATTTCCATTCAAATACATCCCTGCATCTACCTGAGCACAAAAGAAAGAAAGGAGTACTGTGATCATAGAATATATGCCAATATTTGCCTGTTGCAGAGAATAACAGAATCTGAAATTCTCTTTTAAAAGGACAGTCGTTATTCCTTTAGAAATAGATTTTTAAAAGCATATTAACTTGTGACAGCCATACAAATTGAAATTATTTTCTTATCATCACAAGCAGATACATCTGCAGTCAGTTTCCCTCTGATATTAACTTATGTATCTCAACTCTAGCCCATAGGGACTGCACCTAATGATGAGAAGACAATTGCATCTTCACGTCGGTCTTCATTCTGTTAGCAGAGATTTCCAATTAATGCCAGTTGTTTTGGTGATTTTTGTGTTAGAGATGCTTGTCCACTGGGATTTGACTTCTGCTAGTGTCTTGTACTTCACCTCTAGAGCAGTTGCCAGATGGTGACCTTTCAGTCTATACCACCCTGTGCTGCATTCAAGCCCATGACTTAGAGGTGAAAGATGCTTCATACAGTCTTCTGAACCACTGGAGTCCTCACATATTCTTTCTAAATATCTCATTGAATTTTATGCCCTGCTGTAGTCTATGAGAAAGAAAAAGGAAGAGCAGGGCATAAAATTCAATAGAAATGCAGACATTGATGAAAAAAATCTTGGTTTTTTTGTTTGGTTTTTTTTTTGTTCCACAAGTGGTAAATACTTTCCATGGCAATTTTATTGCAAGGAAGTATGTTGGTAGATTTAGAATCATAGCATCATAGAATGGTTTGAGTTGGAAAGGACCTTAAAGGTCAGCTAGTTCCAAACCCCTGCCATGGGCAGGGACACCTTCCACTAGACCAGGTTGCTCAAAGCCCCATCCACCCCGGCCTTGAACACTGCCAGGGATGGGGCATCCACAGCTTCTCTGGGATGCTATCATCCTATCATTACACTCCATGTTAAAGAGCGCCTTTCTCTCTTTCCTGTGGATCCCCTTTAAGTTCTGGAAGGCTGCTATAAGGTCTCCCCGGAGCCTTCTCTTCCCCAGGCTAAACATGCTCAACTCTCTCAGCCTGTCTTCTTATGGGAGGCGCTCCAGCCCCCTGATCATCTTCACGACCCTCCTCTGGACCTATCGAGCAGATCCATGTCTTTCTTATGTTGGGGGCCCCAGAGATGAACGCAGTACTGCAGGTGAGGTCTCATGAGAGTGGAGTAGAGGGGGAGAATCACCTCCTGCTGGTCACACTTCTTTTGATGTAGCTCAGGATACAATTGGCTTTCTGGGCTGTGAGTGCACATTGCTGGCTCATACTTAGTTTTTCATCCACTAATACTCTGAAATCCTTCTCCGCATGGCTGCTCTCAATCCATTCAGTGCCCAGCCTGTATTTGTGCTTGGGGTTGCCCTGATCCATGTGCAAGACCTTGCACTCGGCCTTGTTGAATGTCATGAGGTTCGCACTAGCCCACCTCCCAAGCCTGTCAAGGTCCCTCTGGGTGGTGTCTCTTCCCTGCAGAGTGTCAGCACCACACAGCTTGATGTTGGCAAACTTGCTGAGGGTACACTCAATCCCACTGTCCATGTCGCTGACAAAGATGTTAAATGGCACCAGTCCCAATACGGACACCTGAGGAACACCACTCATCACTGCTCTCCACTTGGATAGCGAGCCATTGACCGCAAGTCTTTGAGTGCGACCATCCAGCCAATTCCTTATTCACCAAGTGGTACATCCATCAAATCCATGTCTCTCCAATTTAGAGACAAAGATGTCATGCGGGACAGTGTCAAATGCTTTGCACAAGTCCAGGTAGATGATGTCCATTGCTCTTCCCTTATCCACCAGTGCTGTAATCCCATCATAGAAGGCCACCACGTTTGTCAGGCACAATTTGCCTTTAGTGAAGGTTAATGTTGGCTGTCATCAATCACCTCCTTATTTTCCATGTGCCTTAGCACAGTTCCCCAGAGGATCTGCTCCATGATCCTGCCAGGCACAGAGGTGAGACTGACTGGCCTGTAGTTCCTTGGGTCTTCCTTTTTTCCCTTTTTAAAAATGAGGGTTACGTTTCCCCTTTTTCAGTCAATGGAAACTTCCCTGCACTGCCACAACTTCTCAAATATGATGGATAGTGGCTTAGCCACTTCATCTGCCAGTTCCCTCAAGACCCATGGATGAATCTCATCAGGTCCCATGGACTTGATGAGTCTCGAACCTGATCTTCTCCTGTGGTGGGTGGTTCTTCACCCAGTCCCTGACTTTGCCTCTGTGACTTGGGTGATGTGGCTGGAGCACTTGCTGGTGAAGACTGAGGCAAAACAGCCACTGAGTACCTCAGCCTTCTCCATGTCCCAGGTAACCAGGTTTTCCGTTTCCTTCTGGAGAGGGCCCATATTTTCCCTAGTCTTCCTTTTATCACTGATGTACCTGTAGAAGCTTTTCTTGTTGCCCTTGATGTTCCTGGCCAGATTTAATTCTGTCAGGGCTTTAGCTTTCCTAACCTGAACCCTGGCTGCTTGGACAATTTCTCTGTATTCCTCCCAGGCTACCTTTCCTTGCTTCCACTCTCTCTAGGCTTCCTTTTTGTGTCTGAGTTTTTCCAGTAGCATCTTGTTCACCCATGCAGGCCTCCTGGCGTTTTTGCCTGACTGCCTCTTTGTTGGGATGCATCACTCGTGAGCTTGGAGGAGATGACCCTTGAATGCTAACCAGCTTTATTGGGCCCCTCTTCCCTCCAGGACTGTATCCCATGGTACTCTACCAAGCAGATCCCTGAAGAGGCCAAAGTCTGCTCTCCTGAAGTCCACGGTAGTGAGCTTGCTGTGAGCCCTCCTCACTGCCCTAAGGATCTTGAGCTCCACCATTTCATGGTCACTGCAGCCAAGGCTGCCCTTGAGCGTCACATTCCCCACCAGCCCCTCCTTGTTGGTGAGAACAAGGTCCAGCATAGCACCTCTCCTTGTTGGCTCCTTTATCACTTGGAGAAGTAAGTTGTCATCAATGCATTCCAGGAACCTCCTGGATTGCTTATGCCCTGCTATGTTGTCCCTCCAACAGATATCAGGGTGGTTGACGTCCCCCATGACAACCAGGGCTTGTGAACATCAGGCTCCTCCTGCCTGTCTATAGAGGGTCTCATCTGCTCAGTCTTCCTGGTCAGGTGCCCTGTAGCAGAATCCCACTGTAATGTCACCTGTCCTGGCCCTCCCTTTAATCCTGACCCATAAGCTCTCAGTCAGCTCATCCATCCCCAGGCGGAGCTCCATGCACTCCAGCTGGTCATTGACATAGAGGGTAACACCCTATCCTCCTCTCCCCTACCTCTCCTTCCTAAAGAGCCTGTATGCTTCCATTTCAACACTCCAGTCATAGGAGCCATCTCACCACATCTCTGTGGTGCCAATAAGATCACAGCCCTGCAGGCGTGAGCATGTCTCTAACACCTCTTGTTTATTACCCATGCTACATGCATTTGCATAGAGGCATTTAAGCTGGGTCCCCATTGAAGCTGATTTACTGGCTGGAGTGCCTGGAATTCCTTTGTGCTGCTCTTCAGGTGCTCTCCTGCTGACCTGTGATCCCTCTCCAGGCTCTGGGCATCTATTGCTGGCACTGGCATGAAAATGGTAGGAGTGGGATGAATTGAGGTTCTCCTCCCCCAGCAACTTTAGTTTAAAGCCCTTTACGTATTCACTGAAGACTGGGGATAGTACATTATGTTTTGGAGTTGGATGAACTTACCTAATCAGCTTGGAAAAGACCCCAGGTCATGTGGAAATGGAAATGGCTGAATATGAAATGTAAAGGAACTGGAACAGAAAAGAAATTTGCCATATACAGATGAGATGAGATAGTGATAGCAGGGCAAGAGAAATGAATATATGAAGAAAAGAAAATGTAAAAGAAAAGTAAAAATGAAGACAATACCTGAAGGCTGAATTCAGCAACTGATTTCTCCAGCTTGCCCTTTTAACAAATTTGATGGTTTAAGGAATGAAGTTTACAAACAAGATGATCAAATAAATGAATTACTAAGACTTTAAACAGTGCAAAGATTGTGAGAAAATATTTTCTTTCTGTTTCAGTAGTTCTCAGAACAAAAGGAGAAAAAACCATACCTCTAAAAAGAAGTTAAATCATAAAACTGTATGAGTGATTTGACCACTACCTGATAGTTTGCCAGAGGTTAATCTTTCAAAATTATATATGTTTGTATTTGAGCTAATTACTTTATACTTTGTCTGTAGTCAGTGGAGAATAACAGCTACTTTTAGGGAATGATTCATCTCATCCTCATGCAGAAGTATAAAATAGTTTAGTCTTACTTCATTAAAGAAATGCTTATTTCTCTGCTTTGGCTATGAAGGAAGTCTGGGGTGAGTATCTCAAATACCGGTGTCAGCTTTGTTGAGGAAAAGGTAAATGAAATTAACACCATCATTTGTGCATTTCTGAATCACCGAGAAATACACAGCAGACAATACTTTGTAAATGTGGTAATATCACTGAAACTGGAGCAAAAGCAACATAAAGCCTTGCTAACCTTACCTGCCATAGCATCCCAAATCATGCAGGACTCCAGGGGCAGTCAATATTGCAGCTTCAAGGGCTATTTTCAGTTATACTCACAATCAAGATTGCTTTTTCCTACAATTACATCAAGAATTTATGAAGATATTTAAAAAAGAAAGGAGTTGATTCTGGTAAATACCTTACCTGTTGGATGATGATGCATGACACTAGGTACAATTTTTTAAAAGAATAAGGAATACGGTATAAAGCCTGAAAGCAATCTCTTTCTTCCAGATATTGGCAGAGATACAGTAAAATTTTCCCTTGATCTTCTTCTAGTTTACCAAATATAGAGATATTTAGTTTCATTGCTAAGGAAAAAATGACCCAGCTGTTAATATTGAATCTAATCTTGAATTTAATATTTCTTTTGGATAAAAATTGCACATATTTTAAAATATTAAATATATTGCAGAATTCAAACAGGAACAAGAAGAGCCATTAATATATGCTCAACTATAGGTACTTAGAACTACTTTAAAAACATTTGGCAGATTTTTTTTTCCTTAAAGACATTTTAGCCAAAATTGAAATATTTCACAGGGATACACTGATTTTGTTGCAATATTGACAGAAGGAAATTTCATGTTTTCCTTCTAGGATATTTATTCCTTTGTGTTCTCTCTTCTTACTGCACTCATGTCCTCTGTGGGTAATTGCTTTCAAACTAGGGTTCTCCATTCCTGTTGTGAGCTAAGAGGTTTCCGTATGATTTATTCCTGCCTGTGAGAGAAAGAATTAGTGGATGTAAGTCATGAATTATTTGCTAAAGGCGTCTACCTCTCTCCATCAACTCTCAGGTGGTTATAACTATTTCTATATGAGCAGACAGTGACCCAAAAGAGTGAAACATTTTGGTTGGAGAACCCTACAATTACACTATAAGGCAGGAGGTTGGAGGAGCAGATTACTTTGGACTAGTCTTAGCCCAGTCCTGTGAATGAAAGCCTCTTAACGTCAAAAGTTTACTCCATTAACACTTTTTTTGTTTAATTTCATGTGAAAGGAAATGATTTGTACACTGTGAATATGCCTGATCTGAAATAAAACACTAATGTGTTTCAGTTTTAATAAAGCACACTATACTTCTAACTTCAGATAGTAATTTTTAGGAAGAATGGATGTTTACCTGCTTGTTCATATTTACAACAAATTTAGTGATGCTTCAAATGGAATTAATATATGAACTGTGCATTTATGTGTGTGTATGGGTGTAAGAGGCAAAAGTGGAGAGAGAGAAGTGCCAGAAAAAAGAGATGTTTTAGTCATTCCCCTGTCCCCAAACAGCCAAATTGTAAAGTTGATATTCGTAAAGTTCACATGCACATTTAACCTATAATTTTTCATCTGAAAATAATATTTCATATATTTAACTTTTCAAAATGTGCATGTTTTTAATTCTGCTAAGGAAGCAAAATTCTGTGTCATCCATTGTCACCACTTTTTCCCAATTAGTACTGAAATACAGCTTAACAGGAAAGAGAATGGTAAAATTAATTCATAATGAAACATTCTGAGATTTAGATTTTTTTTTTAAATCTGCAAGTTTGTAGCATTTAGTTTATGTTGGAAAAAGTGAGATTTACTTTGTCTCTTTTACTCAAAATGATACGCTGTAGTGTCTTGACTTTCTGGATCCCACATATAATGTGGTCTTTATAGTGAAATGAGGTGAAAGTTATGATAAGAATATGACACAAAGCTGATTTAAGCGGTGACTCCTTTGCTACTTTCAAGTTACAATTTTTTAAATGGAATTCTTACAGCTTTAGCTATCTGCAAGAGGGATAAATATATTTCTGAAGAAAAGATTATATCAGGGGAAGCAAAGTATTCCAAGGATCATCTCAAACCAAACCTTCTCATAAACACAATGCTGAAAACCTGTTGTTATTAAGAGTATTTTTCTATAACATTTGCTTTTTTTTGTAAGTGTATTATATTTGATAGGCAACCCTGTCAAGATTTTCAAACTTTTTCCCATTTACTGCAAAATCAGCAGTGCAGCACTTAGAAACATTTTTAATATGATAACATGATTGGTAAAGATACGGAACAAATGATGCTACTAAAATCAATGCCTGAGATAGAAACTACGGAAACATTAAAGGTCGTTGTAAATACTGATGAGTAGATAGAAAACAGGATGATGGTGATTAGTATATGTCACTCAAATCTTTGCTTCACAAAGCTGAAAGAAATGAGGGATTCTACAAAAACATTTATCAGTCAATTTTAATACGTAGAGGATTGTAAACTGATTTAAAAAAAAAAAAAAAGCAGCAGCTTGCCAAAAAGTTATGCTAAATGTTGCAACTGAACATAAATACGTATACTTAAGCACATGTGTATGTCTGTGTATACACAGATATTTATATAGCAGTTAAGGAACCACAGATCCTTGTAATAGAAGTATTTAGAAAACTGATAAAACAAACCAGTTCTAAGATTTGAAACCAAACTTTGCTAGACATTCATTAAAAACACACATTGTACTATTCAAAGCAGTTAGTCCTTAATAAGTGTATTGTAAATCAGCTGCAAGTGTAGAATGCCACAGAACACTGTTGTGGGGTAGTTAATGCCTACAGTGATGGTCACTGATGGTGTAAGTTGTTGAGGTGGAGGTGGCCAAGCTTGAGATTTTAGTGATGGAAACTGGAACCAAAGTAGGTATGGCCTTTCCTGCTCTCATCCCAAATTCAAGTCTCCTTTTATAAGATGTTTCATTTTCTAGAAAATTCCCAACCCTTGGCCTCCACCCTGGGACTACGCATTTTCACCTGGAGTGTGATAATTTCCCAGGGCAGCAGGCCTTACCCTATTGCTTGGCTGGCTTTTTGTGTGTGTGTATTTGTTTGTTTGTTTGTTTGAACTTGCTTAGCTGCTGCTTCTTTCCTTAAAGCAAAATGTTTTCTTGAGTACTGGAAAAAAGAGAACTTGACTGGTAACTGACCATCAGTAAACTGTTTTCTGAGGTCTGTTTTCAATCTCTGCCAATATTTTCAAGGCCTTTACTCTTACACTGTGTTGTACATCAGAGCAGGAGACATCCAGAGTGAAGGTCTGGTTCATGGAGCAAGTGCACTTAACAAGTTGATAACCAGGCAGACAATCCACCTGGGCCTTTGTAGTGTTAACGCATCTATGGCATGTCTGTAGCAAAGGCTATGCTATTTTCACTGGGCCACTGAATTAATATATGCTTATACAGTTATACTGCACTGGTGTGCTTAAGTGCAAGATTAAGACTAGCTAATATTGATAAAATCCTATTTAGTGTACTTCCACTTTTATGAGTGCATTAGGTCTCTGCTTTGGTTATGTAAATCAACGTCGTTTTCTTTCTTGACCAGGGTAAGGTGCCTAGTGGGGAAGTAAAAAGCTAAGGTATGATATAGCTTAGCATCACCAAGAGTTCTGCCAAAATATGTATGTTCTTATCATAAGAAAATAAGGAAATTTTCATTACATAATTATTGCAAATTAATGGCATGAGTACTTGATAAAACATAGATTAATGATCATATATTCCAGTAAAAGTGGAAGGAGGGGTAAATTCCCATAGGAGTCTGTTTTTGTCTGGTATTAGACAACATAATTAGCAAAACCTGAAAAATAATACAGAAAGTCAATAATGGCGGCAATACATAAGGAGAGTATTATCACTCAAAAAATGCATCTTGTAGAAATTATCTTAAATTATTAAAATGGTAAAAAAAAGTAGTAAGTGTTACACTTGGGAATTAAAAATCGAATGGACAGGTTGCAAATGTTCATTAATATGCCACTCCGTCAGAAATACAGCAGGAATATGTTAGGATCTTCAGCAGAGTATGTAAAAAAAAAAAAAGACTCACCTTCTGGAATGTGTTATCAGAAATATTGCTCGTAAAATGATACAGAAGTTCTCCCCTTACAGACTTACTGGCTGGAGTGGCTGGAATTCCTTTGTGCTGCTCTTCAGGTGCTCTCCTGCTGACCTGTGATCCCTCTCC
>JAVKLA010000008.1:20880179-20898875 GCA_034782735.1 Sagittarius serpentarius | reverse complement strand
CCCCCACTATAATGTCACCTGTCCCTGCCCTCCCTTTAATCCTGACCCATAAACTCTCAGTCAGCTCCTCATACATCCCCAGGCAGAGCTCCATGCGCTCCAGCTGGTCATTGACAGAGGACGACACCCCCTCCTCATCTCTCCTGCCTGTCCATCCTAAAGACCCTGTATCCTTCCATTCCAACACTCCGGCTGCAGGAGCCGTCCCACCATGTCTCTGTGGTGCCAATAAGATCATAGGCCTGCAGGTATGTGCACATCTCTAATTCCTCTTGTTTATTCCCCATGTTCTGTGCATTTGCATAGAGGTATTTAAGTTTGGTCCCCAATGAGGCTGACTTACTGGCTGGAGTGGCTGGAATTCCTTTGTGCTGCTCTTTGGGTGCTCTCCTGCTGACCTGTGATCCCTCTCCAGATATGTAATAGATGGCTTTGGCCATCTATTACCAGCACTGGCATCAAACTCCCTCGGCAACTTTAGTTTAAAGCCCTCTTCACCAGCTTGGCAAGCCTATGACCGAAGATGCTCTTCCCCTTCTCTGACAGATGGACCCCATCGGCCCCCAGTAGACCAGGTTTCTCAAAGCGTGTCCCATGGTCTAAGTAGCCAAACCCCCGGCTGTGGCACGAGTCCCGTAATCATTTGTTAATTTGCCGGATTCGGCTGGCCCTTTCGAACCCCTTCCCTTTGACCAGGAGGACTGAGGAAAAAAATACCTGTGCTCCAGAGTCCCTTACTGCTGCTCTCAGGGCTCTGTAATCCTTCTTGGTACTCCTCAGGCTGCTCCCAGCTGTACCCCTGGTGCCCACGTGAAACAACAGCGGCAGATAATAGCGGACTGTACGAGGCTTGGTAGTCTCCCGGCGACGTGCCCGCGATGAGCCCCCGGGAAGCAGCACAGCTCTCCCTCTCGAGTGCATCGGGTCGGCAGATGGGTGCCTCCGCACCTCTCAGAAGAGTCGCCTCCTACTATCACCCGCCGCCTTTTCTTAGCTGCGCTGGTTGTTACGCGGGGAGCAGGTCGAGCTGCCTTCCTCAGCTCCCGCCTCTCTTCCGATGTGATGGATCCTTCCTCTTCAGCCTGCAGAGCGGTGAAGCGGTTCTGCAGGGGCACCTCAGGCTTCAGGGGAAGTCTCTTCCTCCTGCTGGTCCTTGCCATTGCAAGCTTCCATTCTTCCGTATTACTGGCCCCCCTCCCTTCCGTGTGTGCCGGTGGGGAGGTTTTGGCTGTTTGGCTGTGGGTCCGCTGCAGACCGTGCTTGGAACCAGCTACCTAACTCCTTCTCGGCCCCCCTGATGCTACGCAGCCTTCTCACCGCCTCCGGCAGCTCAGCCACCTGCTGCAGGGGCCCCTCCGCCTGGGCGCACCGTTTGCAGGCAGGTCTGCGGCCTCTCCCCGCCCCCGGAGAAAGGCCGAGGCCCTTCCCGCAGTCTGAGGCCTGCCCTGCAGCCTCTGCCGTCAGCAGCTCCGCCTGGGCGGAGCCATCGGCCACCGCTGGGGTAGGTGGTGCGGGCCCCCCAGCCGGAGCTGCGGACGCCCCAGCCGGAGCTGCAGCCTTCGCTCTCAGGCGAGTGCCCACCGTTCTGCCTTGAGGGTCAGGTGGGGTGAGTGCCCTTGGCCTGTGCAGATGGTCACAGAGTGGTGCCGGTTATATAGACTTCAAGCCTCTCCACTTGGCCAGTGGAATGCCCCGCCTTCAAAGAGGTGCCCCCCCTCTGCACCCTCCTGCACAAACTGCTGGGAAACTGCTGTGCCATGCCCTTGCTGCCGTGCCACACCCTGCTTACCCGCCCTGTTGGCCATGCTTCTTGTCGCAGTGCTCCCGTGGGCTGCCCTTTGTGGGAGTGGGGGGAGGTTGCCATTACTTCTGGCCTTGCCCACACCTCGCCAGCTGCTCTCTTCGTGAGAGCTGCTGGCTCCTGGTGGGGCTCCACACTCCCCTGGGGTTTCCAGCTCAGGAACGGCCCCCCTATTGCCATGATCCCCCGCTCCACTGCGGGACGTGCCTGCACCAGATTTGATTGCCCCGGCGAGTATACGATAATGGTCTTCAAAGTCCAGCAGTTACTGGAAAAACAAACAAAAAAAAGCTGTGGTAGTTTTTCTGTAGGTTATAGGAAGAGAAGACATCATTTGCAAAAAGTTTCTTAGGCAAGGTAAAGGACTGGTTACAGGAGCTGCTAAAAAATTAAGGTGTAATACAGAGATTACGGGGATCCCTATTACTGGAGATGTTTAAGGATGTAATAAATATTCAGAGGCATAATGTATGTAATAAATATAGTCAGGGACATTATGGCTATATTTGTAATTGCTTGATGCATTGGCAAGGTTATTGTTCCTGCTAGTATTCCATTTTCAACACCTCTAAAGTGAAATCACTTTCACAATAATTTCTCCTACTTCAACAGGAAGTGGTTAGGGAACTTCTAGGCTGTCTAAGTTAGAGAACTGAGTAACCATAGACAACTTGTTGAGATAAAAACTTATGAATATATGAAATGGTGATAGACATGATTATAGCTGTGGGTGTGTTTTGTTTTGGTTCTTTTTTTTTCTCTATTCAGAACTTATTTTTGTATTTTGTATTACCTCTGGAGCCATTTTCTCTGTTCTTATATTTAAATACGAAAAAGTTATATTTTCTTCTTTCTTGGACCTAACTAGCCAACTCCAGCCTGTGTCTCTGAATCCTGGCTTTCTACTTCTTTTTGCAAGTCTGTGGATCTCAATCTACTCATCAACCCTTTTTTACTGTTACAATTACTGGGAGGAGAAAGGCAAGTATGAAAATATTCTTGTGAAAATAGCAGAGTGAAACAGAATTTATTCCATGCGTATTCCACCTGTATTTATATTTTAACTGGTAATTGTTTGTAACTCTTAGTTCTGATGTTTCAATATTACGTTTGTGTAGCTTCCACAGTAGGTAGACACTTGTAGACACTTGTAGAGTGGTACTCTTGTATAAAATATGTAAAGTTCATAAAATGGCTCAGATTAAAAAAAAAAATCCCACATATTACCCATCTAGCTGTGTGTATTTTAGCTTTGTCTTCTCATTTAAGATACTTCTTTGCAATGTCTAGACATACAGAGGAAGAAGTCTCCAAAAGTTCCAAGGTCACCTGGAGGTCATGCTGCAGTTCAGTTGGATTTGTTCTGTGCCTGAGTTATGACCCTGTGTGCATTACTTTATAATTGTCAGCATTACATTTCATTCTTCTTGTCATTTCATTTACAGAGTGAATCAAAACCCCTTTCAGTTTCAGTAATTGCTTGGTACAAGTTCACAGGGTTCCCTTCCCCCTTACACAAATCTGTATTACCACATCACAAATTTAAGTTTACTGTTCCTTACTGTTTCTCCAATTAATTTGATTTGGTTTAGATATTAAATTTAAAAGAAACAATATCAAATAATAACTACTGCATAGAAAACACTTCCTAAGGCACTTCATCAGTTAGACCATGGTTATTGACCTCTGAACTTTAAAAAAAAAAATCCTTATTCTAGTTGTATTGAGCCATTAGCTGTCTTGCCTTTTCACAATTTCGTTGACAGTTTGTAAGCAGGTGACAGAAAATCCACCATTTTCAAAATCATTTGACTTTGTTAGTGCGAAGTTAATCGCATTCTTTAGGAACAAGTTTGATGTATGTGCTTATAATTAATTCCTTTTATCCTCGCAAAAAGTAAATGGAGTGATGAATTAAAATTCAACCAACAATCCATATGGCCTAAAAACCCCATACAAAATAAACTGAAAAAATAGCTAGGTTATATACTGTATAGCATACATATGCCTTCCACTGTATGTTGTATTTAGTATCCTTATTAATGGCTTGAAGAAGAAACCAGAAAATATGAAAGAATTTTGATTTCTATGTTAATAATATGATTGTTATTTTCACCAAATTATTAGAAATTATAGAGGCATTTTTCTTGCCATGACAGTTACAAATTACTCAGGCAGTCATTATTTTTTAGAAACTAACTTATTACTAACGCCACAATCTTTCATATCGGAGGAAAAATTTGTATTGTGTGTTAAAATACCTCATCTGTTTACTCAGAGAAAACATGTAAATAATGGTAAAGTATGTTATTCTGTTGGAAGTATATTGCTATGCAAGGAAAAGGTGGGTGGGATATATTTAATTTCTTTAATCTGATTTTTTTAACGTGGATATAGTTTTGTGTATGAAAAAGGATGTATCGTTTTTAATGAGTTGGGACATTGACTTTTTGCTATTGACATCAGAACAGTGATGTGCATTAGGAAACTTCTACATGGGTAATTAGGAATTCTGATGGATTCTAGCCAGTGGAAATCTATTGCATTTTTCCTGGTTTTGGCCAGGATAGAGTTAATTTTCTTCATAGTAGCTAGTATGGTTTTGGATTTGTGACCAAAACAGTGTTGATTACACACCAGTGTTTTTGTTACTGCTGAGCAGTGCTTACACAGAGCCAAGGCCTTTCCTGCTTCTCACCCCACACCACCAGCAAGGAGGCTGGGGGGGCACAAGAAGCTGGGAGGGGACACAGCCCGGACAGCTGACCCCAGCTGACCAAAAGGATATCCCATACCATACGGAATATCATACCATACCATATAAAACTGGGGGAAGAATGAGGAAGGGGGGGATGTTCGGAGTGTTGGCATTTGTCTTCCCAAGTCACCATTACGCATGAGGGAGCCCGGCTTTCCTGGAGCTGGCTGAGCACCTGCCTGCCCATGGGAAGGGATGAATGAATTCCTTGTTTTGCTTTGCTTGTGTGCGTGGCTTTTGCTTTACCTATGAAACTGTCTTTATCTCAGCCCAGGAGTTTTCTCACTGTTACCCTTCTGATTCTCTTCCACATCCCAGTTTGGGGAGTGAGCGAGTGGCTGTGGGGCTGAGCTGCCAGCTGCGGTTAAACCACAGTGCTACATAATGCTTGTGTAGGACAAGGACAAAACTTGCTGGTATTTAAAAATCCAAATTCTTGAAAAAGACTTAGCAAACAGCAGTATGCCCTATTATCTGCATTATTACATGCAAGAAATCTATATGTATATGGCCACATAATCATATTTTACCATGTTCTAATTCTGGTATCTTTTTTTGGTGTTTAAATAAAAATCTCAGTCTGTAGTGTCAAAAAGTGATTTAGAGTGCCCTATATTACACCAGTAAGGAAGGAGTGTTTTGAACTGTTTGAAGAAATAAGTTTGGGAAGTGACAATACTGTAAGCTTAGGAAATCTTGTGAACTTGGCAGACATACATACACATATATCTCTCTATAATTTCCCATAGAGCTGTAATGCTGCAGACAAGTTCTTGCCTATATTAATCTAACAGTAAGATTGCTGCTACTTTGCACAGAAAAAGCCCAAAGGAGTCTTTTTAACTTCAGTTGTTCTTGGCCAATACATATTTTGATTGATACTGTTTTATGAAGTACTTTGTGGGTTTTAGCATTATCTATCATATGAAGACCTTGAAACACCCCTGTTGGAGTGATAGTAACATTTTGTTTTTCTTGTAGATGGGGTGATGGAGTTCCGGATAAAGTTAGATTTCTGGTCATAATGTGTGGGTTTTTTTCATGAGAACAACATGCTTAAGTCATAGATACTTAAGTCATTATAGGAGGAAACAAATGTAACTTAGGTACAGCAGCATCAAAATATTAAACATCTGCCTAAAATAATGTGCCAGAGTTTCCTACAGTTTCTTTATAGCAAATCTCTGAAGAGCAGAGTTTTCTCTAAAGAGTATTCTAGGAAATCTACATTGACTTCTACATCTTTTTAAAGTTATCAAGTATAAAATGTGTAGTGTAGTATATTTAAGAGTGTGTTTTAGCTCTTTCCTCTGAAGTTTAGTAATGTTGAATTCTCTTCAGGGAACTGATACTTGCTGGAAAAGGAGGAGAAGATTTTAGCATTAAAATGTAGTGGATACGCATTTTGTTTGGAAGTGTAAAACATTTTTCTTACATGATAGAACAAAGACTAAAACCAAACTCTGTTTTGAAATAAACCAGCTAGTTCCCCCTGAAACAGAGCCCGTATGTATAATATATTTAGTTCATTCCAAGGACTCTCTCAATAAGCTTTAAGCATGACACTACATGAAGTCTGGTCCCTTTCTCCCTACTCAGGCTTCCAATTTAAACTTAGCATGTCAATTAGTGTTTGCAAGCACCCAGAATGCCTTTTGGCTATATACCATGGCATGTGCTGTAAATCCTCCATTTTAGGCAGCAGAAATTCTGGTGAGCTGCAACCTAGTCCCCATGTAATTTCAGACATTTTGGTTTCAGCTCCCCATTTCTGCAACCCAAATATATACTGTTCAGGGCCATGTTCCCAAAAGAAAACCTGCGACCATCCGCTATGTATGGTAGATGTTCACCCAGCTGTGGAGGCAGATAGCTGCAGGGATGTATGTCATGCAGTATCACTTGGCCTTGAAGGCCAGGAATTAGTCCTTGAAGCAGACCATTTAACACTGTAGATGTGACCCAGGACATTTAGGCATTGTTGTAATAAGATGATCTGGCCTGCCATTCCTAGGTAATTGTAAACAGGTTTTGGTGTCTAAAGTTTTACCCTTGAAAAGCCTTACTGGAAATCTCACTATAATTGACTTGCCTATATTTTAATTTTTATTTTTTTTACAGGTAGGAGTTAAAACCATCTGTTACTTCATGGGTCAGTGTGAATGGTATTTCTTTTTAAGAAATACTTCTGAAAAGGATGGAACTACTTCTAAGGCAAATTCATTATGGGCGAGGAAAAAAAAATGTCACAGGTGGGAATGGAATTATTGCTCACCTGCTGTAAAACAACATAAAAAATATCACTACAAATAACATTTTCATTGCCTTTATCCAAAATTCAGCAGTAGAAATGAGCTTTTCATACATGTAAAAATAACCTCAAAATAAAATCAAATACTACCTTAATCAAAATACCCCCCCAAACCCCTATTTAAACTCATTTCTCTTCCTTTGTATTATATTTGAATAAAAAAATACAATCAGAGATACCTTGCATTTCCTTCTTCTGTATTTGTTCTTTCTCTGTCTCTGCCCAGAAGATACTAATAAAATAAATTGGGATTAAGTTTTAACAATTAGTTGAACTTTACATCTGGTCTTCCAGTTACAATGGTTTGTATGTGATGATAATAACTGTATATGCAGATATTTGACAGAGGTAATCAAACATAGGTGTCAGCATATACTCACATTAAATGTGTCCTTAACTTTATATTCCAACTTGATGGATTCCACTTAGCATTTTGTCTTTGGAAAAACAGAATCAAATTCATAATGTCAATTCTTGTATTCAAAGTCTGCTCTTTGCAACATTCTCTATTCAGTCCCTTTACTCATGAACAACAGGATGATCACAAAGTTTGTGAAAGTCTTTCTGGTAGCTGGCAAAATTTTATGGAAATCATTTCTGCAGCCAAGTGGAATGACTGTGATTTGTTCTACATTCAGCACAGTGCACAAATCATATATATTGGTCTTAGATGTTCTGCAATAATAAAAGAAAGTAATACATATGGAATACACCTCTTAAATTCAGGAGCAGTAGGTGACAGTGACAACAAAATCTGAAGGTAGGGAAACTGGAGGCAGAGTGCATGTGGAACTGTGGAGGCCTATATAGCTTCATGAACTAGGAAAAATACGGATAAATTACGGAACAGATATGGATTTTCACTTTAAACAAGCCTGAAAATTTTTAGTGTGTTCAAAGCTAATTCTGGGGCACTCAAAAATGAGAAATGCCATCAAAATGAGTTAACTAAAATGTGTCAGTTCTTATTTCATTTGGTTCCTGTAGGGTTTTTTTGTTGTGGTTTTCATTCTTGAATGTGAAACAGAGATATTTTTGTGTAACTATTAAAAGCCTCCTAAATTTCCAGATCATTAGGGAAAATATTGATACTGTAGCTGCTCAACATCTAGTCAGAACTCAGTATTAAATAAGGAAAGAAGGGAGTAAGTTCAGAATATGCCTTTGGTTGACTAACAGAATACAAATACAGTGCCTGGGAAGAAGCTTTTTGAGCACTTTTGGGAGTGCCAGTATGTCCTTTGAGACTGTCTTTTTTGGACTAAATAGATAAAAAAACATTTTATCTACCCATTAGTCATTAGCAGTACATACACATGATATATTATTGCATAGATGCTGGACTCCAGCAGTTTGACTTTAATCAAATTTCACATTCTTGCTAGATTTTTAACCAGTAGAGATTTTGTTGGGATATTAGGATATTGGGATATATATACACATAGACATATATACACACAAACCTGTATGATTGATTGATCAATAAATCAGTCTATCTATCTACACACCTACACAGTCATATGTAATAGCTTTATTTGGTTATATAAGGTGTGTTGACAGATCACTATCAAATGCTAATGAGAGAAATCTACAGAGCATAACAAACTTATAGCACTACATCCGCCATGTTTTTTAATCAGAGATAAAAAATTACTCATTTAATTACTAACAATATGTTTTATGCATGATGACTCTTATGAAAGTTACAGAAAGAAAATGAGCACTTATTTGAGCTGCAAAACCCTTTCTGCTGTTATATCAGTTACCCTTGCATTTGCATTTTAGACTCATTTTGAATGTGATTTATTATTCCTTTCTAGATTTGTAAATGTGAGATTATGGTGCTGCTGCAAAGACTGGTAAACAAAGGAAGTTGGTGAAAACCAGAGAGATCACTGGCATCATTAGGTTTCCTAGATGTTAGCAGTGCAAATAAATTAGATGTGCCTTACAGCCTACCTTTGCTTTAGTTTTGCACTGTAATTTATGGAATAATATTTTACTACTGTATGAACAAAAATATAATTTTTGTATCTGTAAATGAAATCAGACAGTAAACAGGTATTATTTCAAAACATATTTAGTGCTTAATTAACCTTTTTTCTTGTTTGCCTAGAATACAATCTGTATACATTAAGGCATCAATATTTCATAAAATGCAATTATGCTGAAAACTGAGCACTGTGCATCATTACTAGCTAAAATCTATCTACAATGCAAAATTCATTTTTAAATAAAACTGCATGCAAATAAATTTACAAAAGTATGCAAATGTTATTATCATCTTTTGACTTGAACTTTTCATTTAAAGCAGAAGAGTAAAAGGGAACATCTGCATGACTCTCCTAAGTCAGCTAATGAAACTAATCATGTGTACAAAGCATTTGCAAGCTTAAGTGTAAGTGTAGGTGTAAGTCTAAGTGTAAGTCAGTCCTTAAAATAAAAAATGCAAACAATACGACCTGGTTATGACAGTGAGAATAAAGACTAGCAAGTGCTTCATTACTACTTATGTTAATGGTAAAACCCCCACCTTCCACTAACTTTAAGGAGCAAGGAACAGCTATTAAGTGGAGAACGCTCTATCTGTGTATTAACATTTGAAGTGATATAAGCATGTCAGGTACGGGCATATCTCTGTAAATTAAGCTTGAAATTAAGTTTCTGAAAACTTAGACAGAGCTTCCAAAACAAGACATCTTGACAAACAGATGCATGAACCTATGTTTTGTGCAAAAGCTAGATTTTTCACAATTTTTCATTTTTAAAACTAAACATCAAAACCAGAGAAAAATCAGTGCTAGAGATCAATATTTCCCTTGTAGTGAGACTGATGAATTGTTCTAGCAGAACTTTTCCATTTGCTACTTCCTGAAAAGCAGTTATTTCATGAGAAAAAGAATAAAAATCTGTATTTTACAAAAAGCATGTAATTTTTTGCAAATGAGCTTTCCTGAAGTCTGAAGCCCAAGGAAACAAACAAACAAACAAAGAAAAAGCACTTTTTAACTGTCAGCCTTGGTCAATGCACTGTACCATGTGTATCAGCAGAAAATATCAAACAACTTATGAAGTGTAATGGTATGTAATGACTTAGTTAAGACTGATTAAGAAAAATAAGTGGATGGAAAAAATCAAATTAACATAAAAATTACTTTGGAGGCACAAGAAGAGCAATTTTCTTGAACAGTTATAGTCCTTGTTTCATGAAAACTTATAAAAAAGGAATTATTACTATGGTGACAGAGATTTGGTGAAAGATTTGGCTTGCTTTCCTCATGCTCACTGCCAATAAATTATCTCCTTGCCTTTGAAAGTTTGACACTAATGCTCTAATAAGCTGTGATTTTATCTCATAAAACACATATACTCTTTCTGTACAGTTCTGGTTGGTTGGCTGTTTGGCTTTAGTTACTATGGGAAGCAATTATGTGCAGAAAAATCCAGTAGATGTCGTATATCTAATACTAGTATGTATTTGTCAAGTCTATATTTCAAAACAGTGAGACTCAGACACAGTTTGGAAGCCTATAATTTTAGAGAGATTCCTTGAATATAAGTGAAAATTAGGATTGTCTATTCATCCTCCCACTTCACCATGTCTATTAGAGAAGTACTATAAGATACTGAAAAATATATTTGTGCTCAGTAATGTAAATCTTCTGTTACATAGTTGCTTTCTGCAATACAGGTTGCAATATGTCATCAGTTTTGAAATACGTCTCAATTTTATTAGGTAATTAATGCAGCTGATTTTAATTAATGATCAGTTCATTGCTCTAAAGGCCTTAAATTTTGATGGTGTGATGTGAACATACTGGTTAGAGGGGTGCTTGCAACAACAGAATACAGTAATAAATAGCTGGATTTGGAGAAGGGTGTCATTACAAAGTTTCCCACATAAAAGTTTATGCCAGGCCATTACAAACAGTAGAGAGATGCTCTTTGTGTCTGATAGTTTCTTCCACATTCCTTAGCTCTAAGGTGTCATACAGAAACTTCCACATAGTAGAGAGTGCGCCGTCAGCAGCTAATAGCGAGTGTTGTTTTCAAAAGTGTGCTTCATTTCCAAGGCTAAGTCCCATCTCAGAGGGCACACTAACAGTGCCCTAAGTAACACTAACCTCCTGGCCTTCCCTCTCATACCTCTCTGCCCGGAAACTTTCTGGAAATCACAGCAGGCAATAAGTGTGTTCCATATTCATTACAGACATTGATCAATCCAGAACCTCTACTTCTGGTTAAACCTGCTGGTGTAAGCACAGTCTCTTTCCAGCAGTTTTAAATAGTCAACTAGTTAACTTAAAGACTTTGATTGAAACATAACATGAAATCTCCTTCAACAATCCAGTAACCTGACTCAGAAGACACTAAATATATCCAAAAAGGTGAATTTAATGTTTGCTGCTTAATGCTAAACTGCACTGCTGCGGCTCACTTCTAAATGCAGGAGCGCTGAGGTTTCTGTGAGTGCAGACTAGGAAGCCTAAGCTGGCCCTCTGAAAGGTGGGAACTTTAGGTTTATGCTATGCGAGAAAGAGGTGCTTAAATTCTGAGTCTTTCACAACGTTTCCAAACAAGCAAAACTCCTTTCTGTTGACTACACTCAGCTAATTGAGAGGCTTAATGTAAACAAAAATAAAAAATACTAACAGCTCAAAGACATAAAGTGCTGCAAAATTCCTTGAGAAGCACTTCAAAAAACTAAGGTTCCTTTTCCCGAAAAAAAAAACCCAAAAGAAAAAAAGAACATTCTTAAAATTAAGCCAAAATCATCTCTATTGTAATTCCCTTAATTTATTCTTCTAGACAAGGGGTATGCATTGTGAAGGAATATATCACAAACACAGCTAATAATATTGGTAAAAGGTCAGTGTACCATAATGCAGAGAGTGTGTGTCCAGTAGCTGGTACAACGAATACAAATATTTAATAGTGTATGTTTTTCAGCTTTCCAGATGTTCAGATCTAGCCACTGCTACTTCACAGAATTTTAAACTCTACTATGAAAGTCTGTAAGTATGGTGGTATTTTATTTTTGCCTTAGCAAACCCTGTTTTTCTGAAAATTCCTGATGAATAAAAGATAAAAATGTAAAGAAATTGACTTCAGTCAATCTTCATGTATTATTCAATAGTCTTCTGTGTGTATGCAGTATCTGGATACTCTTTAATTAGCTACCTTGGGTAGAGAAGACCTAGTTTAGAATGTTAAAAATAATAGGTTTCAGAGAGCAATTAAAGGTAAACATGGGATTAGGTTTCCTAGTGCAAGGTGACAAGCACCTGGTATCATTTCAGTTATAGTCCTATACATTATTTAATTGTGAGAAAACAGTAAATAATCTAGAGCGGAACTAATTTCTTTAAACTCACTTTTAATTCACTAGCTCTTTGGGAAGAAAATACTCCAGAACAATGAAGCTTCTCTCCACAGAGAAAAACACCTTACCCTGCTGTCAAGAAAGCTTTCTTTTTCTGAGTTATTAATGAAAAAAAAAAAGAAACAGAAAAAAATCCTCAACTGACATTGTTATGTGTGTGTTGAAGTTTTATACTCTGTGACTGACCCATGAGTATTTCATTGTACACAAGAGCAGACAATGAAGATGTCCAAGTTCCAGACTGGCAACGAAAACTTCGATCTCAAAGCTATATTCTGATTTTTCTTTCTTTCTCTTTTTTTTGTTAGGTCTAATGCTGGATATCTAATGTAAAACGGTGTTTTAAAAGTGATTTTTAAATTTCATATGTTGTCTGGATGAATGAAATGTCATTAATCGAAAAGCATTACTTTCCTGATTGCCCTCCATATAGAGACAGAGATGGACATAGAGATAGAGGCACAGATAGAGAGATATGGATATATGTGACACACATTGAGTGCAGCTGGCCTGAACCCAAACTGCTGATGATGGTCGATTGTCTTCAAAAGCTCACTGTTGCTTCACACCAACTGAGAATAGTTGCAGCTATTTTTATGATATGTGTGTTATTATAAATCTGTATCTTATCTTTTTACAAAATCATGCACCTATGTGTACATACTGATGATTAGATGTGCTTCAGCTTAAACCTTACTATTCTTACCAGTGAAACGAAGTTTAAGTAACATCTCTGTCATTGCATTTCAAAGAGATACATCGGAAAAATGACAAGACTTAATATTATCAACTTCTATTCAATAGGCATGCATGAAATACATATTTAAATAGTTTACAGATTTGGGATACTGTATTTTGCTTCCATTCATGTTTTGGAAGTTCTTGATCTTTTTGTTTCTCTTCATCTCTTGCCAAACTATGATATTTAAAGTCAAAAGTAATTAGTGTTTTTCTGATCATAGAAGAACCTTAATTGTTTCTTATAGAGAAAATTAGTAATATTTCATTATCCACTTGACTAATAGTTCTGATATTGATCCAACAGATACTTTATTACATTTGTGAGATGGCTGACTGTAATTTAACAATTACCTAATGAGTATTCCCATGTCATTCTGAACTATGATAATTATAGAGTGAAATTAATACTATAAGGCTGAGGGTAACATATGTTTTGGGAGACAAAACTGTTATGAACTGTTGATATTTATTTCTATAGTCTTTTCCTGAATGATTTGTCAGATGGTAAAAATTAATGTTATAATTACCATAAAATGAGACAGTGGAAAAAAAATGGAATAACATCAAGCATTTAAGTGCCACATGGTAAAATTATGAGTGTTGTGTTATGTGCAAATAAAAACAAGTCTTGCATCAGCATAGTGTATATATAATTTCAGTGCATTTTGCCAAGCTCTCTGCAACTGACCAATTCAATGACAAAATGTATGGGTAATAAATTGTTCTCTGACTACTTTTGTCACTCATAGTGTTGCAAGAGGAAGGCAGTTCCTTAATATTCACCTAATAGAAGAATTGGTGTTCATTAATTTAAACAGGTTTCCTGAAAAATATCCTTTAAACTCATATGAAGCATGAAGGCAAATGATTTAAGTAAAAAAAACAACCCACAGTATTCTTTTGAGGTTGTAGACCTGAAGCAAAGAAGATAAGACAATAAAACCAGGCAAATGTCACGTACGTTATCTGTGACTGAAAATGAGATAGTGGTACAGGCAAACATATGATGTCAGTGTTTTCTATACCTTGAAAAAAATGAGCCCAAGTATAGGTACAGTTATAGGTTTTGGTTTGTTTATATATATGTCAAGATATACATTTGTAGTTCTTAAGTCAGGCTGAATAATTATTAAATTTTTAAGCATGGATTCCTCAATTTTAGCTAGCTGTAGTAACAGCTGAGAGAGAGGTAAGTAAAGGTTTGTGATACAGCCCCCTGTGTATGCCTCTGTGTGTGTTTCTCTGAAAACAGTTAATAAGATAAAAGAAAAAGAGCATTCCAGAAATTCTAATTCTAATATTGCTAATACTTCTTCATTGTTTTACAGGGGTTAAAGTGAGCAAATGTAAATGTGAATCTCTACAACATGGATGCTTACATTTGAATCAGCGACCCTACAATTCTTTACAGTCAGTGTAGAGGATTAGCCATTCCTAAACAAGGTAAGATGAATTGTCCTGAAACTCACCTTTTATTCTCCATTGTCTATGGGTGTCTAGCTCAGACATAGATAGCTATCTTCTGTTCAGTTTTAGGTGAGGTGAAAACCGCTTTTATTGTCTCTGGTATTTCAGAAAATGAAGACATTGGAAGGCAAAAAGACCACTGTGATCATCTATTCTGATTTCCTCCACAAGACATGAAGTCTTGTTCCTGATTCAACTTTGTAAAAGAACCTGAATTTGAAACTATGTTTCAAGGAAGAACCAAAAGTAGCTCAGAATGTATGGAAAATGATTGCTTTGAAAATGCAGCAAGGAGACAGATCCAATGTCTCATTTACTGTTTCCTACTGCACTACTCTAATACTCTAATTTATTAAAGGACACAGAAAATAAATTAACTGAAAATATATTTCTGTTTATAAAAAACAGTTTTAAGTTAACATTTTAATTTAATTTTTGCAGATAGTCATCTAATTAAGCGAGTAAATAGCTACAGCCCTTTCAGAAGAGAGTTGTTGCACTTCAGCTATCAAAAACTGCAAACACAGGAAAACAAACTATCTGTTTAGCATAACATACCTGGATTCATGCTATATGATGATCCACACTTCCACCGTGGAAAACATAAAAAATCTGTTCCTTTTTGTAGTTTTAGTGACATATTGCTAGCACTGTTTCAATCAGAATATTCTGCATATTTTGGATGTTATCCTTAAATAGTCTTATCACTCCTATCTGATTAAATGCTATAATATAATTGTGTACATATATATATACACACCATTACAGAATGCTAGGAAAAAACAGTATGTGTTTGTAGCATTCTCTGTGTAGAGTGTGTAGCATACAGACGTGCACACGCAGAATATTTTAAAAAGTGTAATGTGCATTTACCACTTTTGCTGTTTCTAGTAAACATAACATTTCCATACCATGTTTTGTTCTCAATTTATGTCTTCAATTAAATATATTCCTTTGCCTGATTAAGTAGCCTTTAGCAGAAATTCTGCTTTTCACTTTCACCAGCAATAAAATACATTTTTGTTTAAATTATTGAGAAAAATGTACAGAAAGTAGTATATCATTTCTCTCTCCTTGCCCTCTTCCCCAGAAAAAAAAAAAAAAAAGAAAGACATTTCATCTTTCCAGCAGGGAATAGCAGAAGAGATTCTCTACTGCCAATGTGCAGGAAATAGTGAAAAGCCTCCCATTTCTCTAATTCAAATTCACTATAATAAGCCTACAGAAGAACATGGTGTAATTTATTATGGAATATTAAACAGAATGGGAGTTTCACAGGATGTAAATAAAACTCTGATACTAGTAATTTGCCTAGAGAAACAAATGCCATTAACAATATGTGTCATTTCTTATGTATATTTCTCTGTCTTGCTTTATTGACAAGAACCAACAATCTACTTTGTCCCCTTTTGAATATGCATTTAGTATCTGAGATTCTGTAAACCAGCAGTGCAAGATACTGTAATAGTGTGCAATGAACTGTGTAACAGTGTCATTTTAATTTATTGCTGAGGTTTTGTCTTTAAAAATCTGTTTTGAAACAAACAAGGATAATCTTTTCCTGAAAAGACTTCCTTGCTAATCACAACACAAACAAAATGAAGTGCTCACAGGGAGCCCCTTATATGCTTTTTTCCCAGACTAATTGTCGGAAAGCAGATCATCACAAAGGAAAAGACAGTTTTAGGGAGCCATAGAAATTTAAAGCAATATCAAGATCAGACATACAGACTAGGCACTACTCCTATTTCAAGTGCCAAAAATGAGCAAACAAAAGTAGGTTCATAAATGGCTAATTTAAAAAAAAAAAAGAGAAAAAAAACCCCCAAACTCAAATCCTGTTCTGAATTACTTGGCTATCTCAGAAGCTAAAAGATTTTAACAACTAGGACCATGAATGTAGGTCTGCAATGTATGACATGTTTAATATACTCTTTCTTAGAAGAAATTCAGTACAAAACATGCACAAATCCATAGCTCCTTCTCATACCTTGTGTTTTTATCCACCCTTGCACAACTCCACACCCACTGCAAGGCATGCCATATCTTCAGTGCACTCAGCCCCATCCTGGCCACTTTTCTGGGGGCCATGCAGTCCTTACTATCATTACAACTGAAATTGCAGGCACTGAAAAGATTAAAAAAATAACAATAATGAAGCCTTAGGATCTGCATGCTGGACCCAGAGGAAACCTGTGATGTGCACAGCTGTGAATGCAACCTGCCTGCCTCAGGAGGCCCCGTGCTCGAGCCATGCGAACGTGAGCCATTCCAAATCATTTGGCTTAGAGTAAGGGATCATTTCCTGGGATCAATGGTTTCAGGAGCGTAGACGATCTTTTCAGTTCCTTTCTGTAAGCTGCCCTTAACATCTTTAAGGCTTTCAGGAAATCACACTAGTCACCTCTGCTAGGAAGTTCAATGCTTCTGAAAAATTGGCTCTGAACAGACCTGCAGCCTTCAAAGTGCAGAATCTTATAAACTGCTGCTCCAGGTGGCAATGCCTCATGTCTGTGCAGCATCTGCTGACACTAAGGGCTTCCAGTGGACACTAGTTTCTCCCTTACAATCACTGATAATCCACTTCTGCTCATAAAAAAGAAAACAAAACAGAATTAAACCCAACTTTTCACTATGTGGGACTGTTGTAAGAAAGGCAGTTTAAGAAATCAGTAGTTTATTAATTTTGGTAGATTGGCTAATAATTTAATAACATTTCACCCATTTTAAAAATAGATTTTATATTTATTGGAAGTAATTTGTTTCTTAATTACTAAGTGTCTCTATCTTCTTTTTTTTTTTTTTATGTTTTAATGCAATTTCAGTAACATATTTAGTTTTTCCACATCCCTTATATCTGAATTGAGTTTTTATTCAATTTGAAAAAGCTGAAAAGTATGTCAACCTTTGTCAAGCAGTGTAAGCTACAAGAGAAAAAGTCAACATTTTTTCCTCTTTTGAATTAATTTTTATCTGTGAGAATTCATCCTGTGATGAGCTCAAACAGAAACCGTTCAGTTGCAGAACCTCAGTCCAAAGTGCACACCAGAACATAAACATGAGAGAAAATGGCAAAGCCCTCTGACTTTGTGATTAGTTCGATCAAACACAAAAGGCAATTAAAAAGGATATTGAAATCAAGGACCAGATTCAAAGCTGGTGAAAACCTGTGACATTCCATTGACTGAAATGAGTAGTTCTGTATAAAAATCTATACCAAAACTCAGGATCATTTACGTTAAGTGGGAAAACTAGTGCAACTGATACTGCATAGGACCTCACTACGATTTATAACATGACCTTGGGACAACCTGATTGTTTCCCTTATTGGATCTTGTTTCATAGACATGGGCTTAAAATAAAATATTGATAAATTGCATTAGACCAAAGTAATGTTTCTGCTGCAAAATGGGAAGGACTATTTGATAATTGATATGTTGTTTAACCAGCAGTCTGGGCAAAGATTTCAAAAAGGGTGAAATATGCTTGGATTTTCCCTTTTACAAGAGAAACCTGGCAACTGCTTTCTGAACCAGCTGGAGTTTATGCAGCATCCTATTGGGCAAGCAGCCAATAGGGAATTGCAATAATCTAATCTTGAAATAACAAAAGCGTGAATGACCATTTCAAGGTCTGACTGTGAAAGACGTTACCGTGACATAGCAGAAGTTCTTTAAGTAGCAGGATAATAACACGCCCTGGAGTTTGTATGTTTTGTAAAAGATAAGAGAATGAAGGTATCTGAAAGTTTCCCAACTCTTTACTACTGCAGTAAAAATACAGTTTCATTACAGTAACTAGGAGATTAAAAGTAGTCTAAAGATGTCTATGCCTAATATATACATATTAAACTGAGAAAATTGTAATGACAATAAAAGCAAAATTGCTTAGGTACCCCGTGTTTTATCAATATCTATAATGGAAAGGCAGATTCTAAACTGTGTCAATTGTCAAAACTGTCTTGATTTTAATGGTGTTAGGCCAAATAACTGGATGAAATTTACAATGTGTAATTCCATTATATGTAAATCTGAATTTGCAAAATTTAGGTTGAAAAAATCAACAGATGTACTTATTTCCCTTTGTCCTGCTTTCGGCTGGGCTAAAGTTAATTTTCTTCCTAGTAGCTGGTACAGGGCTGTGTTTTGGGTTTAGTAGGAGAAGAATGTTGATCACACCCTGATGTTTTCAGTTGTTGCTCAGTCGTGTTTAGACTCAGTCAAGGACTTTTCAGC
>JAVKLA010000008.1:20840232-20878444 GCA_034782735.1 Sagittarius serpentarius | reverse complement strand
TGAACTGAAAACACAGCGCTGTACCAGCTACTAGGAAGACAATTAACTCTATCCCAGCCGAAACCAGGACACAGTGCATCCTTCTTATAGTCTCCTCTGGTTAAAGACCTTCTAAACATTTCAAAAAGCACTCCTTTTTGCATATGATACAATAAGGTTTTGGAATATGATACAGTAAGCTCCCTTTTCCAAGAGAGTTTGGACCATATGATCGATCTTTTCAGGTCCCTTCCAGCCTGGGCTCTTCTATGATTCTAAGATCTTTCTTCATTTTTTCGTACTGAAAGTAGTCTGAAGAAAAGTTAATTCAGCTTTTTCTATTAATATTCTTTTGTTTGAATACTATATTGTGTGGCTAGATGAACCACAGACTTCCAGAATATATCCTTTCTCAAGAGGATATTTAAATTTAAATTTTAAGTTAAGTTGAAGAATACTGGAAAAAAGTTTCTTGCATATTACAGAACTTCATATCAAGTATACTGAGGTCTATGTGACTTTTGGGGGAGTGGTGGTTTGTTGGGTTTTTGTTTTTCTTTTCTGGTCAAGGTACTGCTTTGTAAGCAGGTGCCTTTCCAGGTAACATTCTACTTCTCTTTCCCCCACTGTTCTTGTAGAATTCTATGCATTTTCTACTAAGTGCAGCAAGGTCTATTTCTAACACTCTCCCTGATTGCCTTAGTGTATTCTTAGTAAAATGGGAAAATAATAAGAGGAATAATTTGACTCACACTCTCCAAAAATGGTTTAGATGTAAGGATATACCATACCTAACAAAAGTTAGCATGAAATATAAAGCTTTCAGAAAACTGTGAAGACCTAAAACAGAAAGCTAAAGGGAAACCTGTAACTCATGCAAATATTGCTTATATAGCAAATATATTCTGTTCAGAAATAAAGGTATGTCTCTGCTACAGACAAATGTACATAGTCTTTGTCTGAACACCTAGGCCTGTCCAAAGAACCTCAAGTCTGCTGTGCCTGGTTGTTCAGGCACAAGCATTACTAATAACATGCCCATGGCTGTGGCCAACAGGTTAAATCTTCTTAGATCCCACAAAGTCAATGTAGTAAATATCGAATGAATAAACATCAGATGCATTTCTTCCTGAAGTGGTCTGATGTCATGTGCCACAAGGTAGTAAGGGACTTGCAGCTACTTTTGCTATGCCATCTTGCTACTACATGGATATGCAGAGAGTGTAGTACTTACAGTGCTTATAGTGGAGTACTTATAGTGGAGTACTTATAGTACAGCTACAGTGCTTACAAAAATAAGTGCTATAGTTGTAGAGAAGTGCTGTATGACTACTTATGGGAACAGTAGAATATGCAGAATACTCTGCAGCATTGAAAAAGAGGAAAGGAAACTAGTGAATGAAGGGAGGGAATTGAGGATAACTTATCAAATCGTAGTACCTAAAAAGCTGACAGACTAGTGACAAGATAAAGAATTACATATCAGTGCAGACTTAAAACAAACAAACAAACAAAAAATTAAGCTAGCACATAAGCAAAGTGAGCATCACAACTACAGGTGGAAATGGTGGCACAGCCCCTGTACAGCTAGTAATCTTTCTTCAACTCCTGCACAGACTAGAGTACTTTGCTATAAAACGTTAGTTTAAGAGATCTTTTGTGGGATATTATTTTCATTTAAATGGTGAAGCAATCACTGAAATAGTGCCCGAAGACAAAATATCTTGAACTTGCACAAGACATTCTTTTACCATAGGGGAAAGAGGGAAGAAACACCAGCAAGTGCATAGGCAATTAGGCATGTTTTCTGTATTGTTTTTTATATCTTCTTATTCCTAACATGATTTCTCTAGACTACATCAGCATCAACTACTTTACATTTTCTGACTCTGGAACTGTCTGCTGCTGAAATAGGGGGCAGCATCCAAATCTCAGTTTACTACCTAACATTGATGAATAATTTCTTGCTTTTGGCTTTATAGTGTTTTTCTGTTGGAAAAATGTATTATAATGATGTCTTTTAAGAAAGATTTTCCTTCCTATTGATTCTACTTGAAACAGCTTTTGAGAAGTATTACAGTTGCAAAGATTTACATTCAGACTTTCACTGTAGAGAAGTTATTAGGCAGTCATATGCTTAGTGGGGAATCAGATGAAAATACTTTATGGGGTAATGAAGAATAATAGTTTGCACTTTTCACTTTCAGATGAGCTTACAAATGTTAATTAAGTTTCACAAAATTTCTCTGAAATAAATACTGTGCACTCTATTTGAAGATACGGGACACAGTAAACGGCAGACCACAGATGACGCAAAAGCTTCATAATGAAACTAGAAAAAGGGTATAAAGGAAACATATTCTCACTTGGTATAAAAGGCTGTATCTTCTTCGATTTTCAGCATAGCCACAATAATTTCAACAGCTGAAGATGTTCCCTTGATTCACAGTTACTCAGTTATTTTTCTGTTCTATAGTTACAAGACAACATTACCACCCACAGTGGAATTATAGTAAACCTCACACAGGAAAAGCCCTGGAGGAATTTAAACGAGTATCATGATATAGCAAAAAAATAATATCTTGATTATGAAATCATCTAGGTTATGCAACCTGGAATACCCAGGTTAAGCGTTGTGAAACTTTGAAGTGAAGATTGCACAACTTCTAATGCTTGATCTTTCTCTCACTAAAATCAGCCCAAGTCTTACTTCTGTCTTCAAAGAGAGGAATGCTGATCCATATGCTAGTGGTTTCTCACTGGCTGAAGTTTAATGTCCAGTTAAATTTATAGTAGGATACTGGAGGTGGTGGTGGGGGGAGAGAACAAAAAAAGAGAAAGAAGGAAACAGGAACCTTTTTTAGACAAATGGACGAGTTCTTGAACTCCAGTTCTGTTTATCCCACATAGATGAGCCAGATATGCACCTACTGACTTTTAGTTTTAGCTGCATATTCTTTGTGTACTGGCGTTACAGATTTCAACTTGGTTCTCTGAATTCAATAGCACAAAATAATGGAAAGAATATATACAGATACAGGTAAGCAGGTGCTAGAAATGGTCTTGCAAACATATTTTAGAGCGACCATGGATAGAGAACTGGGAATGATTAGCATTGATTTTAGCTTTGAAAAATAAATTTGCAAAGTGATAATATAAAGTTACTGAGGTTTTGGACAAATCTGATGGCTCTAAATATTTAAGATACTCTTCTTAGGTTGTTAAAAATGGCTTAGTAATTTCCTGTTCATATGCACTCTCTAGGTTAAGTGGGTAGGTTCTTGCCTGAATGTAGTAACCTACAGAGAGATATTACACATTTGTTTAAGCAAGACTTTTCTTGGCTGAGCTTGAAATTGAAAGCAACCATAAGAAAGAAGTAGGTGTGCAATTAAAACTGCTATTCTCCTCAAAAATGGTAATAGATTAAAAAAGCACTTGTAAAGAACAAAGCCTTCCAAACTCTCATATGGCTCACTGATACTTGAGAATAAATGCAGGGAGACAGTCTTTTCCTTAAGACTGTAAAACTACCTAAGGATGCAAGAATCCCAAGAAAGAAAAGAATTAATATATCATAGGAAGCTGTAAATATGATGTGGGAAATCTATTCCCACAAAACTGAAAAATACACTTCCAATTACCTTTTACCATGAAATTGTGGCTTAGAATTTTGCTCCTCAGAAAGAGACTATCAGGGTACCTTATTTGCTATAGGGATGAAATCTTTGATGAAGCATGATGATGGCCAGCTGGGTTGTCATATTAACTCAAAATTCCAGAGCTGAAGGATTTTTATTTAGCGTATTCAAGGAGAATAAGACCTCTTGGTTAAGACAAAGAGGCAAAAGTCAAAAAGACAAAGACACTTTGAGGTGGATTTTGTAAAGCTGTTCTAAAATGATGGTGTTTGCTAATTCAGATTTGTTCACAGAACCTATTCCGTGCTCCATACATACAGTAAAAAGTATAGAAAACAATTTAAAATAAAAAAGGAATGAAGGAGGTTTAAAGACGTCTATAAATCATCCTCTCTTTTCCTTTTGTATCTACTGCAAATTTTTTCCCATTGAAACAACAGGTCTTAACTTTACTCATACATAACTTTAATCAGTCTTGCCAATCAAATTACTCATTTTAAAGGGGAAGCTTCAACAAACAGATAGGCTCATACCTGCACAGATTGTGCCCTGTGGACTCTGGGACTTCGGTGGTCTCTGAAAGAATGATATCGAAGAAAAATTAAATGGAAGAAATTAAGCATGATGTTCCTTTACTAGCAAAAGTCACAGCCTCTGAGATATGGCAGTGGGAATTCAGGTAAAATCTATCTGAAACCTCCATGCAGTGGCAGGGGGCATAGACCCAGCTGTTTCAGCAGCTAGGAAGGTTGGCTGTTCCAGCTTGTTTTCTAGGCTTAAGTCCAGAGACAGGGCAGTCTGGGACCAATTTTTTTTACTATTACTGCATGATCATTGCTAGCACTGAGCTAAATGTAAACTTTTTTCCCTGTGGTGTTTTTTTGCATGGTTATTCAAACAGCTTCAGAAAAGCCCATTTTCAAAAACTGACAAATTCTGTCTCTGTATGGATGATACATATTTGTTTGTGAGGAGCGATGATGGATACCCTGTTGCAATAAACAGAACATCTCAGACCTGTGGGGTGAAATTTGTCCTCTGCATCTGAGCAGAGACCGTATCAACATGCTAGTAAATAACTCCATGTAATATATGTGTATGAGCCTTTCTTTTCAAATCACTTATTAATTTTTCCCTCCTTTCCTACCTATCTGGAAAAGAGATCAAGTTAAATTTTAGGAGTAACAAGGGTTGAAGAAAAGAAATATGCATATGTATATGCATATGTCTACATCTACGTCTACATCTGCATCTGCATCTGCATCTCGTCTACATACACAATAATCCCAGCATCATTTAATTGTTGCTGCAATGTTAAGAAACACTCGAGAATGAAAAAATTTGGTAAAAGATACCCATGAATACTAACTGGTAGTATGTTAATCAAGGACACTGGATGAAGAGAGATAAAGACTGTCTTTGCTATCTGGCCTGAAAATACTTGTTGTTTTTGTAAACATGTTTCTTCGAACCATACCGTTGCAAATGATTCTGGCCCAAGAAGTATGCTTTAGACAAAGAAAAGGAAGAATACCTAAAGGAGATTTATACCATTGGTCTCAGAAGAATTCAGGAAGAATGAATAATTATTTATAAAATCCTATATGCTAAATATGTATTTTATACATTACAATGCTTATTAACAATGAAAGAAAATTGCAACTGTGGTGAATGCATTTAATAAAAGTGTAAAGCTAATAAGGATACCCCATTTTGCCCTGCAAATGGACATTTAGAGTCTCTTTTCTCAATTATAAATTGCAGTTCATTCTTTCTGCTTCAGCTTTCTACCTGTGTGCAAGGTATACACAAATTGAACAGCAGTGCTTTTTGAGGTCATGGAAATTTAACTAACTGGTTAATACTGCATGAGGAAAATCAGGTTGCATCTAAACCTTTAGCAGCAGCTTTGGAATCCTTATAAAGATCAATTTTAGCATAACATCTAAAAATATCCCCCACTTTTAAACACAGGCGTATTCTGCTGATTTCTATGGAATGTACCTGCTTCAAGATAAGCACATACCAAAAAATGCTGCTGAACAAAGGCTAAGGCTCCCTTAATCTTTATCATTAGCTTTGGCCACCTTGTAATGAGTCCATCGAAGTATTTCTATGCGTCTGCTGCAATCTATCTACTAATCCTGATGAAAAGAAAGGGGAATGTATTTGGCCCTTCAATGTTGTTTTGCTTTGTATGCTGGTGATACATTCAATAGTAGAGAAATATTCAATTGGAGCTGCTTCCAGCTTGCCTTGGTCAATGCATGCCTTCCTGTTCAAGAAGCTGCAAAATACTGGGGGCAGACCCTCAGCTGATGAAAAATGTCATACGTAGTTACTTCAGCAAAGAAACAACAGTTTACAGCACCTGAGGATTTGCTCTGTGGTGTATTTGCTTTCTGTATTCTCATCTTTAGATCTGATGTTGGCTTCAATGCCGAGGTTGCAGCCATACTGTTCTTGGTATCATTGCATTCGCTGGGGCGAGGAACACGCACACTGACTTCTGTTTGGTGTTGCAATGTTTTCTTACTGAACAGTACAAGTCATGCTGCATGGAAGCACAAATTGACTCTGTGTACATTTATAATACAAACTCCTTAGGAAAGAACTATTTATTTATATATGTTTGCACGGAGACCAAAATGGTAGGGACCTGACCTTTATTAAGTTCTTCATGCACAAATGGGGCTATTAAGTAAGAGTAAAAAGCAACGTATATAAAAGAAGACTGTTACTTATTATGAATTAGAATTTAATCATTTTTACATTCCTGGCTAAGTACCAGAAAAAGCTCATGCTTATACAGAGTATGAAGGCCAGCTGTTTCTTTTTAAAGGTCTTATAAACTGCAGAACAGGTACAAGTTTCTGTATTATTGTTTATAAGACTAGGTTGGAATAATTTCCTGTTCTTTCAGCCGATCACATTTATAAAGAAGAATGAAGTTTATTTGTTGTGCAGACATAAAAAATTCAAGGGGAACTCAGGTTGACAGAAGATTTCAAGTGAGAGCATTTGTTTATTACTCATGATTCTTTATTATATAGTCTTTAATGTACAGTCTGTATTCTCTTAAGTGAAACCAGAAATAAGGTAGAAACAAGTGGGGTTTGTGAGTACTGGTATGTAATTATGTATGGATTTTATGGTTTTAGAGTGCAATTTGTTTTCAAAAATCTAAATATGTAGTGTGTAAGTGAATCTTCTTATTTATACACAGCAGTAGCCTTAATTTCAGCTGTTGGCCTAGCTGAACTAGTTGCAATCCTTATACAATATATTACAAAAGCTGTAATTTGTAAAAATTTATCCCTAGCTTGAAGTCAAGGCAATTTTTATCAAGGTAAATATTTTTTTGTTTTGTTTTTTTAAATGAGGGTTTGAGTTGATGCAATCACATAATGGCTTTAACTAATTCCATGAAAACATAGAAACTGCAACTGTTTTATAGTCTGCAGAAGTACATGCATAGCTATAGTAAGTAGTGATTTTTTTTTTTAGTTGCGTTTCTGTATGGATAATGGAGCTGAGGTTTTCATGTCACCCATTTTTCTAAACAGTGTTTAACTCATATATATTCTGGGTCCATATAAGGCTTCCCATCTCACTTTAGGTGCCTAAGTCCAGATCGTATCAATGAATTCAAAAGATCACCATTAATGTTAATAGAGGCAGGGTTCAACAGAGGAAGAAGTTCATCCTTTTGCCATTTGCTGTACTTGAAAAAAAATACTGGCTGAAAAAACAAACACCTAGAACTGATGTTACATTAAGCCTTTCAGTCCAAACACACAAACTGTAGAAGAACCACTGATTTCCCAGATGTGTCACTGTGGACCAAGTTTATTTTTTCTGTACACATTTTTTGTTTTGAGCTTGCCATTCACTAAAAATCTTGACACATCCAATTTCTTTACAAGTATGACCTCAGACAAAATGATATTTTTCCCCACAGAATTAGACTTTGTCTTTTTCTCCTCCTTGTCTACTCAACAATTACTTTTACTGGTAAAGGCAGAAATCTTTTTCAGAGAAATGTATGTTTGAAAATGACAACAAGGAGCAGGAATCAATTAAGCTGCTTTCTCAAAGGTCACCTAGAACGAAGGCTTACAGCTTCCTGGTAAAAGGTGTTTGTGCAGATCCTTGCCACTGTAACATTCCATAATCACAGATGATGGGTAACAAGAGGGTTCAAATTTCTGATTATGGTACATGCGTAAATTGTTCAGCCTATCCTAAAACCAGAGGCTGCTCAGGAGATTATTTCTAAATTTTAGCTCCTATCAGAAGGAGGTAGAAGATCTTTTTGAAGCTCTTTTTAAAAGATCTTTTTAGCTCCTTCCAAAGAAGGAACACTTGCTGCAGTTTTGGTGCACATTACCATTCTCTTCCCTTTATTTGCTTTCATGCAGCTGTATATAGAATAGACAGGATTTTTAGCTTTTCTGTTACCGCTTATAGAATCATTATAACCCTGATCCCTCAAATGGTAGGATATTTGGCCTTGATCCCGTGGATGAGCTTAGGATGAGTATACTTAACCATGAGCATAATCAAGAAGGTGCTTCAATTAAAGCATATGGTGGTCCCATTTACTTTGATGGAACTACTCGAGGGTGTATGCATACAGAGTTGATTGCTGGACAGGGAACTTACATGTGATGATATTTCCTTTCCAGTTCTACCCCACTACAGATGGTTTACAGCCCCCTAAAATGCAGAGTTAATAATGCAAGAGCTGATGCTTAGCAGCATAAGTAAAGATGCTTTGGCTCTTAAGTGTTGCAAAATACCCTACCATCATGGTGGGAATAATTATCACTGTACAGCAGTCAGGAAAAAACACACTTGGAAATCAAAAATGGAAATTGATGGAATTTGTTGAAATGTGATTAAAACTACAGTATATGAAAGCTGGCATTTTTAAGTGAGAGTTGGGGATAATTAATTTTATTTGTGAATATACAATAGCATAAACAAACATGGTTTGTTTTCTGATTTTTTTTTTTTTAAAAGAACACTGAAAAAGGCAGCTAGTCTGGCATGTATGTTATGGTCTGTGCAATAACAGTCCATATGAGAGGTCTGATCCTCCCAATGTAATAGAGCTAGCAAATTTTCTAATGACTAATACTAAATTAATTTGAAAAAAAAAAGAGTGGACTGGAGTGGAGAGTTGACTTCACTGGAAAGGTAGGTCTAGATTAATCCCATATAACTTTGTATGCTAATGTACAGCATGTAAGTTTAGGAGTATTTTTATGTTGGCTTTCTTAGCAGTCAGTGGAGAGGACTTAATACTTCAGAAGGTAATTTGGATTTTATATTGGCAAGGCTTCTGAAAGGTTCCTATCTTTCACCACTGAGGGCAAAAGAAGATGAGAATAACTGTTTTTTGGTGTTGTTTTTTTTTTGTTTTCTTTTAAATATAGGTCCTGTAATTAGGCACTTTGAACTTAGGCAGAAAATTTAAAATTTAGGTGTTAACGAGTAAACAGGTAAGACAGGGAGAATATTGTCAGATTTCTGAACTCTAGAAAAATTTTACCCAGAAGTGGGGAAATAGTCTTTAGACCTCAAACATGTGGAATGATCACAGCCAAAGTTATTTTGCTTTCTTTAGTTGTGGGGTTTTTGTTTTGTTTTTATTGTTGTTTTTTTCCAAGGAAATATGTTATAAAGAAAGCATTTAATTATTTATCAGTGGAAAAAATGCACTGGAAAACTTATAAATATTCATTGTTCTCAGCTCTTTTTTGGCATTAAATAACATCACAATGTTTTAGACCTTTCTTGCTCTGTTTGCTTTTGTTATTCTGATCTTGTTATTTAAAAGTATATTTAATGCAAATCAGTTTTGTATCAAAAGTAATTTAAAGTAATATAATACTATTATAGACATTAATAGTGTCTTTTGTTTTCCAAATAGCAGTATTGAAGTACCATCATACTGAAGTAGGTGATATCTCTTCTTTATATTTGTTAGCTAATTTAATAAATGTTACTATAGCCTTCTTACAGTTGTACAAACCAAATGCAAGTGGTATACTATAATGTGAATGCAAGAACCAGATTTTTATCTTGAAAACAATAAAGGCAATGCTAAAAGTGTAGCATCAAGAGCAAGGTTTGTTCTTTTTCAGACTGTTTTCAAGATGTTCAATTACAGCTGCATGTGTTTATCATATCTTAATACCATTTGAGGTTCCCTTTTATGGAAAATTAATGTTTTCAGACAGTTACTGGGTATCACGGTTGCTCTAAAATAGTAAAAAGATAAATGAATACTATTAATTATTAAAATTGAAGCTTATGAGGAAATATGGGAAGTCCCTAAAACCGAGTTTCTCCCATTTTGTGAAGGAGATCTTCTCATTAAAAGAGGAAAAATAGCATATGCTCTTTTCCCAAACCATATTTAAATCTTTTCTCTTTCTAAGTGCTGGATACTTATGTAGGGCTTTTGAATCCTCACCTTAAAAAATTTCAGGTACTTGTACAGCATAATACAGTAACATTTCTTCATGTTTTGTAATCAGATAATCCAGAACTCAAAATCAGAGAAAACACCACAAATTTGTAGTAAATAAATGAGGATCTAAAACTTCCATAAACAGAAATTTTCATGTAGACTCTAAAAGCCTTTTAAATACATTAAATACTTAGTTAAAGCATGATATGAGTATCACGTAGGTTTATGAAAAACATTACCTCTGTTTTACTAATATAAACACTCAGCTGTCCTGTGAGCTGCTTGAACTCACATAACAATTTAAACAGAACTAGGACCAGTAAACTTAAAAAGTCTGACTTTCAGATTCTGGTCCTAACACTAACTTAATGCAAAGATACTAATGGAATGAGCATTATCCCTATTTGTTTCCCTTTGATATCACGTCATTAGCTGGATTTAATAATTGTTTGGTTCTTTTCTGTCAGATTTATATCTCAGTATTTTCTAGAGATCACGAATTCAACAATACAAATGAAACATGCTCATTGGCACAGTTATGAGGATATTTATAATGAGGGATAAGACAAGACAGATACTGGACAGAAAAGTGAAGATATGGAAATGCTCTCATAACTGAGGAGAAAGAAAAGCTCAAAAATCTTAATACTCACAAATAAAGTGAAAGAGCTAATCTTTATAATGGGGTATTAAAAGAATAGATACACAGAACTATTAGCCAACGAACAACTATCTTCCACAAATTTTATCAACTAAAGACAGTACCAGAATAGGGCTAAATGGGAATTTGCATCAACTCACTTTAGCCTCTAAAATATGGATGTCTCTAGCACAGATGTGATTGCGTATGGTACTATTTTGGCATTTAATGATATGAATTCACATGGGAACAGGCACAGAAATAAACAGCATGATCAGTGAAAGAAGTCTGTCTTAGAAAAGAAAATCAGTGAACTTGACTTGTAAAGTTTGGTAAAGTCTAGGGACTGTTTATGCACAACAACGATGGGAGGAAACAAAGAAAATCCAACAAATTGACAACCTATGTTTGTTAAAAAATGTTACTCTTCATTCCTTTCTATCTTTTGATTGATTATCAGATCTCTGTTCATTGATCATTATCAGTTTTATTTTACTTCAGTTGTAGGTATTTTTTCCACGTAATGTAATCTAATCCCATTATATAGAAGCTAATCTGAATATGAAAAGGAAGAAAGGCAGTATAGCTACAGAAAATTGCCTGTGCGAGTTTATGTGCTGATATTATACACGAACAGTACTTAACAAGTTGACTTAGATGAAAAAGTTTTTCAGTATAACCTATATTGGCAATATAATTTATCTTTTAAATTTAAGTTTATTTCTTTCTTGTCAAAGACTAAGAAAAAAAAATCAAAATTACATTCCCTCTCCTATAAAGTCTAACATAGATGACATGATAAGTGTGTGCTTAATGCCATGCAGCCAAATCTTGACTCACTGGGAGTACAGTTCCACATGGAGGCATCTCTGTTGAGATTAACAGGATAGGTTATGTGCATGGTACTCACACTGATAAAGGGATTTCCAATCTGGTTTGCAGATTGTACTTTTTTTGAAGTGAGCACCCTGTCTTCATATTTGTCTTCAAAGTATCAGATTTTTGTGTTAAAATCTGTGCATAGACACACACATATTGAATATATATGCAAATATATACACACATGCACATATATATACTGTTTACATGCACGTACATTATATTACAAACCTTATAATTACAAACACTTTGTCATTTTACAGAGGCATGTAGTTCTGCACATACCTTTTTTCTCCATCTTGAATAAGACTTCACACAAAATGTTTGTGACACTCAGCAGCTATTGCCATGGGGCATAAAGCAGTTTCATAGAATAAAACCCAGGAACGGATAAACAGACTCCATTAAAATGTGTTTTCACACTAGCATTCAACCAAAATGAGAGTTATCTTTTGCTTTGATGTTACCATTTGTACTGTAACCCTTATTTAGTTGTTTTGATGTATGCAATAATTGATACTTCAGTAATAAACTTGTTTATATTCAAAATGTCTTTAATCCTTGTATGGTTCTTTTTGAGACTGAAGTGCCTTCTTGGCATGTCACTACTCTGATGTCTTCTTTGCAAGCCTTTCATTGCTAATGTATTGACATGCATAGCAGTGTTTTCATATCTGCCACCTATCCAGCATTGAGAAACAAATACAGAATTGCTGTCTTCCTCTACTCATAATCTTTTGGGCTTTAGTCATATGTATATAATTTATATTCATATATGATAATAATCCTTATTAAGTAGAAGGAATGATGTGAGAAAACAGAAAAGTGATATTGCAGTAGGAAAAACCAAAAGGAACAGAAAGAAATACTGTAGTATTTTATAAATGGGAAGGGGAGAAAATACTTGCAAACTGGCAAAATAAATAATACCTGTGTTAGTCCATTATCACTTGCAGAGGAAATGACACCTTCTATTCTGTTTTATTATTTTAAAAAGTATATAAATATAGAACATTGTCAGTGATTTCTTCCTGCATTTATGATATTTGCTAGATTTTATGTCTTGATCCACTTTCCTACAAACAATAAACTTGTTTTGGGCATTATCCTTCCATCCTAGTGAGAACATGCGGTGGGTTGACCCTGGCTTGCTGCCAGATGCCCACCCAGCCGCTCTCTCACTCCCTCTCCTCAGGAGGGCAAGGGGAGAAAGTAAGATGAAAAAGTTCGTGGGCTGAGATAAGGACAGGGAGATCACCTACTGGTCAGTCACTGTCATGGGCAACACAGACTCAGCTTGGGGAAGATGAATTTAATTTATTGCAAATTAATAAGAGGGTAGGATATTGAGAAACAAAACCAAAACTAAAACCACCTTCCTCCTCACCATCCTTTCTTCCCGGTCTCAGCCTCACTCCTGACTCTTCTGCCTCCTTGTCCCCCAAGGTTTTTCTGCCCTTTCCTAAATACATTTTCCCTGAGGTACCACCACTGTGGCTGCAGGGCTTAGCTGTGCCCTGCTGTGGGTGGGTTGGAGCCAGCTGGAACCGGCTGTGTCCGACATGGGGCAGCCTAGGCTGTTACATATATCTGGAATATTTTAGCTGGACTAAAAACATTACCAAATTCTTTGAGAATATATTAAGCTGTATTCACTGCAGTGTTAATGGAGGAATCACATAACCTTTTGATTCATTAATCACATGATGCTAGGAATACTCACGTGTAATAATGTCTTGTGCAAACTCTTCATGAACTTCTTTTTGCTAAATGACAAGGATTATTAGTCACCTATGGTGGCTATAGCTTTATGAAAATCTCCCACCCTTCCTCAATTAACTTAACGTACTGAAAACATCTGAAAGACTTTTGGCACAGTGGCCCTCATCCTTTCATACAGATAGATTTTCTTCTTCCTTACTTCTCAGGCAAGCATGCAACTGACTTCTATAAAAGATTTGTGATTTGTTTTTTCCCCATGTCAGATTTCCTGTGTGAACGTAAGAGGTGTTAGGAGTGCAGACTCTGTTACTATGGTCAGTGTACTTGAGGTGTGTTTCCTGCAACTCTGTTTAATAACATTTGTTTAGAGGAAAGAGGAGAATGCTTTGTGGGTTAAGGGAGAACACAACTCTAACATGAATTCAAGGTGACTAATGGATGTGCATTCAGATGCTTAAGTGCTGTTGAAGAAGCTAATCTGAACTGGTAACAAGAAAACTCCATTAGTGACATATTATTTTTCTGAGGCTTCAGTGGGATCAAAAGTAGAAGACATAAAAAGAAAGACTGGTTTCTTATTTATTGAAAGTGAATGTGAATTATATTTGGCTAAATATGAAGGACATAGGGAAGAAAACGGAGGCTTCTAGAATTAGCGAGGGACATGCATGCCCGCTTGGTCCCTGGAATTATTGTGTGCATACCCTCCTCTAGGCTTAGAATCGTGGGATGTTATCTTCATCAAGTATCTCTTTAAGGACAGAGGAACATGAAAACTGTGTAGATCGCATGTGTTCCTTAGTTCAACAGCAGAACAAGATGAACTGCAGATGCACTCTGATATCTTACTCAGAAATACATCAGATGAAATCTCACCCTGAAAATGCTTATTATTTCCCAGCATACTCTTAATCTAGGGAGTCTAGGGTGATTACATCAGGGATTAGATAGTAAAGCAAAGGGGGTTAAAGTGAAAGTTCCAGTCCTTCCCATGTGTCAGAACTCTAGAGTTAATCCAGCAACACCAAGCAAACAGATTGTCTGCATGGACTACTTCACTACTGACATGGCTCTTCATTTTTCCTGAAGGAAATGCTTGCCGTGATTGCCATACATCACCTGATACACGTACCTCAGAAACTGAAATTCCTCCCACTCTAATGCAAGTTCACATTAATTCCTAAGTTGCTTTCAATTCCCTCTCATAAAAAGAAGAGTGGTTCCAGATATTAAGCTTGAGCAAGGAAAATATCAAAATAAAAGGATTTTTACATTCCCAGTCTGAGAAATGCTATAGATAATGTAATAGATGGAAGTAATTGCAGCCTAATGCACACTTTACCAGGGTAAGCATGAGCAAGAACACATGGTGAGAAAGCCAGCTTTTCTTCAGCACGCTGAGCAGCAGTGATTTGTCAGTGGCCCTTCTGGAAAGGAAAGGGGACAAGCAAAACAGGTCAGAAAGGCAAGTCTGACTGCAGCAGATCAGAATGTGTGTCTGTGCCTCTGAAAGCACAAAACTCACAAAAATAAAATATTATTTATGCAAAGGTTTTTAATGAGATTATTTTCATGGTAACTGGATGTTTGTATAGCATATTTGTTTAGAAAAAGGTTTTCAAAAGGGAGCTTTCAAAATAACAAAAATTGAACCAAAATGTTAATAAGTCAATATGAATTCTGAAAAGAAAGGAATGCTGATATGGTTTTTGTAGAAATTATTTAAATCTTTCTGTCCTGTGCCTATGCTCTTTTCCAAATCATAGTAAATAATGCCTTTCATGTGCTTGTTAATTACATGACACTGCCTACAATATATGTCCTTAGTAACTGTGCATCGCCTTTATTAATACACCTCATAGTACTTCCATATCTCACATCAAGAAAAAGATAATTTTATTATGAAATTCCACAGATTTTAGAAATACATTTACCTTGTTCAGTTTGTTACGTATGCAGAGTTTGTTCCAAGCCTTTCATCTCTAAGGCTCTTTAATACAAGGTTGAATATTTTTTAACACTGTTTGTTCAGCCGTGTAAAAGCTTAAAACAAAAAGAAAAAAATGCAATAGTTTTGACTTCAGGTTCTTTATCTCTGTTTTATTCAGAAGTAAATTTTGATCCAAATCCTGCCAAAATCAATGAAAGGTTTCCAATGTCCGAACCTAAATGAAGATATTTCAGTGTGCCAAGCATTTAATAGTTTTTCTATATATTTTCTTCTTTTTGAACAGAAAATGTGTTTCTTTCTAGTTTAATGTATAAAAAGCAGGGGAAGAGAATATTCATTAATCTTCAGTGTTGGTTTTTTTCCTGTTATGTTAATATAATGACGCAGCCACAATAAGACAATTCAATATACTCGAAACATCTGCTATAAAACTATATACCTCACATTAAAACAACTTGGCCTTCAGATGTCTTCCTTTCAGTGTCTTCACGACAAAAGGGGGCATTAACTTACTGTCAGAGACTGAAGCGCTTTTTGATTTCTACAGTCTCAAGTGTCAGGCATGTCATGAAAAACAACAGCCCCATCTCCAGCTTACCTCTAAGTAGTTTTTAAATTTAAGTGATTAGCCAGTATGAGGTAATGGTAGCAATATTGTAGAGTATTTTGCTGAGTGGGATGCCCCAAAGTTATTCAAAGAATATACAAAATCTCCTTTCTCTGAACATGGGGGCACAAAAGGGTAGAATCTATGAGAAAAGAAAATGTCACTGCTCTTTCCATTTTCCTTTCTCGCAATTTTTAGCCCTTTTCCACATAGCTCTGACACTTAACTCCAAAAGCTCTATGTTGAAATGACACTGAAAACAGTATCTTGTGTCTGTGTATCTCTATATATTGTTTCCCTCTCTGTTTTTTTATTGCAATTTTTTATTTCTTTCTCATACACAGGGCTTTAGTCCAGCCACTCTGGCATGTCTAAGTTTATCACCAGATCACAGTAAGCCTCTCTGTTTAGCAAGGTATAGGAAAACACAGATAACTCTTACTCCGGCTCTCTGTGTATCTTTTCGCAGGCAGAAGACATTACTGTTTCAGCTGTCTATTCTATAAAGGATGTAGACAGGGTGATGTTTTTTTTCTCAGTTTATCTGAATGAGAGACATTGCATCCATCAACTTTGCTAAGGTTAACCTAACTCAGAACAAGGTGTTGAAATGGAAGGTGTAACTGGGAATACAAGACACAGAACAGAAACCTAGGGCAACTGCACTCTTAACTTAGACAAGTCAGTTACATTTCTAAACCTGGGTGGTATGAATTCAGAGGCAGATGCCCTGAACAATGTCAAGCGCCCTTTAAAAATAAACCCATCCACCCAACCAACAAACCCTAATCGATTTCCCCTGAGATGAGAAACTTAGCACTTTGTAGGTCTTTTTCACTACTTAGTTAAGCATTGTGTTATATTTAGTAAATTGCTAAGCAATCCCTAACAAGCTCTAGCCTTATTTCCACTGCTATTCCACAAGCTATTGATTGCTTGATTTTATGTCCAAGTCCACAAACATTTGAGACACTGAGAACAGGAGGAAAAAGATGTTAGGGGTACGGCCTAAACTGTGTTCTGACCACTCCTCTGTTCCTGCCCCTTCCTCAAATCTTGCTTGGCAAACAGGACTATATGAACCAAAATAATTTCTAGATTACTAGTCACATAAGTATTTATGAGCATTTCTAGGACAGTCTTGGACAATCTCCCCAAAGCAATGCTTAAGTGCTCTGCACACTTGTAACATATAGAGGGATTACACTCCTCATAAAATGGAGTAATAATTTTGTTTTTCTTAGAAAGTATGAAAATTTTTGGTGTCAACACCTGCCTTTCATATCACAGAATCACAGACTGGTTGAGGTTGGAAGGGACCTCTGGGGGTCATCTGGTCCAACCCCCTGCTCAAGCAGGGACACTTAGAGCTGGCTGCCCAGGACCATGTGCAGACGACTTTTGAATGCCTCCAAGGATGGAAGCTCCACAACCTCCCTGGGCAACTTGTGCCAGTGCTCAGTCACCCTCACAGTAAAAAAGTGTTTCTTGATGTTAAGATGGAATCTCCTGTGTTTCAGTTTGTCCCCGCTGTCTCTGGTCCTGTGACTGGGCACCACTGATAAGAGCCTGGCTCCATCCTCTTTGCAGCCTCCCTGCAAGTACTTAAATACACCGATGAGATACGCCTGAGGTGGTCTAGGCTGAACAATCCCACCTCTCTGTGTTTCTTCATAGGAGAGATGTTCCAGTCCCTTAACCATCTTAGTGGCCCTTTACCAGACTTTCTCCAGTATGTCCATACCTCTCCTGTACTGGGGAGCCCAGACATGGCTCATACAGGTATTTCCTTTCCCAAATTAGCAGAAGTATGTGTTGATACTGCATACTGATGCAAAACAAACCTAAACCAAGATAATGTGAAGTTAATTTTCAGTATGAATGAGTAATTTTCAACTGATGGGCCTTAAAAACCTTGCAGTGACAACAGAGATCTCTGCATAAAACAACTTGCCCATCACAGGCACAAACCATCCAAATTTAAATATTTCGGATATAGTAAAGGAAAACAGAATTGACATTTAAATAGCAAATACATTTATGGCACATGCAGCTCCATAAACTTAACTGCAGCTGTAAATATCACATACAGAAAAAACCCAAATGTATCTGTAAAGGATCTGCAAAACAGTCACCACAAGGGAATAAAAAATTGATCTTTTTCACCAGTTTTGAATTCAGCATTACTGATTTTCCATGCTATCAAAACATTTCCAAATTATTGGCTATTTTATGAAAAACAGAATCAGTATATGTCTCCAACTGCATTTCTGTGTTTGGAGGAAGAGAAGCAATCTCCAGAGAAATGAGGCTATGGCCCCTCAAAGGTGCTTGGGTCATTTGCTGATTACAGCAGGGCACCATACAGATTTGGTCTTTGCTGCTGAGGGACAGAATGGTAGGGTACTGCCACTGAGGTTGCTGACTGCACAGTAGTAGTTGTTTCCCCTTATTGGCTTCACGCTGCTCTTCTAGATCCCCAGAGAACCAATTGCTAAATTGTGCATAAACTTCCAAAGTTATTTTAAAACTCAGTGTGAAAACACCTATGCAGATAACTACTATGCACTACCGATTAGATCTTGACAGAAACACATTATAGACACAGAGCCACTGTCACATTCCCTAAAATTGCATCCTTTCCCCACCAGCCCCACCTTCCTTTTGCCTAACTGTTTACAGCTTCACAACCAGATAAAAATGCTGCCTATATTTAGAGCTAGTTTTGTATTCCTCCCTCATGGGCTTTTAGAAATATTTCACTCTCCTCATGCGATGCCTGGCAGGAAAGTACTACCTAGCAGTTTCTGGGTTGGTTTGAAGCGGAAGTGTCAGCCTTAAATATTCACAGTATTTCAATGTGGCTGTGCTGTAGGAGGTTACTTTTCTTCTGCTACACGCCACGGCAAGAACGACTGGCACAGGTGCACAAGAATAATATCAGTTTGCTGTGGTCATTTTTTAAGGGCAGGAAGGAAACATTGTAAATGATATATGTCTTGTCATAAAAACCTAAACCTGCTGCTTCAAATATAATAAAAACTATGAAGTAAAAAGTAAAAACAATCCTTTACAACAAAAGTAGATATCTCAAGATAAATATAAATAATTTTACTCAAATCTCTCTACGTGTTAATACCCCAACATCAGCTGCTCACTTTGTAGCTGGTAAATCACCCTCATGTCCTCCGGTAAGACAGAAGCAGTCAAAGGATTCTGTCTTCTTTTCAGTTTGTATTTAGTACTTGATAAAAAAAAATAGTCTGCCTCTGTAAAATGTATGGCATCGTACAGTACTAACATGGTAATCCCCAGTGCAATTTTCCCTTATTGGTAGTTTGAAGATATTTTGTTTGTTGCACATTAGCAAGTCAGATTATCTGATTACCTGAGGATTTGATAACTAAGTTCTCAACGTACACAGTTGTTTAACAAGCCTGCTTGCCCACTTATTATATAAATTAATCCCAGGTGACGTAGCACAAGCACAGAGGCTATGCCTAATGTAATCTTTCCTCGCGTTATTTTAAAAACACATTTGGGCTAATTAAAAGGTTTGAAGTTCATTGAAGGTTTGTTTTGGGATTGTGTGGGCTTTTTTTTTTTCTGGTATTGAAGAGAAGTTAATGACAAATATATTAACTAATTATTCTACAACTTGTTGAGGAAACGACAGTATTCTGCCATTCATCCTCGTAAATTCGATCAAGCACATTCAAATCAAATCTGTCATTATCTTGAACCCTTCAAGCCCCACACTGGGTGCCAAAAGGACTGTCGTGGACTATCATGGTTTAACCCCAGCTGGCAGCTCAGGCTCATGCAGCCACTGGCTCACTTCCCCCTGGTGGGATGGGGGAGAGAATCAGAAGGGTAACAGTGAGAAAACTCCTGGGTTCAGATAAAGACAGTTTAACAGGAAAAGCAAAAGCCGTGCATGCAAACAAAGTAAAATAATAAATTCATTCACCACTTCCCATGGGCAGGCAGGTGTTCAGCCAGCTCCAGGAAAGCCGGGCTCCATCATGTGTAACGGTGACTTGGGAAGACAAAGACCATCACTCCAAGCTTCCCCCGCTTCCTTCGTCCCCAGCAATATATGCTGAGCATGACGTTATATGGTCTGGGACATCCCTTGGGTCAGTTGGGGTCAGCTGTCCCAGCTGTGTCCCCTCCCAACTCCTTGTGCCCCCCCAGCCTCCTTGCGGGTGGGGCGGGGTAAGGAGCAGCAAAGGCCTTGGCTCGGTGTAAGCCCTGCTCGGCAGTAACGAAAACGTCCCTGTGTTATCAACACCGTTTCCAGCACAAATCCAAAACACAGCCCCATACTAGCTACTATGAATAAAATTAACTGTATCCCAGCCAAAACCAGCACATAAAGACAAAAGGCAAAGGACTAGTTGCAACAAGGAAAATCCAAACCGCGTATTAGGAAGTTAAATGCTTAACTGCAATGACAGGTGTTAAGTACCGGAACAGAGGAAGTGTGGAATCTCCATCCCTGGAGATCTTCAAAACTTGACTGGAGAAGTTGTGAACAGCCTTATTTAAGGTTTTACGCTATCCTTCCTTGAAGCAGAAACTTGGTTGTAAGTGATCACCAGACTTTCCTTCCAGCCTACATTTTTCTGTGATCCTGTGATTTCACTTCACCCATAATACTTAAAATTGTAAGCATTTAAAATGTGGAGGATTTATGTTCTATCTTCAATCTTTTCTTTGCCTGGAAACTTGTTGTTTCATGCTTGACTAGGTTCAAAGCTAGCAGTTAACTTCCTCTAGGAACGTGAAAGAATTGGTGGCAATCTAGTCAATTAGGGAGATTAGCCAAAATACTCCCTTTAAGTGTCAGTGGTAGACTGTGTGTTATGGATAATCTCTCTTCTATTGCTCAGCATAATCAAGCTGTAGACATGCGCACACACAGTTGTGTCCTGGTGAAAGGTATGAATTAGGGGATCCTAATTCCTGTCTCTATAGTAGGCTAAACTATACTTGCATCACAAGAAATTTTGAATCTGTATCAGAAAAAGGGTTATCACAAATTACTTCTCGGATGTAACCTCCAAGTCTTTTCTCTTTTTCAATCACAATAATACTATATCCCCTAACATTTTCTCACAACATTAATGCTTGTCACCCTGTATTTCATCTATGTACTTCATTGTCTCCAGTGCAGTTACATCCTTCCTAGTCTCTGCTCCAAACAACCAAGAGGCCAGATTAATTTAAACCCATCTTTGGGGTAATTTATGCTTTAACCTTGGTCTTGACGTTTATTCTGCTTTCTTTCTCTTTTTCCCCAAACTGTATTCAAGCTGTGTCCATAAAACAAAAACTGATGAAAAGACTCTCTGGTCATTACCTAAATCTCAGTTTTCTAGTCCTTTAATGAAGTGCTAGGCAGTTGTGACTGTTATATGCACATGCTTCTTTTGAGGATTACACATTTTACTAATGACTGCAAGATGACTGCTTAGCAATGTATTAATAACTAATTAAGAACATAAATAATTATGCCAAATTGATTTTTAAAAGTTATTTTGCATGTAGAGAAATTGACTATATTGTCCAGAGATTAGAAGAAGTGAATGGATAAAATCTGGGATTTAAAATAATTAAAAACCCAGCAAAACCAAACACTAGGATTCTTCCACACTTAAAAGTCTCTTTCAATTTAATGGAAAATTTCCAGAGAAGATGAAGAATGTTCTGAGTACATATATAGTTTAAAATGCATTTAAAAATGAATGAAACAAAGATTTTTCCCAGAAAAAATTATAACCACTTTGTCCAAAAGCTGTTTCTGTAGTTTTAAACTTTTACTCCCATTATTTATTGGCAGAATAGTTAACAAGCAGGACCTCGCCTCCTGGCAATCTTATGGCGAAAAAAGTAATTTTCTAGTGACAATGCTTCCATATTTAGAAAAAATAAAACAGCTCTCTCTAACCATCTGATGACATGAGATATTTCACTACATAATCCAGAGTATACATGTAAGCATTATTCTTTGGTTAGGTACAGATTATGCAAACCATGGCCCAAAAGGAATGCATACCTGTTTATTTTGAATGGCTTTGTTCATTTTGGGCGGCTTTGAATGTACTGGCTTTGGCTGGGACGAAGGTAAATTTCTTCACAGCAGCCCATATGGTGCTGCATTTTAGATTTAGGACCAAAACAGCATTGATAGCAATGTTTTGACTTTTACTGAGCAGTGCATATGCAACATCAAGGCTTTCTCTGTTCCCTATTCTGCCCTGTCACTGAGTAGGTTAGGTGCACAAGAGTTGGGAAGGGACGCAGCCAGGATAGCTGACCCAAAGTGACCAAAGGGATACTCCATGCCATATAACTTCATGCTCAGCAGTAAAACTGTGGGAATTTTTCCAAGGTAGCCATTGCTCAGAGACTGGCTGGGCATCGATCTGCTAGTGGTGAGTGATTACTTTTGCGTCACTTGTTTCTTTGTTTATACGTTTTCTTCTTTTTATTTCCCTTCACTTGTTAAACTGTCTTTAACTTGACCCATGAGTTTTCTCACTTTTGCCATTCTGATTCTCTCCCCTACCTCGCTGTGGGGATAGTGAGAAAACAACTGGGTAGGGGCTTATCTGCCAACCACAGAGAATGAAGTGTGGGTGGTAACCTAGCTATGGTATTTTTTAGGTAAAATAATCTGTAGGACTTGGTTTAATTAAATTACATACCTGAGTAACCAAGGATGGGATAGAATAATTTATGAACAAAATAATAAGATCTGGCTATACTGAAAAGTGAAAATTGCTGGCAAGCTTTGGATAAACCACTGGTCTTCAGCAAGGGGAAAAAAGCTTTCTACAAGAAACCACTTTGTTAGTGTTTGGTTGTCATTTTTAGAGGTACCACATGAAATCACTTTGACTTCCAGAAGATCAGGTTTTGGTACCTCTACTGATGTTGCATAAAATAAATTTGCTTAGATTGGCCCAACCATTAGGATGCTGGTAAGAAACTGAGCATTGTGGTATTTGTTAAACCTGACTGACTTGTAAACTGTTGAAACTGATTAAGTATTTGGAGTGTCATACTTACCAGAGCTAAAGAGGGTATAAACATAACTTCCTATTAAATGTATCCATTTTCAGTTGCTGACAGGTTGTTTCTAGCGACTGATCATAGTTTTAAGTTCTTTAAGCTAAAGTTTAAGGGAGTCATAAAACTACCCACTTATCTTTTCCTTGGAATTATTTAAGATTCGTTGGTTTTGTTGTTATTGGATTTTTTTCTCTTTAAGCTAGAAAATTATGTCTGATATTAAGCTGAATTCCACTGAGAGACTGAAAATCACTGTTAACATCAACAGAGGCAACTAAATGTTATGGTGTGATGAGAGAATTACTACTATGATCTGTTTTTATTGTTATTTGTTGATGGATCTTGAAGCTTGGCAGAATTATGGTTGTTTTATAACTTCTAACCTTTTATTAGGGAGATTTTCATCATGATGTTTGAAGATAGTCAACTCTGGATGATGCAAGGATCTCAGATGATACCATATTGAAATATAAATAAATATATAATTAAATCATGCTTTCATTTGAATAACAGCATGTAATGCATAAATGACCCCAAGGAGCCACATTTTTTATGCATTTGAGTGGAACATTTTTCCAGAAGATGAGGGGTTTTTTTAGGTTTTGATCTGCATATATGTCTTGTGCTATATACAAAAATGTATAGTTTGAGATGCAGTCATGTTACTGATATATTTCTAAAAAACAACAGCTCTGAGGCAGGGAGTATCAAACATACTTTAGTGTGGGAAAATATAGATAAATTAATCAAGCTATTTATTTTACATAAAACTATACGTCATCTATCAAGTGTGTTTATACCATGCTAACCTGGCATGAACAAATCTGTTGCCCGTGGTGAGATTTATAATAGAAACGTTTGTCTTTGGAAAAACTTGCCTTCTGTTCCAGCTCTGAGCTGTGCTGTAGAATGGAATGTGATAAAAGAGTAATAGGCAACAGAGCAAGGATGGGTGAGATGGTCTACTTCAGATAAATATGAAAGTAATGAAAATGAAGGACACCTGATATAAGAGTGGGGAAAGGTTTTTTTTGTTGTTTGTTTTTGTTGTTTGTTGCCGCACGACACCTGGAGAATACAACTAGGTGAAGACATTTCAAATGTTTTTAGACAAAGTGAACAATTTAGATTAGATGTAAGGAAGAAGTTCTCCACTGTGAGAGTGGTGAGGCACTGGCACAGGTTGCCCAGAGAGGCTGTGGATGCCCCATCCCTGGCAGTGTTCAAGGCCAGGTTGGATGGGGCATTGAGCAACCTGGTCTAGTGGAAGGTGTCCCTGCCCATGGCAGGGGGGTTGGAACTGGATGATCTTTAAGGTCCCTTCCAACCCAAACTGTTCTGTGATTCTGTGATTCAAAGATAATTTGGAAAAGGAAAAAAAAAAGAAAGAGAGGAACTCTCCTAAACCTGGAAGTCAGAAATCAGGTTTTCATTTTTATCAAATGACAGCAAAACAAAAAAAATTAAATGAAAATATATATTAATATTTATATATTAATATTTTCTTATAGGGAACTGGTGATGAAAAATTCTGTGCTCGTTGTGGTGTGATAAACCCCTGCATAAATCTTGAAGAACAAAACATTAAAACAGACAAAAATAATTTGAGGAAATTTATTTTGTTTCTGGGACAAATGCATAATTTGTCGCTTTACAAAAGATCCAGATCAGGACTCATTCTGTGTTAGATAATGTACGTAGATTTGAGGCAATTATTTCCTTCCCCTCCTCTTTGCTGGTCATCTATGTATATAATACCAATGATTGGCTCTGACAAGTAAGTGGGGGAATATGGGACTATAGTGAGACAGTTTTGATTCATAGAGTAAGCAGAATAAGAAATCAACAGAAGTAAGAGAAATAAATGTTTCTGGAATAATTCCCATGAAATTTGATAAAGACAGTGTACTCCATGGGGAATTTTAGGTACTCAGACTCTCATGTTATGTAAATATCTTTAACTCTTGAAAATTGACTTTCCAATTGTTGAACAGCTTGTAAGTTTGTATATCATCGTGGGTAACTGCTAAATAATAGACAAACCACCTTATTATGCAAAAAGGAAAGTTTCTAGCCACAGAGTAAGGCACCCTTAATTTGCATCTAACTAGAGAGCAAGACCGGAGTGAAAAATGGAAAACTGTAAGATGATTATCAGTGACCATGAGCAATTTCATTTAAGTCTAGTAAGGAATGCAAGAGTTCACCGAGTTCAGTGTTAAAACAGTTCTGGATTCTTGTGTATCTGAAGATCAGTCAACAATGGTACAGAAGCTTAGAAAGTTTTGGCACATCCATAAACTTTTAAAAATTTACTCCCATTTTAAGGCCTCTGGCAGTTTAAATGTTTGTATGAATGATATTTAACCTCCTTGTTTTCCAGAAGGCAAATGTGTGGTACTTTGGAATATTTTGTTCTGATTTTCCCAAGAATCCACAACTAGATCCTAATAAGGTACCTAAAATAACTAAAAAAAATTTAAAAATCAGCTTCTGGAAGTTTTTCTTGAAAATAATTGAGACTTTAATGTTGAAAATTGGACTTCTAGGGGCTAATAGGCAATCCTTATCTGTAGGACGTCTTGAGTTGATCACTCCCTGGTACAAGAACCTCTACAGTCTCAGTTACTTTGCTTAAAGAAGCATTTCAGTATAAAGACTTTAATGAGCTGCAATAAAAAGCCATGTTAAAGGGACAATGGACACAGCATTATAATGCTTCTAAATCATGTTCAGTATGTACAAGTATATATATCCACATTTACTGTTGTTCCAGAACAAGTTAAAAATAAAATTGTCAACTAAAGTTTAAAGGACATTTCTTTATTTATATTTTGGTCTTTTGCATTTTTTGAAAACTGCAAATTACTATATTTGGATATTCTCATGATAGCTGGTCCCACACTATCCCCTCATATGTACCTTCTACATAGTAAGAGGGAGAGAAGAAGCTTTTAAAAGTACAGATTTGTGAGTACATAATTTGAGGAACTGTATTCTCAAAAACAGTTTCAAATTTTAAATAGGAAAATTTAAGCTAGAAAAGTTCTTCAAAATCTATCAGTATGAAAGGGGCTCATAACATTACCACTCTCAGTCACTATTGCACATGATATTTCAATGATGTAATTAATTAATTGATTGAGTAATTAATTAATCCCTTCTTTATTGATCCAGAAATGATTGAATGTCTCATGAAAAATTTCCTTTGGCTTTAATCAAATAACTCCAAATGAAACAAGTCAAACAAAAAGACACTGAGTCATCTAATGTTTACAAAAACAAGATAAGGACAATAAAATAGAAAAGTTTACTAAAGATAACAATACTGTTTCTATCAAAAGGAGGGACAGTTATTAGGAAGAGAATAAGTAAAAAGTAAGTAAGAAAGAGGCAAAATTAGTGAATGATAAACAGATAAGATACTGAAATTCAAGAAACAAAACATATGAAGACTTCTTCTAATCCTGCTCGTTTCAGAAGGTAAAAGGTACAGTTCCTCCTCCTCTTGGAGTCATTGGTAGAAGGTGAAAGACTTACCCTTTGGACAAATGTAGAGCTCCTGTTACACAGAGGCTTTTATTCTTGTAAGACATTTCAGGGACGTGCCAGACTTAGCAAAATCTGGCCCCTTTGAGATCTACCACAAGGGGGTTGAACACTTCAGATTTAGAAGCTGCCCCTGTAAATTAAAGCTCCCTGTTGCAACAGAGATACAGGCAGGATGCGCTGCAGTAACCAGTCCTAGCAGACTTTATATTGCTGGCAGCACAGAGCAGAAGCAACAAAGAAGAAGACAGGGAAATAAAAAGTATCAAGCTGAATGGACTCATTATCAGAATGGGGAAATAAATTAAAAAATCTGAAAGTTTTTAACCCTCTTTTATGTGCTTGTGATGAGATCTGAGTGTGTGCCTCAGTCATGGCTACCCCACGACTAACAGACACAGACAGTTACAGGTGCTTACCAGAATTTTCCGTGTTGATTATGTATCACATATATTTCCTGTAGGAGGAACAAACATAAAAGGGAAACTGGAAATGAATTGAGAAGATATTTGCAAGAAGGAAAATCTGAAATCTGAACAAATGCATTGTATCAGTCTTCCTTGCTGCTATCTGTTCTGAGGATGATTGATTATCCAGTGAAGAACAGGATTTTACTGGAGAGTCTGCCACTCCTGTTTCCAAGTGTTAGAATGTATTTGCTTGGTTTCTTGGCATTCTGATGTTGGTATAAGTCTGAGGCTGATGCTTGAGAAATGTCTCTTATTGCTAAAAATAACTCACTAAAGGCATTACGTTCAGGAGTCTGGCTGGCTGTTACATATCTGACCTGGTTGGCTGTCAGGTATAATGCTCCCCCATTGTTCTTCTCTGCTTTCCCTAAATGTTTAATAATTTAAACCACTGATGATTTAATTTAGGCTGGTAATGAATGAGAAACAAGATTTTAAAGTAGCCATGAGGAAAATCCAATGACTTCAAACCAATAGTCTATGTAGAAAAAATTAGTGCCATTTTTAAACAATTTCAAGAATAATTTAGTGAAGGATTTCCTTAGGGAAAATATTTTGTTTATGAGGTTTTTGTTTTCTTTTAAAATTAGATTATAATGATATTATAAGCAGGTCATGTCCACAATGCGCCCTTTCTAAAAAATAGTAGAAGACATAATATAGTGTATCTCCTCAAGGGGAATAAGTTCTTGTTTGCAAATGACCCTTCTTCACATCTTTCATGGTCTTCAAAACATAATACAAAGACAAGGTATCTTAACTTACTCGTAACTATGTGAGAGAAATAGAGGATTCAGGGTTCTAAGTTTTCTACTGAATGAGTCTTATTCTGTGGGACCAAAGCCTGTTTTAAAACCACAGTTTGTATCTGTTGCACATGTTGTTCTGGACAAATTCCACCTTAAATTATGAATATATACATTTTAAATTTGTAGACATTTTCATAAGACCTCTGCATGAAGTTTTCCTGGAATATGTTTAAGCTGGTAGATATGTTACCTATAGCGTACAGATGGACTGAAATAGAAAATAAACCTCAAAATACATAAATATATTTGTTCTCCCAGGTGCAAAGTTTAATGCTATTTGTGGCAGCTGACCACTTCAGATGGTGTGCTTCAAAAAAGAAAAAAGATAAACATTGGTATCTTCAAAGTTTCTTCTACTATTTTGCCCTGTAGCTAAACTTTTCAAGTGAGTTGAGATAGCTGCTCATTATTATTGTTATTGCTTCAACTACATTAGGACAAAAGATTCCACAAATTAACTGGATAGAGAAAATTGTAGTCTTCTAGAATTTGCTTTCTCAGAAGAATAACCAAAATGAAAAAAAAAGTATTTTCTGCAGTGATGTCATGGTGGAATTTAGGGTTTTCACAGAGATAAAAAAATAACTCACACATAAATGTATGACCCATCGAAACAGTAGAATATCATCAGGATTGTTCAGTCAGTAGCTGACTACCAGTCCGGGCCAAAAGACAAAATTGTATGTGGCTTGGTTGAAAAATCCAGTCTATAAGCATTATCTGCAAAGGTATCTGTAAAAAAACTCCATAAACCAACAAACAAAAAACTAAACCAAAAATTTATAAAGGAACAGGTTTTAAGCCAATTTGGAATCTGAAATTCTGTTAAGGTTTGACCCCAAATCCTTTTAAATCAGTTTTACTGTTTGAGGTGTTTTTTGGATCAGTCCTCTGGGATGATGCAGAGAGCAATATTGAGATACTTGAGATACACTACACAACAGGTTGGAAAAATTGAGAAACTGAAATTTGAGAAAGGTCTGTTGTTCATATATTGCTCACTATTTTCTGCACTTCATAAGATTTATTGGATTTCAGTTTAGGCAAGATTACAGAAAATAGTATTTTGAAGGCTTTTATACTTGGCCAGGGTCTGTAGGATGATCTCAGAGTGGAATCTTGTTTTCAAACAGGTAGAAGAGCAGAAGTGAAGCTATTGAAAAGGAAGTAACGTAAAGGGCAAATTCCGCTTCTGTGTCTGTGTATGCAAATTAGTCCAATAAAGTCTGTACTGAAAGGGCAAACTTGGCCCCAAGCATTGTAAATTTGATTATCTCAGAGCCTATTTCTTTAGAGAAGAGCTAATAACTTCTCTGTTTCCACAGACAAGAATTTGTAGGTATATGAATCTTCTTAGAAGCTCCCATACCCGTGCTGACATACCTATTTCCACAAAGTAGGTCACCATTTACGGAGAAAGTCACTAAGCAGACTTTATTCTTAGAAAAAGTTTACTATTTGAGTGCAGTAAAGTCTTTAAAAATGAATAAAACACAGAAACATATGCAATCTTTGGCCACCAGAGCTACCTTTATGTCCCCAGAAGCCCTCTACAACAATTTCTGTCAAATATAGTGACACTTCAGATTAATTGCTGGGTTCTCCCCTGCTGAACTCAGCCAACAAGCCACTCATGACTCAAGCAGATGTTTCTGCACTTTAGGCAAACGGCAGCATGTTTGTATTCCCCTTGCTTCCCCACCTCCATCACCTGTGACAAAGGCTTTTACCAGAGACATCACAGGAATTTTACTCAAGAGAAACAAGATGCTAGCCCACCAGCAGTGCTGCAGAGTAGCCTAAGTATCCATTATCCTGCACATAGGGGAATCTAAGGGATAGATTATTGCAAAAAATAGGGGTTAGCTTCATCAGTATAACTATACTGATAGTTGCTGTATTTACAGGGCAGAGGGGGAATATCATGTTCCTTGAAAAGTTCCCTAGAAAAATGTATTTGTCTGAGCTAATTTCACTAAAGATTGTCATAAAGCTAGAGAGGGTAAAAGGTAACTATCCGAGGGAAATTGATTTTCTCTGTTCTGAATGGAGCTAAGCAGAGGCAGCGTGGACAGTGTCAGGTATTAGCACAGTAGTAAGACAAAAGGTTATAAGGGCCAAAGCAGTGCAACAAGCCTCCCCCCGGATGCTTCTGTGGCCCCCAGGTACCCCGCAGAAGCCTCCTCTGGGGGGAAGATCAGAGAGTTTTCTTGCAGATGCTGCAGCGTATAGTTCTATACCCCCAGCTGGAGACTCAGCGCTGCTAGGAACAGTGGCTGGTGCCTGCGGCTGGGTCTATACGCACAACCTCTGCTGTCCTTTTGATCTCCCCCTCTGAGCATTAGTACTCTCCTAATTCCCACACACATACTTTTGTGGTGTCCTTTTATCCTTCAGTTCCTGCTCTTCTTAGAAAGAGAAAAATATGACTGATAGTCTGCTTTTGCTACATCTCAGTTGCTATTTCAAAATACTTAATCATCCGAAAAAAATTGGATTAACAACAACTGAGGAGTTCTGTGCAATTACGCACAGGCTGATCAGAACTGCACAGGAAGGGTACATTTCTTCCTGAATGTGTCACTTTTCCAGTGACATTCTGTTTCCATTTCCACGTAATTTTTCTTCCTTTCCTCCCCTTCTCCCCAAAAATCCACCATTTTTGCACGAAGACTTGGAACAGTCTTTTTTTTCGGAAATATTTTGTCCATCTGCAGGATCTGTGGGATTTTTGTGTAGTTTTAATTCATTTCCATTCTTGCAAAATATGCGATGCTGATCCATTCCTTCTGAATTCCTCCAGTTTTCATCTGATGTCTTCTCTGCTTTCAGACCCCATTTCAGAAACCATAAAGCTTTCTGAACTCCTTGTCTCATTCCTTCTTTCTGTATGACATCAGACTTCAAGGCTTTGGCTTTTCAGTTGGGTGTCTTTCGCATCCATGCTGCCTACGGATCAATACCTTATGGCCATTGTTATCACTGCAGTAACATGCACTTACTTCCCGTCCATCTTGTCTGGAACAACATAGACGTGATATAAGGACGCAGAGGCTGGTACCACCTCCACTTTCCTGCCTGGAGGGCAGATGACCACGTGCTTTGGGGAAAGGCGTAAATGAACTGCATCACTGAAGGTTGCAATGTATTCAGAGGGTCTGGGAAGGGCATCTGTTTATTTTTGCTATAACTGTGACCAGGAAAGGCTTAGGTGTCTCAACATATACTGGATTATTTTGAAATTTCAACTTTCAAATTTTAACAAGTCTCTTTCATTAAAAATTGTGATATCATTCAAAGTTGCAGTTTAAAAAATAATAATAATAAAAAAAAAAAGCAGGCATCCTTTGTCAAACTATCAGTTCCAGAGTGTAGAGAAACTGGTTTATCAAAGAAACTGTCATCGTGACCTAAAATTTATTTGTATTTAAACAACCTATTTTGTTGAGCCTTATGAGAAAAAGCTGGGCTATTCAGGACAAAATCTTCCCAGAAAATGAAAACAAGTAAAATCAGGCTAAGACAGGCATCTGACACAGACAACAACAATATGACTGTTAAACTATGTCAGTTATAACCTACAGGAAATAGGATCTTATAATTGGAGCATCGTAAGACTTTAATCAAAGACAATTGAACCATTCCCTTTAAAGGAGGAGTATTAGCTATTTCTGTAAGCAATAAAAGTAGAAGTTTTGGATACAATAAAATATTTTAGAAGAAAAAAGATCTACTCTTTCTTCAATCCAGATTATTCCATTGAAACGTTCTTTCATGCATTCTTTGAGAGCTCTGCTGTGGCCATTGACAATGATACGGTCCTTATAACCAGGATACTCTAATTAACCTTTTCTCTTTCATACAACTTTTTCAAGTTAAACCTTTGATTTGTTTCAAGATCCTAAGAGATATGTGTATTACAGAAAAATAATATATTCATATTAATTATTGATCCTACACAAATATTTCTAGGTAGAACATACACTAATATAAATGTCCTCTTTTTATTGTCATTTTAAAAAATTGAATTTGAAAACTTCATATTTCAAAGTAATTTCCTGTGTCTAGGAAAAATAGCTGCTGTACATCTCTTGGGGAATGGATGCAATCTGTCTCTTATTTCACCTTTGCAACCTCTGAATAGATATCTGTAAGACTAAAAATTGATATATCTCCAGAATTTTATACGCAAGGATGATTGATAATTAATTCCTCAAATTTACAGGGAGAATATCACAATTAGAGTGCCTTTGTAGGCACTCAAGTCTCTTTATAGAGCATTATCTAAGGGATTTTAAGAAGTATCATTTTGTTCTTGTTGTTAAGGTTAAATTTTTCCAACATGTTAGCAGCAGCAAGCCTGTTTACACACCATAGCTCTCACCAGGGACTTTCAGTCACAGACAATGCCTTCTTGCTTTCTTATTATACTCCATGGTACTGCCCTGGCTGAATCAGTCACCCACTAGATATAGCCAAAATGTCAGCAACTGTGATTAAGAGAAGGAAAAAGAAATAACTTGCCATACAAAGCCTTGTGCTGGGATGTTTTATAAAACCAACGCTATCAGTCAATGCCCATCAGTATTGCTTGTGCAAAGCACAGAGCTTACTATTGATTTAATTAACTGGAGTTGAGATAAAGTTCAGTTACAAAGCGCAATAATTTGCAGGATTTTCACAAGACTTCACAGACTGTGTTGCGAAAAAGGAAATATGCAGAACTGAAAGGATGGGACACAACCCTGGAATGGGTGACTGACAGACTAACAGACAAGACTGCGTATGTATTAAATATCTGGGCAAAATGTTCTGTTACTGATATCTGAGATGCAATAGTTGTAAAACATACACAGGGGAGTCAGTTCTACTTTCTCTTTTCATTATCAGGGGACAACACGGATCAAGAAACTAATCAGATCAGCATTTGCTGTGTGATTCTCAGAGAAATAATACTTTTTAGCATAATTGCTTTTAAAAGAATATGATGCTCGTTTTAAAAAGGCCACAATATAAAATCACCAGTGACACAAAGACCCATCTCTTAGGCTATTTAGGTGGCTTTTTTAATGAATCTGATTTTATCATTTGTTCTCTTTCAAGTTTCTGTTACATTTGATCTGCTCTAGGAAAATGAATGCCTGTGATGAATAAGAAAATAAGAATAAGAATAAGTTAGTTTTTAACTACAAGCAATTAACAAGTTCTCTTTTCCACCTTCAGCATACAACAATTTCCATCTTCAGTGAAGGGCGTTAGCCAGTCTTTGTTTTCTATGTATAATTGCTGGGGGTTCAGTAGGTCATACAAAGGCCAAAAGGAAGTCTGATACAGGCATAGACATAGACACAGGCATGCATATAGCTATATGGATGGTATACATACACATATACATATTTCTATATGTCTTTATATATCTATATCCAGTCATATGTATATTTATATGTATATATAGAATGAAAGTCTAGATCTGTGTTATAAAAAAATACAATATACCAGGCAATGTAAGAATTAGTTAAGAAACTTATTTTGAAAATAGGTCAACTGGAGTAAAATATTTTGGAAGTATAAAAATACTGTTGTCTTTAAAGATTACAATACTTCTTTTTTTCCTCAAAAATTTTAGGAGTCACTTGTCTTAAAGTAGTAAGCTGTAGAAACTCTTCATGTTTTATTCTGTAATCTTGATAAAGAATGGTGCATTTTGTTTGTCAGGAGGCAGCTGAGTATGTAATTATTCAGATGCTAATAGAGTTTTATTCATAGATAATAAAATTCATACAGCTGTTGTGCAGAGTTTTATCCTGCATTGACTCAATGTGTTTCTACAAAGCACAAATGATGTGATGTATTCTTCATAAACTGTTTTAAGTGTCAGAGACTTCACTAAAATGACCAAAATCCAGATAGCTCTGGTATCTGGAAAACATACATGGAACAACATGGGAAACAAACTGTTCTGGTAGGGAGAAGAGGAAGATACTATGATGAGAAAGAATAAAAAGATGGGGACAGGTAGTTTGTTTGTGGGGGATGTAACAGAGAATCCCCTTCTGACAGTAAAAGATAGTTTGTACAGAAATGTGGCTTCTTTCCTATGCAGTCTGCCAATTTCTTTTGCATTCCTTGTAGTGAAAAGCTCTTAAATATTACAGAAGGATGAAAACAAGAAAATTTCCCAGATAAAGCAATCAAGTAAAACTTCTTAGCATAGAGTGAAGGCTGAACACAGGTAACAACCTTCAGAAGAATGTCTTAAAAAGTCACAGAAGAGGAAATGAGATCTTTATACATGAGTCCAGTAGCAAAATTAAGACGACCTTTAAAAACAGTAAGAGTTAAACACTGCATGGTTTAACAATGATCATCCAAATGACCTTGATTATGACTCTTGGCCATACACAGGTGGCCCAGATGCACCCTTTAACTCAGGATCTGGTGGCTACTGAAAACTGCAGGAGTAGAAAGAACAGAGGCTCTTTTTCCTACATTCTTCCCTCAAGCATCTGCAACTGGTCACTGCTGGAGATGGTACTGCTTTAAAAGAACATTTATTCTTCCCCTTGAGGATATTCTTATCTTATGACACAACCCATCCTTCCTTTTTTTCAGACTTACAGTTTAAAGTACAGTCTTTTTGAATGAAAGTATTTTCCTGAGTAAATACGGACTAGATAAAAACCGTTCCCTGGTACAGTTTGGGAAGCCTTGCTATTAATATAAATAATACAGAAAACAATGCTAAGCAAGATTTTACTTTCATCATTTGCCTGTGGATTACAGCAACAGCAGTCTAAACCCTTTTTTTTTCATGCATATCGAGTAACTTTGTCAGTGCTTAATTTTATACTTTACCTCTAAACTACTCTGTGCTCTTACCTTCTGTAGTTCATTGTTAAGGATATGTTTGGCTTCACAACAAAATAGCTGTATAAATTTTTCATGATTCACTGTGTGTTTGAGACCACTTATGCAGAGTGACCAGTGTAAAAGCAGTTTGAATTGCTTTAGTTAGCAATATTCCTTTGCTTTTTACAGGCACTAGCTCTATTGCTTGTTGCTGTTATATTCAATGGCAGCAAAGAGATATTAGTAAATGTCCAGTTTATTGGCCTAACTTGCATTCATTATAAGCTTTCTGCACTTTTCGCAGAGCAATACTTAGAGCATAAAAGATGCTCATAATTTATTTAGTTTAAATTGCTTAGCAAATTTATTTTTCTTTTTGGTCAGATTTTCATCTTCTTTGTTCTACATCCATTATCGAATAAGGTCTGTCGCATGAACCTCTGCTCTCTGTGGAATGTCAAGATTCTTCACATATTCAGTAAAAATACAGTAAAATAAAATAAATAAATAAACCCCAATCCTTTCTTTCATTTTTACAGATTTCTGACAATGCATTTTTGATGATGCTTTTTATAGCACATTTTGATGTGACACTGACACAAAACTTTTCATTCTTCTGTTTTTTTGTTTGCTTCCCCTCGTCATGCATTTATAAATAAAAGAATCTTGTGCCCTATCGCTATATGTTGAAAATAGGAGAGAAAGAAAGATTAGTAAAAGAAGTATTGGAATTATAAAATAGTCCAAAACAAACCAATATCAGTTTTGAGGTAACTATCACACTGTAGAAGAACTGGAGAAAGGTTAGTTGAAAAACAAATGGTTGGGGAATAAAATGTGCATTATGTATTACTTCATCCAGAGGTAGAAAGGGAGAGATAAAATTGGTTAAAGAGAAAAAGAGAATGGAAGAGTGCATAAGTAGGAAATGGTCAAAGCATTAGAAAAATAGAATGCAGACAGGAGAGGTGTAAATATGTAAAAGGATGTAAAGAAGGTGTAAATACACAAAAAGGTGCAAAGACATCTAATACTTTATTCAAAATATGGTAAAGGAAGAGGCAAGAACAATGGTATGCATATAAGTAGAGCTGAAGGAAGCAGAAGAGAATCAAATAGAAAACATCCAGTTGCAAACAGAGAAAAAATGAGAAACCATAAAATAATAATAAATAAAAACATAAAACAAAGGAAAAAAGATAGCATCATATGTATAGTACAGAAAACATGAAGATTACAAAGAATAGAGTAGCAATAGTGTATTTTACGCTGACTTCTATTTACTCTAAGATGCTTGTTACACTCTTATTAGGTGGTGTGAACTTTTTCTGTTACTTCACTGTCTTCTATTTATGTTTGTTGTTCCGTTTTCTGTTTTAACATCTTAACATACAGTATTTTATGATTGCATTCATTATTACTCATTGTAAGTCAAATTTAATCTTGTTTTATTTCTGCATTAATTCCAAGTAAGTACAATCAAATTACAGAATGATTTTAGACGCCCTTAGTATCTGGCTTTTCCATCCAAGTAAAATGTACACTCCTAGAAAAAAATTTTGCTTCATACATCCATGACACTTCTACCAATATTCATCAAATAATTTATAATAGTCTCTGATCTGCCACTTAGCCATTTCTGAGCTGCAATACATTAATCAAATTATATCTCTAGAGGACTAAGAGTTATTCTATAAGCCCTGTAAATATTTCAGTTTAATGTTTCTTTCATAACACACATTATATAATAGTATGTATTACACAGTAGTATACTACCTCCAAATGTAATTACACTCTATAATAGTTTATACTCTGTGCAGTTCTGGTCCCACCTTCTCAACAAGAATGTAGTAGAAAGGGAAAAGATTCAGAGAAGGGTGTGAAGGATGACCATATGTATGGACTGGCTTCCTTAAATTGAACTTCAAAGCTACAGCTTTTCATTCTGGAGGATGGGCAACTGAAGAGACTATGATGGACACCTGCAAAATCATTAGCGGCATGGAAGGGTGGAGAGGAATCAGCTGTCTACTGTTTATTTCTGCAGTAGAACCAGGGACTATCAATTGAAACCAGCATTTGACAGCTACAAGTTTGTTTTTTTTTTTAAGAAGACATGTTCTGATAGCATCAGGGTAAGTGGGAGAAGCTAAGGAAAGTTGTGGATATTAAAGCTGAAAAGGATATAAGTGAAGGCTCGACAAGTTCATAAAAGAGAAATGCTCTGAAAGTTACTGGTTGCACATAAGCCACCTCTTTCTCATGCAATCTGTCAGTATAATTTTTGTTGAAAATTACGGGAATAGTCAATGGAACTATCAGACTTACTCTTCTCATTTTCTGTAGTCATCTACTTTGGGCTGGTTCTGGGAAAAAAAAATATATATTGGTTTGACTGAACTTTTTAAAACTCTCTGTGTAATGCCTTTTATGTTCTTGTCTTTGCTGGGCTTTGTGTAGATTGGTGATTTGCATCCACTAAATCCTACCTCTAGCCTTATCACTCCAGCAATAACTCAGTGTTCCCCCATCCCTATACAGTTTACAACACAACCGGATCACTCCAGCTCCCTCAGGCTAATCTCTGCTGCATCCCATATTTTCTTTCCCTCTGCCATTCTTTCACTCCTAGCAGTATGCGCTGTAGCAGCATCAATGTTATATATGCCTGTGTAGTACCATATCCTGGTTTGCCAAAGGGCTCATGTTTGCTGCTAAAGGACACATTTTTGTCACAGAAAACACTTGAAATGTCTGTCACTAAATAAATAAATGAATCATGTCTGTTTTGTTAGACAAATATTTTGCCCTTTGAATCAGACTATTAGTGGTGAAATGACCAACTCTCTAATATATCCTAAAAAATTTTATTTTAATCTTTTAACTGAAACCTATGTCTTTCCATATAAGAGCTCAGGGTGGACAAAAAGTATTTTCTGAAAGAAAAAGCTGTTTTCAAAATTCATCATTCTGCTCAATTCTTAGCATAGAGTCAGATGTAGTGCAGTGTTGGCTGCACTCAGGCAACGGAGGAGCTGAATATAGTACAAGACAGGATGGAAGCCCCTCAGCCTGACAGCCTATGCTTTAGCTCATGGTAAACCGTGTTTCAAAACAGCAGAAACAGAAAACTAAATATCACTTTTAAAAATTCCAGCATACTTGGCTTAATGTTATTGACTGGGTGTTTCACAATACGAAAGATACACGTTTGTATATGCTCCTCTGTCGTGGTTTAACCCCAGTCAGCAACTCAGCACCACACAGCCACTCGCTCACTCCTCCCCACCAGCAGGATGGGAGGAAGAGAATTGGATTGGTAAAAGTGAGAAAACTCATGGACTGAGATAAGAATAGTCTAATAATTGAAATAATAATATAATAATAGTAATAATAATAATAATAATAATAATAATAATAATAATAATAATAATAATAATAATAATAATAATTTGTAATGAAAAGGAAAATAACAGAGAGAAATAAAACCCAAGAAAGACAAGTGATGCAAAGGAAAACAATTGCTCACCACCAACTGACTGATGCCCAGCCAGT
>JAVKLA010000008.1:20815565-20840101 GCA_034782735.1 Sagittarius serpentarius | reverse complement strand
CCCCAGCCTCCTCGCTGGTGGGGTGGGGTGAGGAGCAGCAAAGGCCTTGGCTCTGTGTAAGCCCTGCTCGGCAGTAATGAAAACGTCCCTGTGTTATCAATACCATTTCCAGCACAAATCTAAAACACAGCCCCATGCCAGCTACTATGAAGAAAATTAACTCTAGCCCAGCCAAAAACAGTACATCATCTCATATACGTTTAGGTCATTCTTGGTTGTTTAGTCACAATCCATCAGACTAGTTTTATTTTAAGGTGTTTTTAACTTCTATACTGTGTATCCAGTTTTATTTGTAAAGCCTAAAGCATACACTTATGTATGAACAATTTCAAATTTCTGGCCTCAATCTTTTCTGTGCTGTTGGAGAAACACATCGCATACACATATAACTATACACAAATGTAGAAAGCATTTTACAATGAGATTGCATTAATTTTCCTAATGCCATGACACTTAAATGATTAATGTTATTTTGCTCAAATTTTAAATCAGAAAAATACAACCTTGTTTTGGAAAAGAACCAGACTAGAAAAAACATAAAGATGTATTTAGGAAACTGTGAGCGTGTATGGATTGGAAAGCTGATACACAGTATTAATTCAATTTTACATGTAGTCATCCCTGCTGGCAGGTGACTATTCTGTGCATACATGTGCATATATTATACACATACTAGAGTTCTTCCCAGAACTCCTCCTGAAGTCCGCAAAGTCTTTCCTCTTGTTTTGCTAGAAGATATATCAAGCTAAATATAAATGTTTTATGAGATAAAGATTAAATAAGGGACACACCGATGATGTTTTTCAGAACAGTTTGAAAATACTTATTCAGGATATAGATTACTAAATGAAAAAGAAGCCCAGTTTTCAGACATTCTCATAGCTTTCACATAGCCATATAGGGTGGGATTCTTTTCACTTATCTTTGCTTGTCTGCAGTGTAAACATTTACATCCGACTTAGTCACACTAGACACCCTGTTCAACGTAGAGAAATAGATACTTCTGGGGTAAAACTCTTAGCATCCTGAAGTAGTCTCAAACAATCCAGCTGAACTGTGCACTTAGATGTATCCTTCTGTCTCCACTGTACATGGAAGGAGGCTGTTTTGATTAGCTCAGACATAGGTATCCACACTGCGGACATTTAAGTTGGGTGGTATTAATCCAACTCCTATGAAATTAGACCAGAGGTACAAGATCCCTGTGTGCTCACTAGTGCAAAGTGAGAATAAGGAGGATTGGTCAATTCTGATTTCTTTTGGATTGCTGACCCTCACTTTACATGCTGGAAGAGAAGTTGTAGGATTCTGGGCAGTTTTGGAAATTCAGTCTTTCCAGCAAATAAATGAGATTTTTCAGCAGTCCTGTTTTCACGATTTATCTTATCTGATGTAAATAATTTACAATAATATATGTGAGAACAGCAGGTCTGAGTAGGCTGGTGTGAGATTCAGGTCTAAAATGAGGGCTGTCTTTTCTAATGAGGGGCAGTTGAGAGCTACCGTATGCTCCTAACTTCCAAATTAGTAGAGCCATCTGTTAAACAAGTTGTTATTTTCTTTTTTTTTCATTTTACTTCTTTTCTTTTATAATTAAATTTAATTATTAACCAATGATCCTACTTCTAAGTTCTTTACCTGGAGTTTTCAAAGCTTTTAAAATGAGATTCATCAGGTTTTGACAAAGATATAGATCTCCTTGAAAAATGTAAAGATCATAAACTGCTCTCCCTAAGAGTCTGGTTCATTAGCTATTATCTATGGTCTTTCACATCACAGAAACTGTGAAAACCTGCAGATCCCAGCTTAGCTAGAAGCCATGCTATTCATATATTTATGTTTGAAGCTTATTAAAAGCCCCAAACACATTTGTTTTCATAGCAAAAAGTGACAGGTCTCAGGGAGGGGTAAAGAGCATACATGGAGGAAATCTGTATTTCCAAAACTCATATAAATCTTGAAATTTAATTCTTTCTACACAAAATAAGTTAATATTAAAAAAAAAAAAACAACAAAAACAACCAACAAACAAAACAGAAAAACACAACCAAAACCAACACATGGTAAATAATATTCATTTTATAAACTGAATTGAGTTATTCCAAAATTTGATGTATTTCACTTTTGGTAAAAACTTAGTGGTTTGGGTTGTTTTAGGCGTGTGTAACTGTTTTGAAACTAAATTTTGTCCATCAGTGGAGTTACAGCTTGCCTTGGACATACTAACCACTTCATCTTTTCCATATGTGCACGTATTTGTTACTTGCAAGTTGATTATAAAACCTTGGTTATAACTATTTCATGCAACTTTGCTTGTGCTCCTTTCTCCATTTAACTTTTTTTAGTGCAAAAGACCTATAAACCTTTTTCTTTTTTTAAATTTATTTATCTTTCTCCACTCATTCTGTGGATCTTAGGCTACAGTTGCATGTTACACCTGAACTGTTACAACTCTCCTTCTCACCTTGTGCATCCTTTGCCCTTCTCTTTGGTTCTGCCCCAGCTGGGCTGTCTTTCTGTCAAATAAGCTGGAGTTCCTCACACCCTCTGCTGAATGTATTCTGCTCAGTAATCTAGCAGAAAAATATTTCCTTTTCCCTTTTTTTTTCCTTCCCATTGAGTAGGTATTTTTTTGCAGTTTGAACGAGTTGACTCAGTTCAGTGAGAGTACCAATGAAAATCAGAGCTGGCTTGAGAGAGATACTGAGAGTGTACAGCCAGGCAGGGAGAAGGAAAAAGAATGAGGAGAAGAATCTGCCTTTCTGAGGTAGGCTCAAAAGGCAGTTTGCTATTTCATCCTTCAGCTGTCCCCAGCACAGCAACTTTTCTCCACCTTATATTCAGTTTAAATGGAAAGTCTTCAGCTGTATTTGCCTAAGAGAAATCAATAACTAATTAGTAGCACTTATAAGCTAAGAATGTAAAAGGTTGTCTATACATCACTTACTGCTAATTGCAAAGAAAACATGGTGAGCTGCAGATTTACAGATCCTATACAAATTTTCAGTTGTTGAAGTTTTCTCTATGCCATCTCTAGTTGTTATATGTAGCTACAGTGAACTAGATTGCTAGTTCAGCCTGACCTTTGTGCCTGGTAAGATCATGGAACAGATCCTCCTTGAAGATATGTCAAGTCAGATGAGTGACAGTGATTAGAGACAGACAGCATGGCTTCACCACAGGCAAATCATGCCTGACTACTCTGGTGGCCTTCTATGATGGAGTGATTGCATCAGTGGACAAGAGAAGAGCTACTGATGTCATCTACCTTGACTTCTGTAAGGCCTTTGACAAGGTCCCCCACAACATTCTTGTCACTAAATTAGAAAGATATGAGTTTGAATATTTGATGGATAAGGAATTGGCTGGATGGCTGCATCCAAAAAGTTGCAGTCAATGGCTCTGTGTCCAAATGGAGATCAGTAATGAGTGGTGTCCCTCAGGGTTCTGCACTGGAACAGGTACTGCTTAATATATTATTAATGACATAGTGCAGATGACACCAAGCTGTGTGGTGCAGTTGATTCACTAGAAAGAAAGGATGCCATCCAGAGTGACCTTGACAGGCTTGAGGAGTGAGCCTATGTGAACCTCATGAAGTTCAAGGCCGAGTCCAAGGTCCTGCACCTGGGTCAAGGCAATCCCCAAAATCAGTACTGACTGGGAGATGAATGAATTGCGAGCAGCCTTGTAGAGAAGGACTTGGAGATACTGGTGGATGAAACATTAGATACGAGCAGGCAATGTGAGTTTGCAGCCCAGAAAGCCAACCATATCCTGGGCTGCATCAAAAGAAGCGTGGCCAGCAGGTCAAGGGAGGTTATTCTGCCCCTCTACTCCACTCTGATGAGAACCCACCCGAGTACTGCATTCAGCTCTCAGGTCTCCAGCATAAGTAAGACATGGACTTGCTGGTCCAGGGGAGGCTCACAAAAATGACCAGATGAGTGGAACACCTCTCCTATGAAGACAAGCTGAGAGAGCCGGGTTTGTTCAGCCTGGAGAAGAGAAGGCACCAGGGACACCATATCGTGGCCTTTCAATACTTAAAGGGGACTTGCAAGAAAGATGGAGAGAGAGTGTTTACCAGGGCCTGCAGAGACAGGAGAAGGGGTAATAGTTTTAAACTGAAAGAGAGTAAATTCAGATTGGACACAAGGAAGAAATTCTTTACTATGAAGGCAGTGAGACACTGGACCAGGTTGCCCAGAGAAGCTGTGAATGCTCCACTGTTAGAAGTGTCTAAGGTCAGGTTGGATGGGGTTTTGAACAACTTTATCTAATGAAAGATGCCCCTGCCCATGGTAGAGAGGTTGGAACTAGACGATCTTTAAATGTTCCTTCCAACCCAAACCATTCTATGTTCTATCATTCTAATGTTCTATGATTTTGCAAGCAAGGAGTCTTTGGATGGCAATTCACACCAATACTTAGATAAATGGTTTGGGATATGGATGACTTCAGACACATTCTTTACTCTGTCAGTATTAAATATATAAAAATTCATATGTTGCTATGAATCCATTTTGCTCTCCATCTGGATATCAGCAATTTTTCAGTAAGTTTCCTTCTTTATAGTAGTCAGAGAAAGAAGGAGGCTTTCCCCCCCGCTCCCCCTGCCTTGCCATAAGGGAAATGTTACTCTTAAATTTTAAGAAATTTCTCAAAAATTTTCAGCCTATGTTCTTTAATATTGCAGTTAGGCGTTCAAGAATATTTCCTTGAAAAGTAATAAATATGGTGAAAAACTAAGAATTTTCATATACTACTCTGCTGTCACTTGAATTCAAGGTTATGATTGTTTTTTAATTTCCTCAAAAGGAGAAGAAAAAAATAAGTTAGTTTCTAGGTTGAAGATTCCAGGAGATTTATGGAGTTTTATCTGACTAGTTGCCATGGAGGTTAATTACTGTTGAGATAAGCCCTAAGGATTATCAAATTTCAAAGCACAGAAAAAGTGCCATTCTTTGTTATATAAGGAATAAGTTCCCAAACCACTCGGATGTCCTTATTAGGAACAGCAATAAGCTGGGACAGCTGCAGTCTTTTTTTTTTTTTTTTTTTTCCCTAGTGATGTTTCAGGTGAAGTGCCCCTATTACATTTGTAATCTTTATCCCCTTCCCTTGGGGAATGGGAGGAGTTAATGTGGTTGCTCTTGTCTTGGTTATGAAGCATTTCTTTTGTTGCTTTAACTAAATTCTCTCTTTGATTTTTAGCTATATTTAACTCCAGCGTTTTCTGAGCCATCAGCAAAAATATTCAAAATATCAACAAGAAGACATGGTAATATGAACAGTGAAGACTCTTTGATTGTTTTTGCACTAGGTCACATAATTTAAAAAGAGGTGTTAAAAATAAGGATATAATTCTTGTTAAAATACAAGCATTGGAAACATAAAAAGGTATCCTTCTCTTTGATCTGTATTAGGAAAATGGGGTAAAGTTTTATCAGCTTCAATGGAGTTTATTTTCACTGTGGAGAATTTAACATAGCTGTACATTTGGTTCAGTTGAATAGCATGTCTTCAAATGCCCGGAAGCAACCATGGAGGATATTATGCACTTAAATTTAATAAGCAAAAAGGCAGAAAAGATTTAAGGTTCCTCAGTCTCTCCCCAAGGAAGATGTTGTGTTATCTTTCTAATTCCTGTGGAAGAAACTATTTTTTTAGATACATTTTTCAGACCCTAACGGTATCCTTAAGCTGTGGGGTATTTTTAGTTACTATAAAACTGGAATAAAGTAATACAAAACCAAATGCATTGGAAACGTGATTAAAATAAGGTAAAGCACACACTGAAGAAATATTATGAACCACATTCAGCTGATGGATATGCAAAAAATCTGGTGTTATAGATGCAGCAATTAATTACCTTCTTGTCAAAAAAATTTGAAATTGGTTCATTTATTCTCTAAAGAAAACAAGGATTAGGATAACCTTTCCCTCCTATGGTGCTTTTTCAACAATTTATATGAAAATCACCTTTTTATAAAATTTTATTTAAAAACAAAACCAACTTTATCTCACCCTTACATTTTCTTGAGATCACTGCCCATTCTATAGAACTGCTAATAACTACAGGAACCATATTCCTTTGGCTTTTCAATCGTTTTACCAGCCAGCCACTTAAACACTCAGATAATCACTTCTAAGAAGACTAATCACATCTAATTTAGGAGTGAGATTCAGTTTGTCTCTTCAGCTTTTTAGACTGATATTTAGACTCTGTGATGGTATTGACTGGGGGATTGATAAAGTTTGATCACACACACAGCAGTTTAGTGCTATTTGAAATATAGCATGCTGGCTAACCTCCAGCTTCCACTACAAAACTGCATGAGTAGTCCGTAAGTCTTGTGTAAGATCATCCTATCCCATGAGTATTTCTTTGATTGCCTAAGGCCTTTCAACTGACAGTAGATACCATGAATTAAGTTCCAAGATTTCTGTGGACAGTAATGGAAAGTTAGACATCTACCTCAGTGGAGATACCTGCATTTAAACACCTAATTTAAGTGGTTTGCTTCACTCATAAATTTGGATATCTTAATTTCACACTGAATCCCACTCAGGTCTTGATTCAGTTGCTGAAACATGGGCATCTGGTACTGTCTGAAGAACCCAAGAATATCTGAGGTGTCTCCATAAGGCTAGTAGAAATGACACTGAGGACTTGTAGGAGACTTTTTTAAAGAGGAGCTTTGGCCAGAATAGATACACTGCAGGGGTTTAAATATCATTAATAGTAGATTCTTTCTGGCATAAACAGAAATGTTTAGTTTGGTTTGTGTAACGAAGCCAGCAACTTAGGCTGGCAGATAAGGCACATTTCATCGTAGAAGACTTGCACCATTCAGAAGCAGCAGCTAGAAACTTCTGATCCCAGGCAGAAGACAGAGGCCCATATGTAGGCAATTGGATTGAGCCCAGGGTGTTCACAATGGTTATGTTTTAACTCTAAGGTCGTCATCCTGAATTCCATTTACAGCTAATGGAAAAAGAGTGGCACTCTTAGGGCATAACTGATCTGACCTAATTTAGATGTGCTCATTAAAGGTCATACTCAAGGGACCTCTTTGAGTCAATGAGGGGCTGAAAATTGCATTACAATAACTATGAAAGCATTTTAAAGGAATTTTTGCAGCTACCTGTGCACTGACTCCTCACATTGAAAGTGATGAGCGTATTAGTTAGCTTATGTTTGGTAAAGTTAGTAGACAGACATGAGTTATGATAGGCTCTAGAAGAAGCAGCTGCTGAGTTTGTGTGCACAGCAAGGGCTGACTGCTACTGTTTAGGAAAAAAATGGAATAGGTGGCCCTGTAGGACTCCTGTTGTCTGAGGTTAGGTCGAGTAGACTCACTAAAAAGAGAGCTGGCAGCGATCCCTTTTTTTCTGCCTGTGGCCTGAAGTTTTTGCCACAAACAGTACGACAGAAAGGATATTGAAGTTGAAAGATTCAGGGCAGCAGAGATTAGAGTAAGAAAGTTTTCCATTAAGAAGGAAGTAGCTACAACTGTGAGGTTAAATATGACTGATGTAACAGAAGCTAGAGACTTGGGAAAAGAGTAACTGTTGGAAGAGGTGAGGATTAGAGACCAAGAAAGCCAGATATGTTTGGCAACTGTTACTGAAAATCTACGCAAGCAACACCTCGTTTGGAAGATTTGAATATTTATCACGTCTAATTCTTCTAATTGTCCCCCCTGGCTATTTGTTAATCTGAACTAGAAAAAGCTAACAGCTAGGCATGGTAAAGGTAAAGGAAGTCAGGCACAGGTTGTAAACCAGCTCAGGAACAAGCTCTGAATCTGCAGGCAGTAAGGACTACTAGTTTTCAAGAACTCATATCTAACCTCTGCACAACTACTGAAGGCAAAGCAGATGTGTCTTCATAGAAGACTTTTAAACCACTGCTTCTCTCTAGTGAAAGAGCTTTTGAGAAAACTAGCGAATTAAATCAATTGGCCTGTGGGGACTCCAGTCTAGCTGTTGTTACAGGGCAAAAGCTCTAGAAATGTTTATATATATATATATATAAAAGACAGCTATGAATAATGAAAACAAGCTCTGCTGAAAAGAGCTTGAGGCATACAAAAAGAAACTTTTAAAGATTCAAAGCAGACGGTGTATGAATTATGCTACAGTTGAAATCTGAATAGAACATTACATTAGGAAACTATCTGGTTGGATATTTAATATGTTTTCAGAACTTTCTGAGTTACTTAGTCCTGAACAACTTTATAAACTCTGTGACTATAACCTAAATTCTTAATTTTAGAATGAGACCAAAGGGATACAAAATTAGCTGCTGCTTTTTAAAGAGCTCATCCAGGGGCAAAACAAAAATGAAGGCAGAGCGTCCTTCCATGAGACCTAGCTAGGGAGACCTTGTGATCTTTGCCATAGAGACAGCACATGTAACCTATTGAAACAGTAACTTCCAGTTAACTCCTAGTCAAATTTTGACAAAATGCCACTCCCATCTATCAGGTTCATTTATGGCAGCATATATAGATTAGAGGCTGAAGGTGGCACCTAGAAGCAGCAGACTTTATTATATTAGGTGCTATAAACAAAATATAAAAAATAATTTAAAGAAAAAAGAACCTGACTTTATGAACAAACAGAAAACATGCAGAGATAGCTGCAGAAAGCTGTAATACTGCTAATAAATTTTGGCAGACGTCTAGTGCAATGCTTTGGAAGTTAAAACTTTTAACTATTAAGCCAAAAATAGGTGTTGAGGGAAGAAGAATTTAAAGAAATGGCAAGGGATGGTAAAGGAACAAATTTTCACTTTGCACAAACATAATTGTGGGACCAAACAGGTGTAATTACCCTTTCAAATCTGCTGAAAAGCAGTGTTTTGCATGTATTTATAGATGGATCTTTTTCATTGTGTATGTTTGTATTTTTAATAATGCAGCTGTATACTAATGGTTAGGTAATAAAATCTGGGCTTTGATGAGGAGCAATATTTCTCTGGCAGGTTCAACAGGACAGAGCCTCACTTTCTTGCAGTTTAACATCTAAAATCAGCAAAATTTAGTCCTAAAAGGTTGCTATATACTAGTGTGTCTCATTGTCTTAAAATTTTTAGTAATTTTATTAACAGGTTTATAGCAATTTTAATAGTGTTGCCAGCAGGTCAAGGAAGGTGATTCTTCCTGTCTACTCAGCACTGGTGAGACACATCTGGAGTGCTGGGCTCCCCAGTATAGGACAGCAGGTGCTGGAACAAAACCGGTGAAGGGCCATAAAGATGGTTAAGAGCCTGGAGCATTTCTCATGCAAGAGGCTGAGAGAGCTGGAACTGCTCAGCCTGGAGAAGAGAAGGCTCAAGGGGATCTTATCAATGTCTGGTGGAATGAAAGCAAGGGAGTCAGACTTTCCTCAGTGGTGCCAGTGACAGGAAAGAGGACATGGGCACAAATTAAAAAACATGGAATTCCATCTGAAAAAAAGAAAACACATTTTTACTGCAAGGGTGGTCCAGCACTGGAGCAGGTTGTCCAGACAGGTTGTAGAGTCTCCATCCTTGAAGATATTCAAAACCCAACTGGACACAGTCCTGAACAATCTGTTTCAGCAGGTGGGTTGGACTAGACAATTCCTTCCAACCTCAACCATTCTGTGATTCTGTGATTTCTGTCAAGTTTTAAAAATTATACCACTAGTGAATTTTTATTTCAAAATTTATAATAACTTATTTTGAATGTTTTAGTAAAGTCTTTAAATAACATTTGCATTAACAGTCTTTGAGAAGCAGCTATTTAGCATAAAGCCAGGCAGCCAGCTAGCTTGCCTGCCGGTCTGCCTTCCTCCCATGCTTCAAAAAGAGGAGACATATCATGACGTGGAAAAACTCTCCATAAATAAATGCTTAGATTTCAGATGTTATCACAAAATTATTATGTTGCAATTTACCATATTACTTGTCTTCATCCATATTCACTGTAGGTTAACTGACTGGATCACATACTTAGCATGTCAAACACAATGAGTATTTATTAAAACTGAATGGATAGCTGTGAAAGTGAAAGAAGTGGGGACGAAAGATTAGATGAGTCATAGACCTACCAATTCTATCAGTATCTTTTGTAATGGTAATACACGTCCATGAACAAAATTACAGAAAGTGGCAATGTCTTTGCAGAATTTATTCAGATAGCAAATATATGTAACACAGAGAGAAGAAATTACTCAAATACTCAGTTATTCAGTATCTCCATAGCAGACTAGAAAACTATGACTGTGGCACATGATTAATATATTGCAGTATTGAACATTTATAAACATATTTTTGTCAAGGCACTTTTTTTTTTTTTAAATTGGGGAGGAGAGTAGGGTGGAGAAAGGGAAGTACAGGGTCCTGAAAAGAAATGGCACAACAGATGATAAGATATGCAAATCATGTAATCAGGGCTGTTAGGGATGCCTACTGGGCAGGTTTGTGCTTCATCACTGCAGAGTTAATCCAGGACTGTAAACCAAACCTGTTGTGCTGAACATACCACAGAAGTCAAACATCTTTCCACAATCAGGGAAAAGGAATGCTTTCCCTGGCTAACAGGAGAACACCCAGAAAAATAAAATGATATCTTGATATCACTGTGTGTGTGCCTGTTCTAAGCTTGAAAGCATCAGAATCTATCCACTACTGCCTAAGTGAGTTTAGTGCTTTATTAAAATGTAATATTAGTTGTAAGGATTCAGAATTAGCAAGGGTAGAGTTAATGGAACTATTCTTTGTGCTTTTTGTAGCAGGGAGTGTTTGGATTTCTAACTGCCAGGAGCAAGTGATCCATGATCAGTCACTGCAGAAATATGGAATGATTGCTCTTGCATCTTTTTAAAAATTTCACTTGAAAATGTAGATTCTCTAAGAGGTTTTGGGACAGAAATCAGCCTTATCTTGCAGTTGTTTTGAACAATTAGGTACTATTGCATACTGAAAAATATCATAAGCCCTCTCATGACACATCATCTGTGATCAGTCCTGGCGAATGAGAAGAAATAATACTAATAGCTGCAACAATATTCATGTATCAATTTCTGAGAGAACTGAATTCTCTTTCTGCTAAAATGAGGCAGATCATGTCAGCCAGTTCTATGCACTTTCAAGTTTTAAGCAGTCCACTTTCAAGTTTTTAGCATTCAGATAAAAAGAAGCATTGCACCTCCTCTCCCTTCCTCTTCCCTCCCCACCCACTTTGATGAGCAGTGGAAGTAGAACATTCTCAGCATCATCAGGATGTATGAAAAGGTCTTTGAGAAGAGCTCTGCACGATTCAAAATTTTAGTTTCAGTCAATATTGAATAAGAAAATTATCCAAACATCTTTCAATATGAATGACTTCTCAAAATGTTCCTGAGATGGCTGGTTCAGTGAACAAAGTCACTTTAGTAGTGTTAATGGGCCCAGCTCTGTCATAGAGTAATTCCTTATTCTGTAGGCATTTTTTTCAGTAAGTGGCTGTTAATTATGAATCTTAATAAAAAACAGAAAATAAAAATAAAACCGAAAACCTAGAACTAACCAAATATAATTAATATATAAAGAAGCAAAGGTAGCAAGTTGTCACCTCTTTCTTTTGCTCTCAAGATATATCAAAGATTTGGGATCCCACAATGCTAGCAGGCAGGCTGAGTCAGAGAACCCAGAGCTATTAGTTTTAAAAACATTTTTACAAGAATATTGTATCTCCAAATGGAGATAACTATGAAAAACATAAAGAAGTTATGAATAAGGACCTCTTACTGCCCTTACTCTTAGAGTGCATATAGAGTTAATTTCACCTATAAAACAGGTTACTTTATCTGAACCAATCACCCCAACATCCTTTCATAGGCAAGGGAGAGAATTAGTCACTTATAGGGAAAGATAGCCATGATATATTTTAGATGTCTTCTTTAGAGTGACTCACATCTTAGAAGAGCTTATTTCTCTCCACTAGCTATGAAGAAAGTCCGACTGACAGATCCGCTACAGGCTTTTACGTTTATTCTCACTCTGCATTGCTCCTGCTGATGCTTGTCCAAAGCAAGCATTCCTTCATTCCCCATTGCTCCTACAGTACCCTGGAGTCTTGAACAGTTTCAGTTTTGGTCAGCAATTGAAAGTCTACATTTTCCTGTACGTACTTTTACATATGCGGCATGTGTGTGCACGTATGTGTGCATGTATGTGTGTATAAGATTGATTGCCAATGATAATGTATCTTTACCTTATTCTGTAGAAAAAAAAGGAGGAAGAAATTAAAATTGGTTATTCCAGCTAGTCCAAATTTATTCAAGAGCTAGACAAAGGTTAGGGTCTCAATTTGAGACAGGGGAGAGTAGGCTTAAATCCCTGTTCTTAATGATTCAAGGAACTTCCTATGCCCTAAACATGTAATACGAATGTTTCCATCCTGCTAAGTGAAAAAGGGTCAAAGAGCAAGCACACTGTTGAACTGATAGCTCACTATCTGCTTCCTTTTCCAACAATTCCAGCTAGTTTACTCTCAGACAAGTCTGCTATAGAGAAAGTTAATCACCAGCTAATCACAGCCTAGTCAGTAGCACCTCTCCTATGAAGACAGGCTGAGAGAGTTGGGGTTGTTCAGCCTGGAGAAGAGAAGGCTCCGGGGAGAACTTATAGCAGCCTTCCAGTGCCTAAGGGGTCTACAAGAAAGCCGGAGAGGGAGTTTACAAGGGTGTGTAGTGATAGGACAAGGAGTAATGGCTTTAAACTGAAAGAGGGTAGATTTAGATTAGATGTAAGGAAGAAGTTCTCCACTGTGAGGGTGGTGAGGCCCTGGCACAGGCTGCCCAGAGAGGCTGTGGATGCCCCGTCCCTGGCAGTGTTCAAGGCCAGGCTGGATGGGGCTTTGAGCAACCTGGTCTGGTGGAAGGTGTCCCTGCCCATGGCAGGGGGGGTGGAACTGGAAGATCTTTAAGGTGCCTTCCAACCCAAACCATTCTATGATTCTGTGATTTCATCTTGGGGCCAGCAATCAGTCTCTCGTCCCTTGTTATTATTAAAATAATTGTTGACATGAGTACTAATGCATGCTTGTGTGTGTGTGTGTTTAGTTTTGTTTGTGTTTTTCTTTCTTGGTAAATTAATATGCTTTCAGAAAAAACAAGTTTTGGTCAAAAAATATCAATCTATTATAGTCAGGAATCCCAATTTAGCAGTGATCCTGTGTAGTACATGCTAGAATTTAAGCCACTCTGGAGGCAGATGTCACATTTAAGGAGATAAATAAGCAGTGCCCAAGGAGGTAAGCCCTTCCCCTGGAATATTTTTAGTATGCATACTCACTTCTTCAAGCTTGTGCTATTAGGGAAAACAGACTTATTATTGGAAGCAGTAAAAGTGTAGAGAGCTGCAGAAGAGACTGAATGATAGACAGAGATGATAAACCACCAGAAAAAAATGGAGGGGGAAAAAGCTTTACAAGTCATAAATATAAAGAACATTTCACAAATAAATGAGTAGAACAAAGAAAAAGGTTTACAAGTCATAAATATAAAGTACATTTCAAAAATAAATGAGCAGAACAAAGAAGAAGTAAATAAAATAAAAAGCTTGGTTCTGAGTAAGTTCAAAGAGAATGAACATGCTTCATCCAGAAAGTTCACAAAAAAGGCTCATAGGAATCCAGCAGCTCCTCTAATGTTTTAGTGGAATTGTATCCTGTTTACTTACTTGAGAAAATTAAGAATGACTAGCAAGTTTGAAAAACTGTACAAACTGGATTACCGTAAACACAGTATAGGATCATAAACCCTCGTCACATGAAAGGTGAAGAAATTAGTAAAACTGGAATATCAACTATCAAATTGTTACAATAACTAGTTATGTTTTGTTGAGTCATTTTACAGCATGTTAGGTATTTCTAACCCAATAGCTTTCATTGTGTGCTTTTCTTAAGATGGACCACTAGTAACGCATAAACAAAAGTATAATTCAGAAGTCAGGTATATTATCTCATATAACTGCACTGTCAGTTGTCTTCTATATTGTATTAACACCACTATATTAGTGTTAAGCATTTGATTTCTGAGGTAATTAAGAAAACTTAAAACATTTTCTACTCTCAGCCATTTCACAAGAGCAATAAAACTATCCCATCAATTCAGCCTTCAGGAAAAATGAGTCCTCTGTGGGAGAACATCTCTCATGACGGCAATCAAAGCATCTACTATAGGAAGATGCATTTGCTTACTTGTGCTTCACAGTGCAACTTTGTGCTTGAGATTTATGGGAAGAATAAAAATGAAATACAGCATGTTTGTGGGCAGTATGCAGATCTGCACGCATTATCTAAATTAGTAGATCTAAAATATTCCTGTTCATTTTGTATGCCCTTCCTGTTATTTACAGGATCTAGCTTGGAAAGATAAGCTAATCCAGCAACTTCATTTTAGAGAACTTTAAAGTATCTGAAGAACTTTAAGGAACTGCATTCATTCAGTGCCTGAGAATTTGTTTCCTCATTCTCAGAATTTTAGAAAGAGTGAAAATAAATAAAGCATATACGGCATAAAACAGAAGTAAATTAAGACAGAATGTCTCTCTACAGAAAATACGCTGTAGCTCACCAAAACACTAGGCTGCAAGCAAGAACTTTCTTCTAGATTTCTTCATTTCAGGCATATTTTGTATTTTCCAGCTTAGAGGTTCAAAGCTATGAACAAAAGATAGAGGGGCTTTTGAAGTCAATTAGGCTTTCAGCTTTGCTGATACACTGTCTCAATGCTAGTCCAAAACAGTGTGTTTATATTTTTTGCATAACTGAAGAACAGGGGGGCAAAGTAACCCTAGTCACCAACCCGTGTTGCTGAGTGACTTTTGTTTGAAGGGGCTGCGCGTGACAAAGCCTGCACTCAGTCATTTTGACACCATCAATCTAACAACATCATAGCATTCAGTGTACTGTAGCACATTTAAAATGTGTTATCCTAAAAAAGGACACCAGCTTCTGAGGTGTTTTCAGAAAACATTACTTTGTAAAAGTGGTACTGGGTTAATGCTTATATCCTCCTCATTTGTACTGAGGAATATTAATTGTTTCTAATAACAAACAAATAAGAGATCACGCAGCTAGTGACTTGTTAACCATTGAGTTCTCTTTATCACTCATTTTCATGCATCCCCAAAAGAACTTTTTAGTATGCTAAAATCTCTAAAAAAAGTAATTCAGAAATTACAGAAAACTATGAATTTCACATGTTAATATAATTTACTGAATATATAACGTGGAGGATAACAAAGGGCTTTTAGGTATAATTTTGTCTCTTTCAGTCTCTCTAAGGTGTACTTGGGTAGTTTCCATCTCAGAAGTTCTCAGTTTGGATTGAGTTTGTTTGTTGTTATAAAAAGTTTGCCTTCCCAGCATAACACAAATATTCTTTAAAAAGTTTACATGACACAAAAATCATTAAATGATGATAAAATTTGAGCTTCATGAACGTTGTGCAGTTTCAGAAATTTTGGTAGCTATTTTGATGGCATTGACAGCTCAAAGTTGCTACTGAAATTTTGCTGAAATTCCAGCCCTAATGCATATCATGAAGAAAAATGAAAAATATTATGATGTTATGGTCATCTATATTTTTAATATGACAAGGTGTTTTGTGATATACATTGAACTAGAAGCATGATAAAAGGTTTTAGTAAAGAAACACTTTTTAGCAATATATTTTCAGTCTTTTTTTCCTTTTTTCTTCTAGTACACATTTAAGAAAAATAAAAAACAACAAAGAAGAAATTATTATTGTTTCTACAACTGATTTGCTAAAAATGATTTTACGAGTAGTAGGCTATTTACTCCAGAAAGCTCTAAACGCTCTAAATTATGTGGTCAGTTGTTACTTGAAGGGAAAATAGAAGAGAGTTTTTGGAGATAATTTAAGATTCTAGAGCAGCAAAGAGGCCTGGATGAGCCAGATAGTAAAGTATAAGCAATTCAGAGGAATGATAAAGGAGCGTTACCTAGCAAAAAAAAGCCAACACTTGTCTTCGTCTTGGTACAGGACAGCAATTTTCTATGACTTTGGAACTTACTGATGGTGGGAATGTAACATTTTTGACAGAATTTTCAGTCAGAAAGGTTCATCAGTTAAGCTATGGAATTTCTGGTGAAATGGAGAGCAGGTACAGGATTCCAGGACTACAAATAACCTTGTGATCAACAGTGTTAGCCAGGGAGAGAATACCACACCTGATTCATGTCCTTGGGCTGTCTGAGACAGATGAGAGATTTCAATCTCAGTCTCTTATTCCAGATGAATAACCTCATCAAAGGCTGTTTAATGAGCCCTTAGTATGGTGTTCTAAATTTACCATGTGGTAAAGTAAGAAACAGCAGGAATATTGACCCTGGGTTTTCCAGATTCCAGGTTTTTATGGCTTTCTTCTGAAGTAGGCCTACATTTCTGATTCTGAAGTTTTATGCTTTGTCTATTTATCTGTTGTTTTTTTCTTTTTGTTTTGGTGTTTTGTTTTTTTTTTCCTGTGTTGCTTTTTCAAATGCATTTTTTTCTGTTGTATTTCAGCAAGGAAGGGGAGAAAGTATGGGAGTTTCGGAGATGGACTTTATTTTCAACTATACTTCCCTGTACTCTTTTTCACAATAAATTTGTGCATCCACTAATCTGCACTTTAGTTAATTTAAGTAAGTCCAAAATAACTATGCACTTAGATCTCCAGCTATGTGGGTGTACAAATTCTATTGGTATCACTCCCATTTTTCTTTCAAAAGACCAGTTCATGAATCTAAGGGGCAATGTCTACAGAACAAGAAAATGCTTCCAGCCTGAGTGACAAAATCAACATATTTCATTCTGTTGTTAGATATTTTGTTAACGTAGAAGCAGTCCGATTTTGCAAAAATTAGATCCCATTAAACCCTGGCTAAAATTGTGGTAGTCACCTAAATTTGGGTTTGAAAATCTAATCAGAAACAGCCACATTTGAATTAAAGCAGTGAAGGGACAGCCTGGGAATGATTTGAAACTGACTTCTCCATTCTTCCTTGAGAAAGGCCTGACTTTTGCAGGAAAAAGTACACAATCAGCATAATCTCTTTGTGTTTTCTATTAACTTTATATTTTTATTATTCAAAGTATATCTAGAAGCAGGCCAATTCCATGTAACCGACCTTATCACTCTTCTCATTCTCTTTCTCTTCACCCATTTTTTAGTACCCTTTCTGCCCTACTAGATTTTGCTGTTTTTCCTTCTTCCAGTGTCCCTAGTGCACTACATTTTTCCTTCACATAATGTGTTTTAATCTTCTTTCTTATCTTTACTATTTTTTTCTCTGTTCATGTGACTGACATGGCTTTCTGTCCTCACTTCCATTCCCTGGTGCCCTATCAGCATTTCTTCTGTACCAGCCTTTCCAATTTAGTTTTCATTTCCTCCTTGATATAAATCCAGTAGTACTGAAGATTTCTCCTCTAACACCATGTAAGTACTGCATTAAAACTCTATTACTGGTAATTGAGCTAATGTAAAAGTGCAGATTACCTATAATTTATGACAAAGTAACTCTGTGTCTTAGGCATTGTAATGAATCACCATTTAAATTTAAATGTATTGGACGCTTACCAAACCTCCCAAAGTCATGTTGGAATGCTTGAAAGAATATTCTAAAACCTTGGACAACTGGAATCTAAGCAGTCCAAATCCAGAGCCTCTCAGGACACTGGAGTTATCCTGGGAGCTGATATTCAAGCTGTCTTCTTGACCATGAGGAGGGTCAAGCCTGTTATCCATATGTGATATTTGTTTCATCTCTTGAATCAGCTTCCATACCTTCTGTTTTTGCAGCAGCCAAATGAAAGTTCAGTCCAGAATCATGTATTTTGGATGGGATCAGACAGTAGTTATTTCACATACATTGATATTTAGTTATTGTATTCAGTCTTGTACAATGTAATCATTGGTGTGAACCTGATAGTTTCAGTTAGATATATCAGAAGTAGATTTAGCCCAATATTTTAAATGTAAGACATTTTCACACTTTAATCATATCAATTATGCTGTGCAATCCTGAGTGTTTGAATTCCACTGAGTTTAGCACCTTCACGAAACTGACAAAAAACAGACTCTTAATCACCTGAAACTGGAAGAAGGGGAAATTTGGAACTGATCAGCAAAAGAACCTTCCCTGCTTTTCCACTGTGAGTGTTCTGTTTGCAAGAACTGCGCTGATGGAGTGGTCAGCCACAAATCAGTGTTTAACTGCACTGATCGTTGTGCTGAAGCTAGCTTGCTGCTTTTTATGCCAAGCAAGACAGTGGATATTTTATGTCAGTGCTGGCTCAATAATTCTGCTCATCTACATTTGAAAATACTCAGATGTGTTCTAAGATGTGCAGATAATAAATCTAAGCATATGGACTGTGTAACCACATGGAAGTAAAATCAGTTCACCAAGGCATTTCTCCCCTTTTATGCCCTTTTTCTTCTGGTTTCAATTCTAAGACCTTGTTAAATGAAGCCAGGCTATAAATTATTAATATTAGAATTAATAGAGATCTGTTGCTAAGGGAATAAAATAATATATATATTTGTTGTGTTGATCTGCACTTAGAATTTTCTCCCCTTCCTCTTCCTATTTGTACTGTTTGTCTTTGTACATGTCACCCAGTGAGGGTGTTGCGGGGGGGATGATGGGAGAGGTGTCTGAACAAATTTTTTTCTGAAGGAGACGGTAACTTGAAAATTTATTTGTCTAAAAGTTTTATGTTTTAATAACTATTGCACTGAATAAGTATGCATTACATGTTATTAGCCTTAGCAAGGTATTTTAATCTAACAGTTCTGCACCATGTTCACATTAATATGCAAATAGAATGAGAATACAAAATTAAATGGAAATGAAAGTTGGAAGTTAATTGACATTTTTGTCACAAAAGCTCAGAGAAACAGTACTTATGCTTTAATGGCAAAAAGCTAATGTGTCATCCTAGGGAGGGCTACATCAATCTAGAACTAAGATGATTTTACTGAGGAAAAGTGCAAAGTGCTGTTTGTGTATGCAGGTTGCCAGCTCCCCCTATGCAGGTGGTCCCATCACCGAAAACCTGGAATAAATTGCTGCCATCCATTAAACACAGTGGCTGCCTGGATAGCTGCCTAGCGCAGACTTACACAGGCCATCTATTCCTGTCAGAAATATGATATTTCACTGACAAAAGCTTAATTACTCCATTAATTAATAGGACAATTTTCAAAATGCCTTGCAATGCAGCTTGACACTCATTAGTGCCATTTATGAATAATTTCCCCCAGGGTATAATACTCTATAAAGTGTAATCTGAAAGGGAATAATACATATTTAAAGCTTATGTATCTGTGAAACTAAAATACATTCCTTGCTGAATTAGTCAGCTTTATGAAAAAGCCCAGACCTGCCTGCTGAATGCTTAGAAATATATTTCTCATATCAAAACACTTCTGTCGGAGAACAGCAACCTTATTCTGGATTAGGCCCATCTGGAAGTCCAGGCAGCCCTTCTTTCCCTATAAGAATTCCTGATCCCCCTCTAGTTGGACTCTTACTACCCTCAGTTCTGCATGAAGGCCAGGGGCACTGAAATGCTTGGACTACTACTGTACCAGTACATCCATTTGTCTCTGGGGATCTATATCCCTTTATATGACTGGACAAAGTACAGGACAAAAGAACTGGCAAAGATTATCCCATCACGTATCTTCTACAATACAGGACCAGGATGCATTTTGCAGGGGAGTAAAAGTACAAGAGAAGAATGAGCCAAAGTAAGAGAAATACGTGGAAAAACATGGGCACAGCTCCATTGTTTTATATGTTACTTACTTAGGTCAGGAAAGGAGAAACACTTTTAAAGAGAATTGCCTTCCTGTTTGCACAGCCAGGAAGCTTTGGTATTTTGGTTTGATGAGGTAGAGTGTCTTCTAGTGCCTGCTCTGGGACAGGGCACCTCTTTCCTATTGAGCTTACAAATTTTTTTTTTTTTTTTAATGTTCTTAAAGTTCATTCAACATACGGATAGGATCGTAAATATAGTCACTGGACATATGGCCCTGAATGTGAAAATCTACAGAAGTCTAAAGTTTGGACAATATGGGCCACTGAGAAATAGGCACTTCAGTTCCTTGTGCTCTTTGCACAGACTCAGGGAATTAAAAGTTTCATTTCATTCTGCCTATGCTGCTCACTAAACAACTTTTTCTGACAGAAAATTTTATATCATTTTAATAGACAGTCTGAAGAAAAAATAGAATTAATAGTACAAAACACCGTGATGAAGGTTGCTACAAAAATGCATGCAATATATTAACAAAGACCTACTTCCAACGCTCAACAGCACTTAAGGGGTTCAAGAAAAGTAAGCTACTAAGGAAGGTCTTGAAAAACACTTAATTTCTGTAGGTGGTGGTACAGTAAGTTAAACTGTCTTACAAGGGTATTAGTGCAAACTCTGCAGTCTAAAATAAGAATTTCAGGAAGGGATCTTTTAGGTTCCTAATTTGGGACTGTATCACCTATGATTTTTGTTTAGCATCCATAAATTTCACTGTCCAAATGGGATCCCCTAAAGGAGCTCAGAATTTGCCAAGTGTTCACACTCATAAAATTCATCTCCTTAGGGCATTCTTCAGTGTATGGGGGAAGGTGGGGTGGGCTGCGAAGGTGAAAAAAGTTACCACTTCCTCTGCCTGCCCTGTTCCCCTGCACAAGTTGCTTGTTAGTCAGCTAAGAGGCTGCGCTGACAGTGTGCTGATGCCGTGGTTCAGGATCTGATTCTGGAACAGCAGGGATGGGGGACACAGTAACCTTTTCAGTCATCCCAGTCTTAGCCTTCTTGTCAATCAAAGCCCTAAGAATACTGAAAAAACAGATTTTCTGAGGGTGGGCACTCAGCAGTTTCTAAAAATCCAGCTCTTTCTTTGAAAAAGTCTCATTTAGACACTCATCAGTTAGAGCCCTTAAATTTGGTGCACAGCCCTTAATCGGCAAAATTTGTATACAGTTCTACATCTTGGGCAGCTAAAGTTGTTTGACATTTAAAAGTGCTGATTACCCAGCAGGTCCCATTAATCTTAGTGGGAATACAGTTAGGGTCCGTGGCTCGGACTTAGGAATTTATACTCAACCATAACTAAGTCAAAAGTCAGTTGATGACAGTATTAGCACCCCCCCCCCCCCCAAAAAAAAGAACAAAAAACCTCAATGCAACCCTTTGATTTTTCTTTGTCTTTCCAGTAAGAATTCCATACTATCATTTGCTCTGGAATTGATTTAGACAAGACTGTATTAACCATTCCTCAGTGACTCAGTATAGCCAGGTACATTTTGTGCGAAAGATCTAGAAGAGAGGTATGTTAAATGGTGCTCTGATGTGTCTTCTGCACAATCCTGTTCAAAGAATAGAGAGTATTAATGCAGTGTATTTAAAAAAAAGAAGAAAAAAGGGGAAAAAAAGGCTGCTGAGTGGATCACTGATGTTAACGAGTGACTTCTGTATTCCTTCTCTCACCATTCAGCTCTCTTTTTTACAGTTTGCCTTCAACACCAAATTGCCACAGAAAAAGTGGAAGTTACAGTTCTGTTTGTCTTTAGCTATTGCAGGTGACAGGAAGATGCTACAAAGCCAGTGCCTCAGGCATTTTGGTTTTTTTCTGCACTGAAGGTAATCCTACTATTACAAGATTTTTTTGCAACAATTAAGTTAGTTCTCCTCCTCGGTGCCAGTAGTACTACTATCCTGAAATATTATAGAAATAGTTGGCTAGCCTTTCCCATCTGCAATATGAATACCATGTCCCCTCCCTATAATCTGTGACTGGTGGACTATTTTTATTTAAAATGCCCTCGTATTTGATTTTGAAGATATAATCCTCCCAACATACATACCTCAGCCCACTGTGCATACTTCAGAATAAGCACATCTGAAGACTACCCATCTGCCTAAAAGCCAGCATAAACTAGGTGGTTATGTCTCTGCAGTGGTGTTATGCTCTTTGCATTGGAAGAAATAAGAAATCCTTGGTGGTCACATTGACTTAGTATCTGGTGTGGCTGTCCATCTCCAAAGAACACCTGTCTAATGGAAGAAAGTGAGCTTCCTTTCCAGAAAGAAAACAATAATCCCCACTTACTGTCTCTTAGCTTAGTGATCAGAACAATCAGTCATGATGATAAGATACATAACCTTATCTTGACTCAGTCTGAGCTGCCTTCAGCCTTCATGTCCCAAATTGCAGGAGAGTTTCATAACACTAGGCTATAATAACAGTAAGAAAGAGAGGAGAAACAGCTTTAGAGGTGAGCTGCTACATTGCCAAAAGCACAAGGCTCCTGGGGACAGAAGGAGAGATGGCAAAAGGAAATTTGAATCTAACCTAGGATAACCCAGCCCATTGCTCATTGGAATAGGAATGCACATAATGTACAAGCAACACAGGTTACAAAAAGTTAAAGCAGCCTGAGGGAAAAAACCAAAGCAACCAAACCCCAAAAACGTAGGTGCCTACCCTTCCACCTGAGTGTCACAGCCCCACACAATGTAGTACTTCCTTAATGCTCTGATGATTCACGCATTCCTGGGCTGCATGCTGATCCAGCTGCATTTGAAAGCATGAAGAGGGTTCTCAGCCAGAATATGCCATAATGAGGTGTCACGACTGAGGCTACCTGAAGCTAGAGTTTACCTTCTATTAATTTGTGTTACAAGTAATTAATTCATCTCTTACTTTTCAGATCATTTTTACCTCCTTTTATGCTTACTGCTGCTTTTACCACTGTTTCAGGGTTCTCTCCTCAAATAAGGAAGCTGTGGGTGGTAACTGTCATCTGGGAAGGACTTAAATCCTGATCTACTTTCCTATGCTTAAGGTTGCCGTCATCATCTCCTCCTGACAGTCCTGGGAGATTAAGTGGCTGCCTATGTTATCCTGAACTGCCATCATATTTCCCAGAACGTATGTCTGCATGTGTGGGTAAATAACTAGACACTGAACGACACCTGTGTGCCTATGGAGTTAGGTGATTCCAAAAAGTAAGATTACCGTTTGGGAGTTAGGGTTTATTTAGTTTCTTAAATCCTTATTTTATTAAGATTTAGGTGAACTTTATCTCTGAAGATGTTTTCTTCCTTAAAACTTGGACAAAACCACTGTCACTTCCATGATGATATTATGAGGGCAAAGCAGAGCCTGCTGATGTACTGTCCCCTTCATAAAGCAGAATCTCCGTCTTAAATGCTTCAGTCTCAAGTAAAATTCTTGAAATAAACTTTTCTGGATCTTTTGCATGTAAGACTACCTGTTCTATAGAATAAAGTAACGATTTCTGGGAGTGAGTTAGAAGAAGTGGATGTTTTCTAAACAGAAAGGTGGAATGATATTTTTTTAAGCCTTTGCAATGAATTACGATACCCATTCTCAGCTGAAGCTTTTTAAATTCAGCCTTGCTGCTGTATTCTTCACATTCAGTATCATTATTGTTACTCACATACTTACTATTCATAAGACTAAATATTTTACTGTTTGATTTGTTTTGTTGGATTCTGTTTGGTTACGGCCTGCTGTTCTAAGCTAACTTTGCAATAGTTTACATTTGTTGTCATAGCAATCATTCAGATTTTTCTTCCATATTTGCCAGTGCAGACTGCATAATTTTTGACTTCATATTCATCATTTGCTGTTCTTTTATAAACATTAAGCCATTGGTACCTTACTAAGTGAAAGTTGTAAATGTCTGTCCTTTCCACTCACACAGTGCTAAATCATGTTCAGATATCAAAATATAAGTTCAGCAAAGATCTAATTGCATTTATTTTGTTCTGCTAGTTAGTTCCATTAACACGGAAGGCTTAAAAGACTTTCATCTTTTGAAATCTTCCGCAAAATTTTTCTAAAGTGGCTCTTCAATCCTGCATATATTAGACATACCCAGTCTTTTGGCTAACAGCTATAGTGCATGTTTTCTTTTTAAAATAGGCTGCAGGAATTTTCAAAGGATGGTAATAAGGTTCTGGTAATACTTTTTGAGGACTGTGTTCTTCTGTATATGCTATTCACTGAACTGGTATTCAATATGCCTTTAAAATATTCTGAAATTATCTTTAACACTTAGAAGCTGACGTGTGATGGCAGATGCCTGTGTCACTGAAATCCCTATCAAGACTCTGGAAATGTGCCTGTGTAGACCCCACACATTTCATTTCACATTCACTTCTCACAGAATAACAAAAGCTTACTTTGTTTGTATGTCTCAAGCTAGGTTTGATCTGTTGTCAAACTGAGCCAATGCCAGTGCCTCACAAAACGGGCTGTGGAATCACAGCTGCTCGTTCATCCTGGTTTCAGCTGGGATAGAGTTAATTTTCTTCCTAGTAACTGGTTGTGAGAGACTGGACAGGGTTAATGCCTCAAACAGCCCTCCTGATTGACAGGGACCTGGCTTTTCTGTTTTTTTGGGGTGGAGAAACAGACCTCCCTTGCAGGGTGGGGCAATAAGGCGAGTTCAGCCTAGCAACAC
>JAVKLA010000008.1:20785033-20815465 GCA_034782735.1 Sagittarius serpentarius | reverse complement strand
TATGCCCATTCTTTTGTAAGGAACCACTCCATCAACCATTAAGACTTTTCAAGTTCAGGCTGCTTTGTGTCATGAATAAAGTGTTTAACCGACCCTTTGGTGTCCTCTCACCTTAATTTAGCCCGAGGGAATTCTGAACTTTACACAGCCCCTCCCTGCTCTGTCCAGCACAGGCTGGGTCGTGACACTGGTACAGTGTGTTTTAGATTTAGTGTGAGAATAATGTTGATAACACACTGATGTTTCAGTTGTTGCTAAGTACCACTTATCCTAAGTTAAGGATTTTTCAGATTCCCATGCTCTGCCAGCAAGCAGGGGCACAGGAAGCTGGGAGGGAGCATGGCCAGGACAGCTGACCCGAACTAGCCAAGGGGATATTCCATACCACAGAGCGTCATGCTCAGCATATAAACTGGGGGGAGTTGGCCGGGAGGGGCAGATCACTGCTCGGGCATCGGTCAGCGGGTGGTGAGCAATCGCATTGTGCATCACTTGTCTTTCCTTGGGTTTCATTTCTCTCTCTTTTTTGTTATATTCCCTTTCATTACTATTATTATTATTATTATATTTTATTATTACTCTTATTGTTATATTTTCTTTTACTTTAGTTATTAAACCATTCTTATCAGCCCATGAGTTCCACTTTTTTTTGATTCTCCTCCCCATCCCACTGGGAGAGGGGAGGAGTGAGCAAGCGGCTGCGTGGTGCTTAGCTGCTGGCAAGGGTTAAACCACGAAGTTATTATAGGCATATTAATTCTCCTTTTCTTGTTTGTGTTATCACCTTCTACAATGAATATTTTAAATGACCATATTGTTACAATTTTTCCAGGGTAGTTTTGACAAAAAATATTATCCTTCTGAGATACACCTTTCTTTTCATGCCGTCCTTTTATATGCTTCACATTTTGTAATCTAACCACTTAGCAGGTTCATTTTTCACAGTTTAAGGTTATGCTATAGATAGAACATGCTTTTAAAACCTTACTAATTGTTGCTTAAAGAGTTGCTGTTTTGCATTTCCCATGTTCATGTCATTAGCTGTGTCAACCTTATTCACCACAAGCATCATAGTATCATAGAATCATTTAGGTTGGAAAAGACCTACCATTAACCTAAAACACTGCGAAGTCCAGCACTAAATCATGTCCCTAAGCACCACATCTACATGTCTTTGAAATACCTCCAGGGATGGTGACTCAACCACTTCCCTGGGTAGCCTATTCCAATGCTTGACAACCCTTTCAGTGCAGACTTTTTTCCTAATATCCAATCTAAACCTCCCCTGGCACAACTTGAGGTCATTTCCTCTTGTCCTGTCGCTTGTCAGTTGGGAGAAGAGACTGACACCCACCTCACTACAGCCTCCTTTCAGGTAGTAGTAGAGAGCGATAAAGTGTCCCCTCAGCCTCCTTTTCTCCAGGCTAAACAACCCCAGTCTCCTCAGATGCTCCTCATAAGACTTGTGCTCTAGACCCTTCACTCATTATGAGTAAAAATCTTTCAGGCTTCATGCTCTGGCTGAGCTCAACTAGTTAAATAGCTGTGAAATAGTTGCAACATGAAGAAAGAAAAAAGATAATCGGTTAAACTACTACTGGAACTTTAGCTGTTATGTCACTGGAGCTAGTTCAGGAATGTCTAACCCACTCCTGTACTAGTTTACATAAGTATGTTCTGCCTCTCTAGGGTTTTTAGAGTTTCAGCTGTTACTGCCAAGGAAGTAGACAAAAGCAAGAACTGCACCTAACTGGAAAGAAGAGGCTGGGGAAGGAAAGAGGAGTATGGAACAGGGACATAGGCAGAGGTGGAGGCAGGCGGACAGAAAAGACCACAGGACCAAGAAATACAGAGCAGGGGAGAGGCAACCAGGACTGTGCAGTCACAGTAAAGGAGAAACACGGAACACGGATCTAGTCAGGAGAGGAGACTGAGAGCTGGTCAAGCAGGGAAATGCTTAGAAGTACAGTGTAAAGGAAATTTAATAATCTCAGATCGCTTCCACTACAAAGTTAATTGAATCAGTACATGTTTTTCTCTTCTTTAATCACTTTTGACGCACAAGGAATGGGGACATGAAGGAGAAATTGTAAAGAGATCATGCTTTCTGATTGCTTTGAAACTTCTTAGCATTTCATATCTTGGGAGACCTGTCACTATAAAGAATGATAGCAGCTGACAGGGCAGCTTCAAATAGCATTTGCTGCAGTCATGAGTTCTAGCTGCTTCTTTAAATCTGATTTTATTTTTCTTATGGTAGATAACTAGAAAATAAAAGTGATTGTGTTCATCTTTTGCATGTGGAGGAGTTGGTTTAAGTGATATGACTAAGATGTCAGTGAAAGAAGGGAGGCTAGAATTCTACGTGTACGATGGACAGCATTAACCATAAAACTATCCTTTCTCCTCAGAAGCTCTTCTCTTTCTCTCACTTTGTATGTTGAAGCTTCTTCAACAAGTAAAGCATGGGATCTTTGCAAACTAATTGTTTTCCAATAACAAAGTCTGATTTCTTCCCTCAGAATTTTCCCTTGCCTGTTCAGGGCAGCTTCCAGTGAGTAGAGAAATTGGACAATTAATTTTAATTAATACTCAATTAAATAACTTTTAAACCTGTGAGTCTTCAAGCCTTCAAGTTTAACTTTCTTTACTGTGATTTGTTATTTACAATGAAGGAGGAAAAGCGATACTGTGACATGGTTAATAGTACTCAAATGGGTGTTCTCTATAGCCTATTTGTTAGGACAGTTTCCCTAACACACCTTAGGACTGTTGGTTCCTGATCCAGTTAGTGTGTAGGATATATGTAGTGGGATCCAACATAAAATTGAACAGTGGAGGTAGTATCCTAGGTCTGCCAACTTCAAGCTGACTGCCATGGCAAGAAGTTATAGACTCATGCCTGCATTTGCTTTGTTTTAGACTTTTTTGGGGGCCAGAAAATATTGTCTTTTAGCTGAGTATTCAACTGGTGGGTGGGACTGAATCTCATCTTCGAATGCCCAGCTGCCTAGTGATTAGAGTTGGAGATATGTGTTCATATCTACCCAGGCAGAAAAACAAAATTGAAATTAGCTGTCCCACATCACAAGTGAAGTGCCCTATTACTGAATTACCGGAAAAAAGGAGTGGTATCAGTATCTCGTCCCTTTCTTCCAGCCTTACTTCATAATATATTAGGTCTCTGATCATATTTTGGGCCCTAATCTCTACAGAGATAGACAGATATGAATCTCATATGGATTTAAATATTCTCTGAAGCTCGGAATTAGGTGACTATGTCCTTAGTTCCCATTTTTCCTTACAGTTATTCTTACTGTCTAACTTACTGTTTGGTTTTTTTTTGTGTTGACCTTTGTATTGTCCATTCTTTAACACCGAGTTCTACCCAAATAAAGCACAAAGCATCTAGTTGTCTGGACTGCATACTGTGAGTTTCACTAAGTAGCTGTGGCATAAATTTCCCTTGCGAACGTATAGCTTAACAGCCTGTCTCCAGGCAGCAATCAGGACCCCACTGAGCTTGGCAAGGTGCAGTCACTGACCCAGAGCATTCACAACATAAGCTCATGACAAGGCAGAACAGATGGAGACAAAGGTAAATAGCAGTGTGGTGGGAAACAGAGTAACAATGAAGTTGGGCCCATCTGTTGTTCCAGTAGGCACAGAAAGTATCCTTGTCCCCTGTTCTGTCCCACTGCACCACTTCATCTCTTTAGGTGCAGCAGGCAGCTTGGTAGATAAATGGACAGGGCTACGCTTTCACTGATGGGGGTGTATTTATATGTCATCCCTACCTCCCACACAGACTTTGTTTCCTTCATCCCTCTCTTGCTCTCAGCCCTGAACACCGTCCCAGTTCTGTTGGCAAGGTGGATGGGCACGGTGCCCTCAGTGTCTTTGTGGAGCAGCAGTTAGGTGCTGAGCGAGGAAATCCATGCATAAAGGGCTCAAAGCTTTTCTCTGAGGCAAAAGCTCTCCTAAAAAATAAAATGGTCCAGGAACTGTTCTCTGGTTCTGAGACCAAGTGGCATGACACAGGTGGTGTCCAAATGGCTACCTTCATTTATGCTCCAAAGTAAGCTGGCCACATCAAAATTGCTTACTGGGGGTGGTCTTTGGTGCAAACTGTCCTTCAGCTGTTTCAAAACATTTTGTGGGAACATGCTAGCTGCCGCAGGCTAAAACCAATCCATAGGTAGTACAATCAAGCTATATCAGTAGTCTCAGGTCAGTGCCTGAGCCCTGCACTTATTTAGTTTGCTAATACAGGAATAGTCTGAGCAAATAGACCTACCTGACACTTTATGAAGGATGCAAAACTAAGGGGTAAAATGCAGGCATGTGGGGAAAAGACTTCAATAGTTGGGGGGGGGTTTGAAGGTTTATGACAAACTATCCCTTTCAACAGTTTTGATTTGATTTTTGGTTTTGGGATGGGGTGTCAGCTTTATCCAGGAAGAGGTGACCTTCCCGTTCAGAAATCCTGAATGCTGGATCATTGTAAATAAATCAGCAACTTTCTCAGTAAGGCACTCAGTGGAAAGTTGTGAAAATTGTTCAGGTTAGAGGCAGTTGTCATTAAATTCATTATCATGGTTATCAGAATAACAGAAAATAAAGATTGCAATAAATATCTTTCTATGCTTTAAGAAATAGAGTGTATTAATAGAAGAGGTAAACTAGGACCAGATATTAAAGTGTCATTAAAAAACGTCGATATGTCCTCTGATCTTATCTGAGAGCATACCTTTGATCAGAATTCTATGTGAATTCACTCAAAACCCAATCTTCTTTTAATGATAAGGCAACATTTTGATCTTCATGTTGTTAAGCAGAATACAAAGATTCATAGCTAAATACCAAATTCACACGACTGCTCAGTATTTTAAATAACAAAGTACTTGTGTTTACAAATTACAAATTTCATACTAAATTGAATTTTGTTATTGCCATTCAAAGACTGTATATGCAAGTAGTCTTCAGGTTGCTTTTTTTTTTAAAAAACAGTGTTCTACTTTATAAACATAAAAGCTACATTTAAGGTATTAATGGCCACATCACATTTTCCATTGAATCAGTCTATTAAAAACTAACAATTCTTTCATCTCTAAAGTGAAACTGTGTAAGCGAGCCTTCTAATCACATAATTCATACGCAGAGTAAACTCCAGTTGATTTGAATTTTTGTGTAAAACTGCATAGCATGGTTGTAAAATCATATTATGCGGTCCATTTCTGTATCATATGTTTAGTGACAAATATCTGTGCAATATTTTAAGTGTAATTCTGTGTTGAAAAGAGCTTTAAGTGGAGTCACTTATGGACTCTTGCTCCCCCCCAAAAAATTCCAAAGCTAATTGTCTAAAACAGAGAGCAATTAAATTAAATCAATACCTCTAGCAACTAAATAATTCTTAAGGAAGCAAACATGCTCCTTTTCAGACACAAGAGCACTTACCTTGGCAGATGCTATTAGGATTTGGAGATGGGGTCTAGCCTCACACTCATTCCAGTGCCTTAAGACAAGCTCTTGCTAATCTACTGCATATTCATATAATAATAATAATAATAATAATAATAATAATAATAATAATAATAATAATAATAATAATAATAACAAATTAATTCCTGAGAGCTGTGGGAAACATGAAATTCTATACCTATTAACTACTGGCTATTTTGATGATGATAACTATGCAGTAAGCCCTTCATCCCTTCATTTTCTACAGGAACTGACATTTCCTGATGTACATCAAGTAGGCCAGCTGTTCCTTTTTAGGGGGTAAAATATAATATACATTTAAATCTACTCAAATTGCTATAAAAATCCCCAAAGTAAAGTTGAAAGTCCTTCATCGGGGAAACTGAACTAGAAATTCCTGAGTAATTAGGAAGAAAATAGTTTTCAGTATAAAGTAATGCATTCATGTATTTAAGAATGCTGTCTTATGTTCCCAAATGGCAATAATTTAGAAAGTGAGAAATAAAGACATAAAGACAATCATTTTGCTATTTAATAGGGAATGTGATGGGTAATGAAGCAAGATTACAATTAAATTCTAGCATGCTGTGTCCTACAGGAAAAATCAGCTCTAATGTTTCTAACCTTTATCAACTGGCAACACTACAGTTCTGATCTCATAAGTAGTTATCTGCTCTGTCTGTATGGCGTTGACCAGGATTAATGCTGCAAGACACTAATAGAATGAATAATCTAGATAATCTTAAATGTGTTATACTGCATGATGATCATAGAATTGCAGAAATACTCCATGGATTGCAACTTCACATGGTCAGAAACATTTACAGGCAGCATTTGCCAAATTGCAATGTCTAAAATTAGGAACCTGAAGTCATATTCTGTCATCTCACTGAGCAGTCTGACTTTTTCATGACTACTGAGCACTTCTGACCCTATTAATGTTAATGAGACCTAAAAGCGCAGAAAACCTCTGAAAATCTGGCAAGTTTCTTTTATATGGCTAATTTCAATTATCAAAATTTAAAATTATGACTGAGTTTTTTCAGGTTTTTATCGTGTGGTGGTGGGGCGTAATGAAAAGAACAGGCCACTGCTGATTACCTGGTGCTAAGTGTTTAGTAAAGCAGTTGGCAGCTAATGCAATAAATTGTTGAACAGTAGCCTTTTAGGGAGACACCCTAGGTGGACATCCAGCAACAAGTGGAAGCCAGAGCCCAAAGAGGAACTGCTTTCTCAGCCACGGACCTGACAAATCAACCGAGAGGAGCAAGTGTCCTATTCTGGGTCCAACTTGTGTTGGTCTAAAGTGGACTGGTGGTGCTGAACCTCTGATTTGCTGTGGGCATTTGTGTTTTGGAGGAAAGGAATTGCTATCCACCCACTCAAATGGTCCTGTTAAGCAAACAAGTTTCGATTATATGCCAGTGAGCAGTGTGGTTCTGTTCCAGTGGCCACACCTCCCAGTCTTCCCTTAACACCTTCCCTACAGACAGCTTTCCTCCTGCTTATTTTGTCTGCACCTTGCAGAAAGGAGGCTTTTGAGAAGAAAGCTATGTAGAGTCATCCTTACAAAATGGCAGAACTGCCTAAACCTTCTCAAAGCTCAGTCATCCCAAATTCATGGGGTGACTGTGTGTCAGTAACACAGATGGGAAGTGTAGAAATAGAGCAGATATTTAACCTCCCCATTAATTCCCAACACTTTTCTGAATGGCAGTCTACTTACACATTATCTTAATGTAATTATGTCTTTCTGTCATTGGAGAGATGGCTGTGTAAAACAGTCAGAACGGGATACTGTCTAGAGACTGGGAACTACACAAAGAAATTTTATGTGAGTTTTTGGTACCTGAGTCACACAACAGAAGACTCCTTAAAATTTTTTACAAAAAATAAAACCAAAAATCCTGCTTATTATCCAAAAGTTAAATGACTTTCTTCAAATGTTTTAATATATTCTTGCATGTTACAAAACTGTAATAATTTTTTTATTCCTTAATAATAATAATTAGTATCAATTTCAATTCAATAGTGATATTTTTATTAAATATGACACGGAACTTTAATCCAAATATTTGTAATCAATTGCTTCATGATTTCATTCTGAATTATACTGTATCATTATGTCTTTATAAAATTATTGATGGTCACTTTGTTGTACAGTTTCTCTTCAATGAGCCTTACCCAGGTGTCAGCATTTTTTCAGTGGTTTGATCTCAAGCTAGTGGTTAACTAATATTTTGCACATTTTAATCCCGGTATCATAAGACCAAAGCCACTCAGGAAGAAAAAAAATGAGGAGGTCATCTAGTCCATGTTTTTACTAATGACGAATGGCCCTTTATCATGCGCTTCATGCTGTTTTCCTCAGAATTTATTCCCAGATATCATAGGTGAGAACATTTCAATCACTTTCAGCCCAAATTAATTCCAGAGCATAATATACCTGATTGCCATTTTTTTTCTCTCTGTAGTCAGGCCTAATTCTTTCCCTTTTAGCCCTATTGTCTTGTTTCAGCTGGACCCAATCATACAGTGAAACTCTAAACAGTTTTCCCAGTGTTTGTTATCTGCCCCCCCCCATACTTCTATTGGTATAAATGCTTCTTTTTCCAGCCTAGATCATCATTTATGTGAGAGCTACTCATATGTTTCATTTTTGAAGGCTTTGGAATATACTCCACTTGGATTTTAGGTCTGAAAGAGCACACAAATCTGACCACTAGGGCACAGTGTAGACCTCCACAACTCTCAACAGGTGTTTAAAGCGCTGACTATAGTACATGACTGGCTGAAATATTTACGTATCAGTCTTTTTTTCTGAAAGTGGCTGAAATCTTACACTGTTGAACCAGAAATCACTTTTGGATAGTATGAATCCCATTTATATCCCATCTATAAATATACATGTTTCTTATTGGGTAGTTTCCTGAAAGGTCAAATGTGCCCGAATGTCTCTTCTGTCAGATTTCCAAGTTGGTCAGTGCCTTCAGGAGGGTCTGCTTGCAATTTTGAAATGGTGACCTTAAAAAATATGAAAAGGCTTTTGTAAATTTAGAACTATACTTTCAAAAAACATGGATTTCATAGACTAAGTAAGAACTAGTAAGTGCTAGAACAAATAATTTTTTTAAAAGCAGAATGAGACAGAACAGAAATATAGGAGGTTTTTAGACAAATCTGTACTCTGTCTACAGTGACCTTGCAGGTCAAGTCCTTTCCTTCAGATTTGCTCTCAGTACAGGAATGCAATGGTTTCTGAAGCCTCAAAAAATCCACTCAGTGCTCTCTGACTCTCCAGGGAAAGAATCGTCTGCCATTACATCTGAGACTCCTTGTTTCTTCTTACCGTCTCCCTGCTCACAGTCCTTTGGCTTCATGGACAATGTTCTTTCTCCTGCCAAATATTCTAATGCATTAACACTGATAACACCAGGAGACAGTCGTTAAAAAAACTAGCAATGAAATTGTGAACTAGGCATAAAGACAGACATCACCTGTGAGAGCATCATATCTCTCCATAACTTCCCATCATTTTTCTGATTCGGGAAATATTGCTGGTCAGAGATATAAAACAAAAAGAAATGTTTGTCATACCCTGACAAAACACATAACCTCACAAACTTTAAGACACAAAATACACAGCAGCATAAGTAATGGTTGCACAATCAATGTTTGAAGAGACATCTGCATGGCAATACACAGTCCCCTGCAGAGAGAATACATAGCTGGTTCCAAAGAAGCTGGACTTAGAACTATGAGTAATACTATTCTCTCAACATAGCAGCCTGTCTGAGGAGCAGGATATGTGTTAGCTTAAGCAAATCAGTGTGCTAACAGTACATTTGTACTAGCCTAGCATGGCCATAGTACTTTTTGATCTCCACTTCTACATCTGCATGATACCACTGAGACAAACCTGTTCAACAGACAATAGCTGAGTATGTCAACAAGGCATTGCACTGTTCCACGCAGGCATATTGCAAATGCACGTACTCCAGTTCTTCATGCACTGATAATTTGTAGAGAATTCCAAAGCCTTGAAACAACAGTTTGTCTTCACGGAACTTTGATTAGATACAAACACAGATGATTCAGGTTTACTGAATGGTAGCAGTAGCCTTAACCTTAAATAATTCAACTATTTAAATGATTTTCATTTTATTCTTGCATTATATCTGCATTTTGCATTATGAGCTACGATGCAGTGGTAGTGTTTTACTCATTATCTGAGGAAGTACTTGGACCGTTTCATGCAATTTCATGTTTTATGTGCATTTGAAATGTTATCAACTGCTAAAAGCTGAAGAAACTGACTGTCTTATTATAGCACAAAACTATGGCATGGTCTAACAATTATAGGAAAGCACTTTTGTTAACAGACTCTCTCCAACATTATATATAAACAACAGTGACAAATAGAACTTATCTTATTAATACTTCACTACTAATCCATCAGCTTTAACTAAGTCTCAGATGACCTAAAACTCTCAAGATCTCAGCTAGTACCCTGCCTTAGCTTGCATGCTTCAACAATTTTATTATGTTAGCTTTCTTTCTACATACATAATGCACAGATAAACTGATCCACTGGGGCTCTGCCTTGTCTTCAATATTCAGTAGATTAAATGAAATCCCAGTCTGAGTAAAATGAAAAAAGAAGTAGCAATGGTAAACACATATACAACATAAAGAAAATAGTATTGTACATCACAAGGGACAATCAAATGCAGTTTCAGTATTTGATAATTTCCTCAAAGTTAAATTATATCCAAGAATCTTGTATGAAAGGCATATGTTTTTACCAATATGAAAGTAAATTTATTTTACTTTCTAAGTAAATTGCTGCAGGGAGAAAAGAGGATAGAAATGTGATTTTTTTAGGAATCCAACTTAGAGCCAATGTCATCAATTTAGCAAAAGTGAACAATATTCACTGTATACTTAGTTTCAGGGAAATCTCATCTCAGATCTCAGCATGTGTAACTGATCAACAAATCCCTACAACAGAAGAAGACTCAGAGGAGATGGGCACAGGCAATGTGCTCATGAAGCTCAGGAGCGAATATAAGGAGCAAACACAGCTCTTAATAAAGAAGGCTAAACTTATCTCAACAAAAAGGAACCACGAGGTGACATTTGTTTTATATGAAGGGCTATATCAGTTGAGTGGATCAGCTGTTTTTTAAATGGCCTTCCTTGGGTTTATCAAGAAGTATAAATGTCTTCCCAAGCTAGCCACACCAGTGTGGGGGAAGTGCATAAGCGCATCAGCCCGACTTAGAGTATAAAACCTGAGCAACCAACACAATAAACTTTGAAGAGGGCAATGGGCTTGAGCTCGCTTCAACTGTGTATTCCTTACCAGTGACTGGGGACATCCAGGGTCATGATGGTAAGCATATATAGACTTCACCCTGAAGATACGCCTACCACTTTCAATTGCTTGTAAAGGAACTTTAAAAAAAAGTCTTAAAATAAAGGCTCAACTCTAGACATTCTAGAGTATTCAGTTGCCTAAACATAGGCATCTAGTGCTACCTGAGATATCCTGCAGCTAACAATCTAAGAAAGTGCAAATGAGCCCCCAGTACTGTATAATATAGAACAGAATAGAATAGACTATTTCAGTTGTAAGGGGTCTACAACGATCATCTAGTCCAACTGCCTGACCAATTCAGGACTGACCAAAAGTTAAAGCGTATTATTAAGGGCATTGTCCAAATGCCTTTCAAACACTGACAGGCATGGGGCACTGACCACCTCTCTAGGAAACTTGCTTGACCACCTTCTCACTAGCTAAATGCTTCCTAATGTCAAGTCTCAGTCTCCTTTGATATGGCTTTGAAACATTCCCACATGTCCTATCACTAGATACCAGGGAGAAGAGCTCAGCACCTCCCTTTCCATGTCCCCTCCTCAGGAAGCTGTAGACAGCAATGAGGTCACCCCTCAGCCTCCTTTTCTCCAAACTAGACAAGCCCAAAGTCCTTAGACACTCCTCATAGGACATTCCTTCCAGCCCTTTCATCAGCTTTGTTACCCTCCTCTGGACACATTCAAGTACTTTCACATCTTTCTTAAATTGTGGAGCCCAGAGCTGCCCACAGCACTCAAGGTGAGGCCGCACCAATGCTAAATACAGCGGGATAATCACCTTTTTGACTGGCTGGTTATACTGTGTTTGATGCCCCCCAGGATGGGGTTTTCTCTCTTGGCTGCCAAGGCACACTGCTGGCTCTTATTGAGCCTGCTGTCGACCAGCACCCTCTGTCTGCTGACTCTGTCTAGATGGCTAAGATGTTCTAGAGTTTTCAAAAGAGACAAGGTACCTAGGCAAATTAATTACTCTCAGGTGGGATTCAGATCCAGAGTATTGACCTCTTATTGCAAGTATGTAAATATAGGTATCTATATGAACCATGCGGCTAAGCTCTCATTACATTCAGTGAACACCTCATTGTTAGTGGAGTCTAGAGAGCTATCCAGTTCACCCAAAAGCAGGTATCTACACTGTTCAACTGAACAATGAAACAAATAATTGATTTAAATAAACCAGAACATATCCAGAGCATTATTCCCCTGCAGCTAAGGCTTTACACCACCACAATTTTATTCTTTTTCCATAGAGATGTTCTCATTGTATTTCTGTAACAATTTTATTCATATTCTAAACCAATATATATCTCTTACAAATGATTTTCATGCACATTCATAGTATTTGGAAGATTCAGGTATGGTTTGGTGTATATGTGATATTAGAGGAAAATTTTGAGTCACCTGATTTGAAAAATTATATGATTGCATGAAAAAGTAACTTAATGAATAATCAAAATACTTTAGCACACTTTATAGCTTCAGTTTTGCAGCCTCATACTGAATCAAGTAGTTTTACCCACTCAGATTCACATTCATTTTCCATTGTCTGTAGTGGCAAAAATTAATTTTGTAGCTCTAAGGGAACACTTTTTAATGTTTACAACACTAAATGCGTAAACAGAAACTGAAAATCTTGAATAATGTAAGAGAGTTAATTTATTAGTTTCATTATTACAATCTAAAACTGAAGTGTCAAGATCTTGCAGACAAAACATTATGCAAGATGGATGAAAACTTAAAAAAATATTCTGCTTTCATTCCTTTCTTGTAAAAAAATCAAATAAAAAATTAAACATGTAATCAACCACTATGAATATTTATAATTACAAACTATATAATGGGAAATAATAAAAGAAAAGGTTACATTTCAGTTTACCTATGGCTGCTCCCTATCTTTATATTTTAAGATGGAAAATGAAAGATACAACTGCAGAAAGCTGTTGTACCTACAGTACCAGGACTGTGAAATCGATTTCTCTCTTTTCCATGCATAAGTATCAATACTGAAATTTCTTTACACCTTCTCTATATTGTAATTCTATGGTTTGTATGTGTGGAGGAGTCTGTGAGAACATTTTCGTGTACAAGATCTCAAACAATAGACTACATAAGAAGTACACGTGTTAAGTAATACACTAGCTAGTATAGCTTAGAATTGAGGGTAACCCATAGTTGTTAACCTCTTTTAGTCTCTGGACAGAATTAATTGTTGTCCATATGTTTTCATAATGATAGGTTTCCTATGGGAAATTATTTCCTATTTTTCTTAGTATGTATAGTTTCAAGTATCCTGCAGTTCCATAGGAATAAAGAAAACTGTAGTTCACAGTAAGATCACAAGGTAATACTCTATCTCAATAGACTGATTTCCTTGACATTTTGAGTCCTCTCATATGGTATATTTTAAACAAAAGAGCTACTCTTTCAAGAGCAACAGTGCCTTGGAGATTATTCTCCTTTCTTTTGGAATAATCGGCCTGGTGCTTCATTTGAAGACAAAGTAGATTTCCTCTTTTACAGAAAAGCAACCTAGAAAGGTAAATATGTTAATCCATTGGTTAAGTATTCTGTATGCTGTGAGCAGAAAGGGTTTTGGTAAGGGTCTTTAAAAAGTAAACAAAACCCAATGCTTTTTCTAGATCACCAATATAAATTTAAATGCTCTGAAAATTCATATCCTTATCTCATGGCCCAAAGTTCCACCAACTATTTATACATCCTATAAAACTGCAATTCTTTCTACTAGTTTTAAATTTAATTTGTCTTAATTTAGCTTATCTGAAGACAGACATATAGAACGGTAGGAGGTAGAAAGATGGAAAATTTGGTATTTATCTACCTCTATTCTGTTCATCCCTGGTTAAGGTAAACACTCTCCCTTTATTATAATCCTGCTGTCTTTCCTAAGAAGTGGTCAATGGACAAATTTAGTCACCTAGAATCCCTCTGATTTACACACTGCTCTGGGTTGGGGGGACTAATTTTTTACTAAGACAGTAGCAGTGGCATCCCTGCTTATACAGGATTTGGAGTTAGTGAGACATTTATGCATACATGAAGGGATTAACTAAGGGAGAAACAGAAACTTCAAGCACTTGAGACCATTTTGCTACTTCTACTGGGTCTGTGCCAGGAGTGACGCAGTGCTCGCATAGCTGGGGAAGCCTGCTACCACTGAAGTGACAGGTGTGCTTTGGGTAGGGCACCTCCTGCTAACTCTAGCCTCTAGGAATATGTCCAGCTGTATGACATGGCCTTTGCCAGGTTCATCATAGCTATGGCAACCCTTTTTCTAGTAATAATTCCTTCTCTCTTTTCAAGTCTAGCTTTGAGGTATTACATTTCAGATTTGAAGAGGAATAAATTGCACTGTGTATTTCACAAGTTTAAAGTTAACTTTAAAGTTAAAGGTTTATCATATTTTTCACATATATTATGCATAAAAGTTCAAATTAATTTAGTCTAACTTTTGGGATGCAAAACCTGGAATTATAGTCTAAGTTAGGTGCTGCCCTTCCGTCTGTTGCCAATGAAAATAGTGAGCACCCTGAGAGGGTGATTCATTGCATCCATCCATGATCTTAGGTGAAATTTAGGTGTCCTTTGGAGGTGGTGTCTGTCAACTATTAGTAATGATAATAAGAGTTCAAATTTTGAGTGTAGATTATATGTTTTAATAATATGTGCTTAAAATACTGAGCTGAATCTTGGATTGCACATTAAATATGAACCCAGTAAAGAATTATTATGATAGTTATACTGGGAAGTTTAACAGACCATCTTGTTTCTTTATGAGTGGAGATTTTTGGTGTGTCTTAGTTCTTAAAACTCCACTAAATCTAATATTCTATCTTTAATGGTAGCCAACAGCAAACATTTAAGGAAAAGGTATAATAAATGAAAGAAGTGGAGAATCACGTTTTCTCTGATATACTTTGATATATTCTTCTAATTTCTGGCAATCTATAGTTCAGAAATTTCCTGAGATGGGCTTGCTCTGCATCTTTATTTACTCACAAGGAAACTATTTTAATGTTATTTATTATTATTATTAAATATAATAGTAGTTATATTTATTATGATGTTATTATCCTGTGACTTCCTCTGTGTCTGACTTCCTCTGTGTCTTGGTACAACAGTTATGTAATGCAGTTCTGTATCATATGAAAAAAAACTTTTTTTCTGTTGAACTGAAACCGACTGACAGCTTTAGCAGGCGGCTCCTACCTTTTTGTTTTGGTAACTTGTATTTGAGAGGTATTGGACTGAAGAGAGAGAGTGTGTTTACATGTGTTAAGGGCGACAGACATTTCTTTGAGAAATAAATGGACAAGTGAAATAGATGTCATCTTGTAGTCCTGTCTGAGGTCTTGTCTGAGTTCTACCGATTAAAATCAAGGAGTTGTGATATCTCTGCCGTTGGGCCACACCATGAAAAGTAGCCTGAAGGCTGTCATGGGAAAGCCAGCTGCAATGGTAGTGTTTGGGAGAATTACCCAGACTGTCAAAGGAAGACTGTTACTAAAGAATGAGAGAATGTCTTCAGAAAGTAGGAAAAGTGCGAGGCTGCATAACATTTTCTTAAACGTTACTTCACATGTCCAGCTATACCTTGACATTCCTGTTTTCTTCACTCCCCAGTGAAGGGAAGTCAGTAGACCAAAAGTAAGACTATGTGGCCTGTGCATGTAAGCTGATCAGAAGGTGAAGGCTTGATAAGACCTTGGTAGCCTTATGCAAAAGAGGGAGATCTGGGAGTCAAAACATGAGCTTTCTTCAGGAGGAGGTTTTGGAGAACACCGAGCAACTATATTTGTGATCACTTAGCAAAAGGTGCAAAACTGGTGAGGGAAGGGATCTGGACTGGAGAGAAAGGTCAGCCTGTGAAAGAGTTAATTATTCTCATTCTTTTACTCTCTGATAGTACAAGCACAAAATTACAACTTGCTTTCCTTTGCTTCTGACCACACCATTCGTCCAGACTACCTTGAGTTTTCTGATCTCTCAATATATTATCTGTTACTTTGTCTATTTTGACACACAAAAAAAATCAAGGAAAGTATTGATGACTCTGTTCAAAGCTCTTCCCCCTCCAGTGATCTCTTAAAACTGCCAGAAATGTTCCTGAGAGGCAGAGCCACAGCCACCAAATATTACTTGGAATAAACTAAGCAAATGTAAGGCCAGTATTGTTTCCCTTTGGACAGTCAACATCAAAGATTTGTAGTTTCTGATTTTTTAAAATATTATCTTATTCATTTTTCCATGCCAGCATGAACATCTCACTGTTGTTCACAGGTACCATTCTTCGGGTAACTCTGACACAGAGGAATGTCTGCATAGAAGGTAGAGTTCTATAGGTTTGCTCTTTCTTATTGTCCTTCTCTGCAAAGACAGATGCTTTCCAGCTCTGTGTATTATTCCTCAAAGACTTTCATTATAAGAAATCTGTCTGTTCTTTCTCCTTCTATTTCTGTACTGTGGGTTTTATAACTTGCCAAACAGCAAAGCAAGTCTCGTTTCCTACTAACCTTTCCTTAATGAAAGATTTGCCTCCTCAGGCATCTCTAGCCTTTACAGTACGCACATATACCTCTTCATCAACTTAGCAAAGCTATTGAGAATATTTCAGACACTGCTGGCAACCAGGCTCATTACAAGCAAAACCACCTTGCTTCTAGGGAGTTATCTACATGACGTAGAATTTTTTGCCACCAGCTGACATTTTTATTACTAAGAGTCATACATTGCTGAATCATATGAAACTGTGATTACATGACAGCATGTAGAATATGCCAGTCAGCATGCATCCACAATGCCCTGTGTTGATTTCAGAATCCTGTGAATAAGCCAAAGGTACAAGAATACGGTATGATGGTGTGATCAGTGAAATTAAAATATTGCAGCTGTTGAAAGATTTGAACATTTGACTTTTGAAAGAGTGTTTCTTCATTAATTTAAAGGAGGTAATAACTAAAACACTTGAATTTCCAGGACAAAAACTTGAAAATTGGGAGCAGATGATTTCAATACAAATCACCTTTAGATGTTCTAGTTCTGTTGTGGAACCAGAGAACTGTTATTAAAATAAATATTTCTGGTTTACTTCAGCCACCTGTAATCTGTGTGTTGCGAAACATTTGAAAAATGTATAGTATTGTTTTAAATTTTTCATGCAATGCAGTTCCTTTCTGTATTTTCTCTGGAACATGTGTTTTATTTTAGTGGACTTGTCTTTTCGTCTATTCCTATTACCAAGCAAAATCTTTTATGCAGTGCCTTCCTTCTGCCCCCATTCACTTTACATATCCTTAACAATGTGTTTATGCCTAATCCCATTAAAGAAGGTGTATTTATTCATGCAGTCACATGAATTAAAAAATAGTAAAATATAGTATTATTGGGAGTCCATTATGGTCTCTCCATTGGAAGACCATAAACCAACCCCAAATTTGCCTTCTATTGTTGTGGGTAAATGCAAAACAATTTTCTTTCTCCATACCCTTGCAGCTGTAAACAATATTTTTGTTATTCCTTTTATGACTATCCCACTGATCATGTGCCATGGAAGGATCTGATTCCTTAAATTTCTATGCTCAAGTGTAAAAGCCAGGTCCTTCACGTCCACACTTAGCAAAATTACAGAGGCATCTTGTGCTCATCTGTGTGGGAAATGTACACCCATGGATGTATTTACTTGAACTAGAGAGTCCTAAGAACACAGCTGCCTGATTTTTTTCCATGAGAGAACATGCAAAACATGGAGTTTCTTTCAGTTATGAAATTGGTATATCTACACCTGTATTCCTATTTCAAACAAAGCTGGAAAAGGACATAAAACTTTAAGATTTCTTACGAGATGTAAAATTCAGAAATAAATGACGTAGATAGACATCAGTTTATATAATCATAACTACTGTCAATAAAATATTTGTATATTTCCAGTTCAAGATTAGATTTACTGATTACTCTGGGTTTTCGTGTTAAATGCACTTCCTGTGATCCATCCTGCTTTTTCTCTGTAGCTGAACAACAATGGTCTTGAGTTCTGTCAGATACCAGAATAACTAGGTAAGAAGCACTCTCAACAGCAGTATTAGCAACTTTCTAGGAAAGTTCTATGAAAATTCTATTTGGTTAAAGGCCCATTGCTGAAGAAATACTATACATGAGTTTCTAAGCAGCCCTACCCTGAGTATGACTTCACTTGCCATATGTTAGTACAAGATTTGCTGTCACTAATTCTACTGCATTGCAAATAATTAGAAGTTTCTGAAATACTTTAACTACACACCCACCTGTAAAGGTGCTGCCTTATGAAATGACACATGCTGTCTTTCAAGCTTTGTAACTTAGTCCTTGATTCTGCAAAGGCATGCAAGGGAATGCTGCCACAAGCTGTTTCCAGCCTTAATTCTCAAGTCCACACACATTTCCATTTGTTTGCTGTTTCAACTTGTTCTAATTGGACATGAAAATCTAAATAAAAAGACCATCACAGCTGATAAAGTCACAAAATAATTTCTTTTTCACTGTATAACTTTCAAAGTTCCACTCTGTGTATGGTAGTAAAATTACAGATTTATAAAACACCGATTTTAACTTTACACTCCATATGAACTTTTATCAAAATTTGTCTGAAAAAACCCCAGCAGAAAAAAATAAACTGTGAGTAACTGCATCCGATTCCTAAACTACGTCAAACTAACGTGCCACACAAAGATGGCAATTCCCTGTTTATGGCAATGAAAGTAAAGAATTTTTCCAAGAACAATAGAACTTGCTGAATCTGCATTAAAATCTTATCCTCTCAGATCTGTGCAACCTGGAATGTCTTAAGGAATATTTTTTGAGATAACTGGCAGAAGGAAATGAGTTTATTTTCTTATTTTTTCCAGTTTAACCATAATGATAAAACAATGATAGAACTATGTAAGTCTATAATAATATCGGAAGAGAAAAATATGTTTTTGTAGATGACAGCTGGGCAAACGTCCAAGGACTACAAACTTTTCTGAAACTTTAATATAATAATCTTTTTAGCATGTTAACAACAAATCAGAAATAATCTGAAGAAAATAAAAATGTCATACTTATCACCAGTCTAATATTTTTACTCATCGTCTTTTTATGCTTGCTGCATGCACATGTTTGAGAATATATAAATTGATACGTATTTGCAATCAGCAATATTCTGGGGATACAGAATATGTGACTGCAGCCTGTGGAGTGTATTCATCTCACGGTTTAAATCAGTAAGGATGTTTTCTTTCTAAATCTATTTACAGGTCTCTTCAGAATGGATTTTCTCAGTTCGTTTGTCAGTAATAGCAACTTGTTTCCTAATCCGCAGCTGCTATTGAAAACATAACCTTTTTAATTCCTTAACAATCTTTTTGAAATTGAGGTGTTGTGAACATTATCATGTTTGCTAGATATTATCAAAGCACCCTGTGGTTATTTCTACCTAATACAGACTAATGAGGATCATGAAACAAAACACTGTCACAGAGGTAAGACAATGTTCCGTGTAGTGATGCTTCATTTGGCAGGAGCAAGAACTTCTAAGAGGTCCTGAACTTCTAAGAGGAAGGAAGGTATTTCCAGTTGCCACTGAGATCTGTGGAAGCTCTGGTATGAAGTAGCAGCCTGGGATTCTCTATAACTTCCAGAGGAGCACTGTAGCATCCAAATACAAAGATTTTGTGTTCTTATTCTCTTTGAAAGTTTGTTTGATTGCTTGTATGTGCTTCTGGTCCTGTTTTGATAGCTTGCATGAAGGTGATGTGTCTTTCTCCTGTAGAAATGCATTTTCACTTTGACTTCTTTGACAGTGAAGAGTTTTTCTTCCCCTTTCTGCATAACTAGCATTTAAAAAAAAAAAAATCAGTTGCTAAGCAAATTCCTTACCAGATTCACATGCAATATCCTTAACAGTAAAAAGCAATATTACCACAGAACCAGTGAATTCTAGTTACAGCTCAATAAGTCCCCTTCATTAGATTCCTTGAGGCCAATGAAATCACTGGTTTTCTCCAGAACATCACAATTCATTTATCTATTTTCTCATCATTTGCTGAAAAAAAAAATTGCTTTTTTTTTTCCTCCCCCCAAAAATTAAACAATGAGAAAAAAGACCTAAAGTCTCTCTTACACTGAAACTGAATTCAAGAGAAGGGAATTTCAAGGGGACCATGAGTGGCTGAGGATTTCTTTTGAAACCACTTATTACTCAGCACATCATCTTTCATTAGACCAAAATCAGTCATAGGCTTTATGAAAAGAATGACAGTGAAAGCATCACACAACAATATATCTGGAGAATTTTCATATGAAGGTGTCAATTTTAGAGTGTAAATCTAGACTCTGAATGGTAATCTAGACTCCCTGTCCCAGTTTTAAAAGCTGTCTGCTTGTTCTAAGACTAGAAGTTACTTGGGCACAACTGTGAACAAAATTAGCTAAAAACTCAAAAGAAGTAGTGTAAAAGTGACATGAATTCTGTGAATTGAAACAAGAATGTTTGCATTTATTATTTCTCTTGCAGAGGAAGACACTTATTTCCCGACAGGCTACTACAAGGAGAAACACCTAGACTCGTTTAAGAAATAGTGAATATTATGCAATTGAAAACTTTCATGATGCAAAGACATTTCATGGTGCAAGGGGAAGACAAGTAGTGTAGGAGCTCTTTTCTTTAGAAAACTATTTTTTTTACCTACAGCGAGGAATTTGATGTCCCACACTAATTCTTATTTATTCTTATTACATAGTCTTATAACACATCTTGCCAGGCTGTGTGATATGGATCTTCTTGGAAAAAGCCTCAAGTATTGAAGTAGCAAGGGTATTCAGATCTCAAAGAGAAATATTATAGACTTAGATCTGCAAATGATTTAATGAGCTACTCATCCTGAGAAAGACTCTTGGTCCCTCTATTTTATGAAAAGGAAATTTAATATATACTAATAATTCTAAATTTGCTTCACGTATTTCAGAAAAAAATTGCTTCAGGTATTTTTCTGCTTAATATGACCCAATGAGAATATAGGACTGTAATACTTTGTCTGAAAGAAGGCTTGACTGAGCTTTTCTGACAAGAGATGAGAAAGCACTATTCTCACACCCATTCAAATAGATGATCGAAAAAATTTCTGGTACTTTCTCTAAAGCATGTTGATCCTACAGCAGCTGTGTATGAACACTAAAAACTATTTTATACATCGCAGGTGTATTGCCTCTTATGATGTTTTCCATAGAACATTTGAAATTATGGGATTTTATGAATTTTCAGGCACTTTCATTTATTTATTGCATACTCCATATGTTGTACAATTTTTGTAAATGTATTGCTGATTCATTAAAAAACAGAGCTGGAAGTGTTGATACAGCCTGCCCTGGCTGCAGATCAACAAAATATAAGCAAAAACCTTATGTGTATTTATTTGTACATTAGAAATAACACAGTAGTTTACAACAAACATTAACAATTAGAGTATCATTTGGAGTAAATCAGAACCATACACAAAGTGCATTCTCTCCATTTCACAGGCCGTCATGACAGTATTTGTTAAAAATAAGAAAAAACCTAATTTATTGGGATCTTGGCAGAGGTACTCCTTTCATGGGGAACTGAGTCTCCAGAACTGCATGGTCAGTCATTCTTTGGTGGTGATGGGAGTTCTGTATTTGAAGAGACCGGTTACAAGTGTTTCTGCAGTAGCATCTTTAGCTGGATTAGAAGAGACTCCTCAAATCACTGTTTTGCATAGTTCTTACAATCCAGCTGGCCTCAGCACATGCATTAATTCCTTGCTTTTTATATGTCTGAAGAATATACAAAACATCTCTTAAATAAATTAACTGCATACAAAAGACTGATCCACCTGACCACGTCTGCAGGAATAGTTCTTTTTGAATACTTATAGTCTACATAAAAATTAATTACTTCTATAGCAGGAATCACCTCTGGGAGTCTTTAGGACACACCACCCAGGGTGTTAATCAACATTTCTAAGCATACAAATTGGACTAGACAAAGCAGGAATTGCCTCGGGCTATTTCTAGACTTTTCCAAAATTCTTACCAGGAGTACTCCTCCACTCATCAGTCAATAACTTAATTCTAAAGGTTCAGTTAATGATCTAGTTTCAAGTCAGTCCATTGTCTCAAGCCAATCCATCATCTCATCTATACAGATGACTAGCAAGGGAGTTCCTGTACCACCCAGGAATTAATGACTCAGGTACAATCGCTGCGCAGACCAGCACAGCGCCAGTATACTACAGAAAAGCCCTAGCTATACCGCATAACATACCTGATTTCACACTTATAATTTAAATCCTATAGCTCTTGCCACCCTGTAGAGCATTCTTTAACAAATAGCTCTGTTTACAGTACTGTGAGGTGTACACTGAACAGTATGCTGCCTTTTATTAACAGTGGTTTTGGGGTTTGATCCTTGTTTCTGTCAGTATTGCTGTTCCTTCCCTTCATATAACTTCCTTGCCCATCCTGCTTCAAGCTTATCAGCAGCTGGGGAGGTACAGCAACAAATCCAGGAGTGCCGGAGGAATGCAGAATTACTTGCAGGGTCCAGCCTGTGGATGAGGACTCTGCGCTCCCCATCTCTTACCAAGACAGAAGTTCCCATTCCTAGCACTGATGAGGGAGAGGAGCAGAGAGGAGGAACAAGAAGAAACTTACACCTGAAATTAGTGCTAGAAACACCACTTGGTTAGGAAGCAGCCTGTAATGGATGACACCAAACCTGTACTGGTTTTCCGTGAAGCAGAAGGTGGCAGGGACAGGAACAAGTAACAGACGAGAGTCAAAAGCGACAAAGAGAACAGGGAGGTATTTCCATAAAACCTAGAGATTACAGAAGATTTTTTTTTTTTATTCCTAAAAGAAATTTTTGATTCAGAATTAATTCATGAAGTGCTATTTAGATGAAAATTATTTCTAATCAACCTTTGGGAAAAGTCAATACATTTCTGAAAGACCACATAAGAGATAAGGGTCTTTGAATACATTATTTTTAAATTGTTTTATACTTCAGAATATAATGCAAGGTTGAAACATTGATTAATTATGGATGTGGGCAAAATTTCATTATCCACAGCTGGGACTCTTTTGTGCTCGAATAACAGTATTTTTTCAAAACTGACATTATCTAATAAACCCCTATAATCTGACCTTATGAAATGCTGTGTATTATGTGTTGCCTAATAAAGGACTGGGCCCATAACACGTTCTGTAAGGTGATTATACATATGACTTTTATCTTAAAGCAAATTTGATAGCTTTCTCTGAATGTTTGTGCATATGCACATTAACTTACTAATGCAAAGTTAATGCAGACTGTTATTTAGGAAACAAAAGATAAGAAAGGTATATATTTCTGTCTATATAGTCTTTGGAAAATTCCCTTAGAGTATTGAAAAAAAAAATTGTAAAATATTCTGACCTAAAATAATATAATATTTATTAAAAAAAAAGTCTTTTATTTACAAATTATTTACAACAATTTTAAGAACAAATTGTGGCTTTAATGAATGATCCAAGTACTGGGCTGGGAAGAAGAATCTCTCTCTGAGCCTGGAGAATACAAGCTCTTCTTTTTAATCTTTAACATTAATGTTCATTTAAAAAAAAATGACAATATAGGTTTTTCAGCCAGAAAGTTATATTTTGTGAAATCATCATGCAATTTATCTTGTTCTTTTAACAGTAGGGCACTGTTCTGTAGACCATTACATGCAGGCAGTAGATTTGTGACAAATGCAAACCTCAAGGAATTTTTACTATTTGTTTCTAAGTCCCATGGTAATTTTACTGAAATCTACCCCTGAAATGCTGTGAGCAGTATGAGATAATTCTTTTGGCCTCTACCAAACTTATTTCAAAGAGAAAACTCCTCCCTGACTCTAAAATAGATCATTTTTCAAGCTTGTACAGTCCTAAAAATCTCTGTACTATATTTATTCTGCAAGGAAAGGAGCAAGACAGTTAATGGGAGCAAAAAAGCTCTAAAATATCCAGATTCAGCTTTTACATTACTAATAGAGAAGTCTAGTGAAGATCCAGTCAGCGCCTATGTATCTTTTGTTGGCCAATGAGTCTCCTGGTAGTGGTAGACATGGCTTCTTTTCTCCTCCCAAACAAGTCTTCTCATCACCGTTCTGTGTCTTTTTGTCATAGGGTAGATTCCAGAAGGTTTGACCAGAGCTAGTAGACAGCATTGTTTGCTATCTGACAGAGTATCTGTATCAGATCTGCTTGGCTGCCAGCTGGGGCCAACCCACCACACATATTCTGCGTAGGGAAATTTTATGTATTTGGTGCTTTAGAGGACAGAGTGCTTGGCTAGCTTGGAAGCTTGAAAGACCCAAAAATTTCTTTCTGTCTGTAGAAGAATTTTCGAGAAGGGCCCAGCTGGTTCAGACTCACTGAGCTCGATCTAGTATTTCAGTTCTAGAGCTGTATCGTTTAAGGCTGATTATGGTTGGCTGTATTTGCCCCTCTGTATAGGTTCACTTATATAAAGAAGACACAAGGGAGAGTTCTCCGATCACAATTTAACTGTAATGTGAATTTATCCCTCTATCCTGGTGGAATCAGATTACATGAGTATGACTCCAGAGAAACTACAGAAGAATTACTACTGATGCATATGCCCGGGGCATACATATAGTGCTAAATAGATTCAGGGCTGTAATACCACCTTGTGACTAACTGTGGGATCCACACACAACCCAAGCAACCAAAAAGTGGGGAGTCATTTCAATGATGAAATAGCATACTTGGCCTTAGCCTCTATAGTATAGGCCAGTATGCATCCTTTCAACTATTTTCCAATTTATTTTCCAATTTCAGGTGCCTGCACTTCTGAGACTTTGCCAGAATTGCTGGAAGGCATTAAAAGATTTTGCTACTAGTAAACCTCCCTCCCTTCCTCATCTTCCCAGATTTCAGTTAAAATTTTTTTCTTTAGAATTTTTTTACCTCACTATTCTGTGTTACTACTCCCTTTCAAAAGATTAAACAAATCCTCTCCTTTTTTTCTTATTGTTCCAGTAAGAAGTGATTGTTGACTTTTTCTCCACTCCACAAAGTCTCTGTATGTCCAGATAGAACTCTGATTCATGGGAACCTGTGTAAAATGTTCCCTTACCTCTCTTAGTTGATTCAGTACTTAAATAGTACCAACATTATGCAAAATAAAGGGTAGGAAATTGGTCTGTAGACTTGCTTCATTCCTCATTAGTATAGAGAGTGGAGATGAGGAAGCATTCTCCATCCCGTTAAAAAAAACCCCCTCATGTTTCTTGATTGCACTTAGAAGTTTTGGGATGTGCGCATAAAAGGTTTTAGGAAGGTACATTGGGACATGGACTCTATGTATTTCTTTATAGTGGCTGTGTTTTAATAAGGCAAGTGTCTGACTCAGAATGATTAGGTGGTGAAATTAAGTGCACATTTTCTTAGCTTCACGATTTTTATTTAGTTGGTTTTTTCTTCTCATTTTCTAACATTTATCTTCTTCATGTTTTGTTATGAGAAGGATGGAGTCTGTAGAACCACTTTTCCCTTTCCTAGTTTGTTGCATAAAAAAGATGAATCATATCTGCCTGAAGTGGGTGCTTCTTTGAGATAAAGGTCACAATTTGTTCTATAGAAAAGGAACTCTCTTTTCCCCTGAAATTTGGTTTCTTAAACTTGGTGACCATGAAAGACTGATTTATATTGCTATGGTAGAGTGGTTTAATGCTGTGCTTGGATTTGAACAAAAAAAGAAGCATGTTTGCAGTATGCAGCAGAACTAATTTAAAAAAAAAAAAGCTGCAAACCTTGAAGTTGGGACAGAAATAGTTCTGAAAAAGCCCATGGTTTTAGCAAAAGAAATTCCTCTGCAGCTCAGTGGAATACAATACAGTATAGCCTGCTTTAAGTAACATCAGGCTAAGCTCACTGTCAAGCTAAATGAAGAGAAAACATTTTGTTAAATAAGACTAGTTTCTAAATCACTAATCTTCATGCCGCAGCCATTCACTTGTAATTTCAGTGGCATTGGAAATGAGCTTTTCTTTTTACAAAAGAGAAAATAGCAACAAGAATTTTCTAAGTAAAAGAAAGATGTTATATACATAAATAATAATCTGAACCATTTTGCAGTGCTTCGTCCTAAGTACAATTTCTGTTTCTGTCTTTAGAGGAGGTGCCTCAGAACCCAGACATGGGAGTGTGTAACTGTAATAACCACTATGAAATAGACCTTGTAAAAACAAGTACTTTGTAATGAAGTACTAAACTTCTGTAATAAAATTTACCTCACATTGGACTTGTCAGGACAAAACCCCAAATGAATCCCATGTGAAACTTCAGCTCAGTCTAGGAAGATGCAGATCACTTCCTGGGAGGAGCTAAAACTCTGACCAGGATACGAGCCCGATGAATATTTCTTGTATTATGTACTGAATATGACCATAAAGACAACTTAATAAAATACCAGGAACAAAAGTATAATATTAAAGATTAAAATGGTCTAATTTGTTGGGTAACAGTTGACATGATAAAGCTTTCCATGGATGAGTAAAATGCTTGGAAGTACCCAGTTTTGCCAAGGCATTACTATTTTGGATGTGACATTTTTTTTTGCATTCAGTTTGGGATCTATTTGAATACAAGCCACTTAAAACTCTGACTCAAACATTGTGTTAGTGATAGCCACAGAAAGATGAATACAGAATTGGGAAAAGGGTACAGAAAATTTAAATAAATAAATATTATTTTTTTTTTAAAAGATAAGGATAGACCAGAGGATGCAGAGTGAAAAAGAACTGTAGGGAGACTAAAAATAGGAATAAAGATATACGGCATGTGTTCTAACAAAAAAAATTTCATAAAATCCTGAGTATACAAAATTAATATAATTTATATATTATAATATTATATTTATATAATGTATTTTATACATGAGAAGCAGATGATAGATGATAATTAGTCATGTAAATGAGTAACACAGAGATCTCCTGGATTCTAAGAATTGATTCATTGTGTATTAACCCTTAATAAATTATTCATAGGTGGAATTCCCTTTTTAGAAAATGCTGCTGTGGGAAACTTCTGTGAGACTCGATCAAGAAGCAAAGATGCTGTAACCTGACTCACAGTAACTAGCACCTTGTTCTTTTTGTAGAGAATTGCTTGACAGAACCAAGATTAATTAAAATTGACATTTTCGGTTTATGATTCAGTTCAGTTCAACAATGCAGTTCGCCCTGCTTTCTTTGCCATCCTCTCCCACCCCAACATGTAGCAAAGGCAATCAAAGCTCATTGATCTGGAAATAAAATTGGGAAATGTGTGATATTCTGATGATTTACGAGATTCCTATTATTTTCTAGTTTTACCTGGGAAAGAAATATGAACACAGTCTTTTTGCTGTTCCATTTCCACTCATGTCTTGAACTAGGGTGTGCAGAGTCATGGAAATTCGTTAACTAGACATGTTGAACCTCAAAAAGCTGTTCAGTTCACTGAAATTTCTGGGTGAAAGTTTAGGTCACTTCTTATCTTTTCAGAACTGGCTCATCCATCCATAAGCCTGAAAAAAATCATTCAGCTCTTCCTAATGTAGCTGGAAAGGGCTAGAAAAGATTCAACAACTTCATTCCCACCTCGTGCAAACACAAATTAAGAAATCTAGAGCAAATTACTCTTTTTTTCAAACAAATGGTTGCTTCTTAGAACAATACAAAAACATAAAATGGATTATACTGGGCTAAGCTAGAGGTCTGTTTAACCCAGTATTATCTCCCTGTCCTTGGCTAGATGCTTATGGAAGTTCAGAGTAATACTTCCACCAGTGTATGACCAGATTTTGGCAAGCTCCTACTTAAGATCTTCCGTAGTGAAGACTTTACTTTCACCTCACAGCATTTAATAGACCTTGCTGGACATTTCTCCTATGAATTTGTCTAATCTACTTTTGATCCCATTTGTACTTTTGGCATCCAAAATATCCTGTAGCAACGAGTGCCAGAATTTAATTATAACTTCTGTGAAAAACTACTTCCCTCAATTTGTTTTAAACCAGCTGTCTTATAATCTCATTTGCTGCCCCTACTTTCTGTGTTATAAGAAGCAGCAAATAATAGTTTCTTATTCATCTGTTCCATGCCATTCATTATTTTATATGCTTTTATCATACCCTACCACCTGTTCTCTGAAGCTGATGAGTCTTGTTCTATTTAATTTCTCTTTCTACAGAAGCCATTTTATATCTCCGAGCATCCTTCTTCATATCAATTATATCTTTCTTGACAGCAAGTGACCAGAACTGTATGCAATATTTGAGACATAGGAATACCACAGAGGTATTAGTGACACAGCAATATTATCTGTTCTTTTCTCTGTTCTTAATAACTCCTGATGTTCAGTTTGCCTTTTTGACCTCAGGTGAATACTGAGCTGACTTTTCCTAAGCTGAGATCCAGATCTCTCACCTGAGTGACTAAAAGCAAAATTTAGGCCCATCAAAACGAATGTACAGTTAGAACTGTAGTTCCCCATGTACATTGCTTTACTATTTTCAACACTGAATTTTTTCTAGCATTTTTTTCACAGAGGTACTATTTCACGTCTTTCAGTCTGTTTTATTTCTGACTATTCTTAATGATTTGATATCATCAACCATCAACCATCTTTGTCATGCCACTACTTATCTTTCTGTTCTAGGTTTTTCATAGACACCCTGAACTGCACAAACACTGGTACAGCTTTCATGATATCATCCCATGCTACCCTTAAAACCAACCATTTATCTCTACTCTTCTTTTCAGGTAACTAGTTATTAATGCAAAAGAAGGTCTTATTTGCAATGACAGTGTAAAAAAAACCCTAGCAAGTCTGTGAAATATTCCTTCCCTCTGCAAAAATAGTCTTAATGCTTCTCCATTACATTTCATTCATGACATCTATTAATTCCATAACTCTGATAAATTCGTTTGGTGAAAAGTCAAACGTAAGTACCTGTTCACATAGAAATACTGACCTTGTTTTTTATCATCTAAGGGACAGCAACTGTGATCTGTAGTATTTCTATCTTTGGGAGAACCAAAGGGTTTGAGAAGGAAACAGCCAAAAAAAACCCTTCCACGTCTGGTGAAAGAAAGATGACATTCATTACAGACTATTATCTCACAGTAGCTGTTCCAGTGAAGTTTAAACACTCTGCTGCACAGTGAACTTCTTAGAAAACTGTGCACTTAGTCGTGATCTGAACATGGTCTTTCCTAACCAAAGGAGTACTTTTTCTTGAGTTTAATTATTTTGTCTATGGATTAAAAAGACATTTTCTGGGATCTTTCTGGCATTAATGATTTCTGGAATCATCACAGTAAAAGAGAAGAAAAGGAGTAGAAGTGAATATTCACTCAGGAGTGAATATTTCTCTGTTGGTGATTTGACCTTCCAAAGACTTAGATAAAAGAGAAAGGGCAGCTGTGGCTAAAATGGAAGGAAGTGATAACCCGTCATTCTTACAAAGACAGTAGCTGGAATTTTCTTCTTTCCTTGCAAACAGAAGGTAGGCTGGAGTTGCTGTCCCGCAAGGGAGACAACAGGAGAATTTGTAGAGGCTTCTTAGTTTTTCAATTTTAGCTCTGAGACATATGGAGTTTGTCCTTCAACCTGTTTCTAATATTGAACCAATAGTATTGAACTAAGTTAAAACCAGAAACATAGGACCATTTATTGTGGCAGTTTCCTGAAACATTAGTAAGTAGAGTAAAAGAAAAAGAAAAGAAAAAATAAGGAGAACTTAAAAAAGACTAAGAGGTTGTATCTGTTGCTTACTTAGTGAAATGTTTTTAGATTGCCAAGAAATACGTAAGACAGAAAAAAAGCAAAGTAAGGGGAAAAAAAAGTGACTGTCCAACACAGAAGGTTAAGAATTCACATAATGATCAATTAGATTTTATCCAATAGTCAAAAAGTACTGTGAATACCAAGAAGAAGATCATAAATGCCACATGTAACTATGACACGACTTTCAGCTTGGAAATACTATCACCAGTGTATTTTCTCTTACAATAGAAGTCAATTTTCACTTCACATCCCTTTTTTTATTCCTTGGAAATGATATTTCTGTAAGCTTGACCCCTGAGGTGAGTTTCAGTTTTTTTCTCAGAAATTATATGTATATAAAGTTTTGTAATTTTCAGAAGTGAATGTTTGCTATTTGTCAGCTGGAACAATAGTTTCTTGCCTCCAAAAAATGTCATTTATTTAAATTTATATCAGTTTATGCTGTTCCATTTTTTTCACCTAAAATTCTGAAGTATTAATTTTCACATTCTTTTTAACATCTTCAAGAACTTTGACTTTTACATATCTGATTGCTGGTCAATGCTCTACTGCATTGACACTGTGCTTTTGTTCCTTTTCGCTAAAAACGTCTGTCTAGAAAAATTTTAGTTTTGCATTAGTGTCCTGGTTTCAGCTGGGATAGAGTTAATTGTCTTCCTAGTAGCTGGTACAGGGCTGTGTTTTCAGTTCAGTATG
>JAVKLA010000008.1:20760961-20784933 GCA_034782735.1 Sagittarius serpentarius | reverse complement strand
GTGTCATTGTTAGTTTCTTCCTTTCTGTTCTATTAAACTGTTCTTATCTCAACCCATGAGCTTTACTTTATTTTTTCGAATTCTCTCCCCCATCCCACTGGGTGGGGGGGCAGTGAGTGAGCGGCTGCGTGGTACTGAGTTGCTGGCTGGGGTTAAACCACGACAATTAGCCTAAGCTAAACTTGCTCAGGCTCAGTTATAACCTCTTAATAGTCAGATTTGTAGCAGAAAAGCTCACAACTCCTTAACTATAGTAGACATGTAATGCAGTATGCTAATAATTGAACAATATCAATAATTTCAACATAAAACTGCCAAAGAAAGCAAGTTGAGAATTTAGCAATTGTATCTCTCTAGGTTGTATTTGAGATCTAAATTTATTTTTTTTTCTCTGACAGGCAAATAACCAGTTTCTCTTAATTAGACTAGGTTATGGGAAATGAAAGTGCTATTGAAAACAGCAATGGAGTAGAATATTGTCTTTTATCAAGAGCAGTATCTTGTAACTGTCTTAAGCTGTCTAGTTACAATGACAAATAGGTTGGGGTACATGCACACTTTAATTACTAACAATGAAATCTGCTGAAATTGAAGTATTGCACTTGGTAAGAGCTATTAATGTTGAAATGACCCATTTAATAGTGACCTGTGTTATCAAAGTATGGATTTAAATTGGTAATTAATAAAAGTCCATTTCTGAAAATGCTAACACAAGAGCTCAATAAAAATGCTAACTAGGTCTCAAATACCACAGACAGTTTATTGACATTTTAATACATATTACTTATGCTAAATACTTTCGTACACTCAGAACTAAGGATGAGAGGATAATAATGGACATATTTCCCAGCTAGCAGTTAGGAGATCAGTGGTACACTTAGTGGAGTAGTTCACTTTTGTAGGTTTTAATCCTGCTTATAATGGAGGAACACGGCATGATTTCTTTTTGAAGCTGCATTTACAAAATGAACCATTTTATCTCAGACTGCAGAGAACAAGAATTCTGATTTTAAAAAAAGAAGAAGAAAATGAAGCAGTTCTCATCAAATTATATTTTTAATGTCCAGGAGATGAGTAAAGTGAGGTCTCCATGATTTAATAGTGAAAGTGTTACTGCTGGTACAAAGACAAAAGCTGACATATTATCTGTCTGGCCTCTTCCACCTATATATCTAGCAATTGACATTTCAGAGGCTCAAAACACCTCATAAAATCCCGATTGCATATGTCAGTGCAGAATTTTGTCCACTGTTCTGTAGGACAGAACAGATATTTCCTGAGAAAAATACCAACTTCTGTTTTACATCATAGCCCCTTTTTCTCAGGCAACCCAAGGATTAATTAGCCCAATTCAGCAAGATATTACAGTGCATATTTAAGTCTATAGGATTAGTGTGCCTTCCTGAATGATGCCCTAAATTTATAGCTATTTTTATTGGTAGATAAAGTGCTTTAATGGAATGCTAGCATGAATCCTGAAACTGGAACATAGCTGCTGAGGTGTCTTATATGTCTTTGGAAGGCAGCAAAATTATATTTTTTTCCCTTTTACCTAAGTGTAACTTTTTCCTATGTTAAACACCAGGCTTAGGTTGGAGATTGTACGTGTATCTTTCTCTCCCTTTCTCCCCACTGTATACATACATGGATATATACGAACACACACATATATATGTCTTGTTATGAAGAATTCAATTTTTATTAAAGATAATTTTTTTTTTGAGGACTGACATTCATTCAATCTCTCTATAGCTACAAAATACCTAAATTTTAAAATAATTCTCTATAGTCTTAATACCAATGAGGATAACAAAATTTAAGTACTTGCAACTACCACTTGGTCATGCAGAATACAGTTATGAGTATGCTGAGTCACCACTGAAAACAATGGTCTTGTAATGGGAGACTAACACAGGACAGAGCAGCCTGGAAAAAAAAGAAAACTGGAAAAAGCATTGATTTTTAGTGGGTGGTAAGGTGTTTGTGGCTGTGGGAGATAAAAGAAGAGCTTGTGCAAGCATTGGACATTTGTTAGACTACTCATTGTCTCAGTATTTTTTTGACTGCTGGACATTACCCTTTCCAAGTCATACCTGCTACAGAGGGGGTTAGTTCCAAGCACTATGGAAATGAGTCAATTTACCACTTGGACTTGGGCAAGGGACTGCAGATCAGGCATAGTCTGCTTGATTAAGTGTTGGTTTTCGCTATCAGTGTTGTTAGAACTAGACACCTTGAAATTTATCTTAGGCACTTGCCTATCGTCCTTTGGATCTGAATGGTCATTGCATTATGAATTTTAGAGAAAAAGCTCAAAGGAACTGCTTTATTTTTCTTTAATGTGAGTGATGAAATGGTAATTTCTCAATTATTGAATATAAAATACCAAAGATGAGCCTTATGACTCTGGTAATTTCAAATGTAACTATTTCAAGTCATATAGATCATATACATTGCCTTTCAGCATAAACATGCTGAACAGATGCATTTATTTGACTGCTATGATCACAAGGAGAGTGGCCTTTTCCCAGATTAGGGACAAAAGCCCAGGCTATTGATCTCAGCATTATGCTATTATATACTTTACATGAAATGTTAAGGAAATGATGTTCCAGATTTCAAATCCAACTTATGTGAAGAATCTATAGCTAACAATGCTTTTAGTGGCATTTGATTTTGTATTTTTTCACTTAAATTCTCCTGAGCATACTCAGAGAACGTCAATAATACGTTTTATACTTCAGAATAAACTGACTGATCAAATACAACGTGGCATGTAATTTAACATAGGTATTTAACTTTTTGGTCATATGATTGCCTGTGTCACACATTAGTAGGTCTGAAGGTTCAAAACATGATTTTGAAACATAGAACAAAATAAATCAGCCCCAAAATGACACAGCTGTTTAGAATAATCTTCCTCAGTCTTCACCAGATAAGGCACCTGTTTTAGAGAAAATATCTTACTTGCATGTCATTAACAAAACAGTCTCAACTCAGGGAAATTTTACATAATTTAGTTTATTGTCAATTACTACAAACTTCTAATCACTGATTTGGACAATAAGAAAGGATAAAACATAAACAGAGAAACACACAGTTATCACCTTTTTTCCCCCTTCCCCAAGCTCAACATAAGCCAAAAACCTCTCCTCCCCTCTTCCTAGTCTCAACCTCCCTTGTTTTTGCCATGGATTACACTCAGTATATCCCAAATCCTTTGGTGAGGTGACAGGTAGTGAAGGAGGCTGGGGTTGGTTCTGCCACTCTTCCCTGCTTTTCAACTCCTTTTCCTCTGCTGCAGCATGGATTGCCCACAGGCTGCAGTCCCTCAGCGGTGTCCCTGCTCTGGCATGGGTCAAGGACAGTATTATCTTAATTCTTCTGTTTTCTGCATTGTTACTCCAAAACTTTTTTATTTTTGTCTATGTGTGGAATGGGGGGGCAGGGAGGTGAGTTTGGTGACTCATCAGTTTGGTGAGACTTAGAACATTGGCAACTCTGATTTAGTTACATGTTGTCTTTTACCTCTACTTTTTGATTGCACTCTTTATTTACAGTGTACACACTTCAGAGATGAACATCTGAACTCCAGAAGTGTGTGGAAGGCCTAGTGCATTACAGCTTTCTATCTCTGAGAATTTCTGGGAGCCACTGTAATACAAGCATTTAATAACCACCAGTGCCAATGCTTTCTTATTGTCTGCAGTAATATCACTTTAACATTTGGTTTAGAGTGACCTTCCTTGTAATTTTCAATATGTTTATATTCTTTTGGTGTCAGTTGCTTGCTCTTTCATTGCTTCACTTCCATTCTGCCATTTGTGAGTGAAAAGTGATGAGTAGTCTCTAGGCAAATATGCTCTTTGTACCATCCTTTATTTACTGAGCTACCCGTTAAGAATTACTTCCCACAGGCAAGAAATCACTATAATAGCCTAAAAATTACTATGAAATTTAACCAATTACAGTGGTCATATTTTAGGGCTTATTTAACAAATAACAATGTAATTCTTGTGTAAAACTATTACAGAGTTCAAAAGAAGCTAACATTTTTTACTTAATTTTGATTGCTTTTAACTGACAAGAGACAAATTTTGCTCTCTTCAGCTGTCTAACCTATCTGTTGGGGTATTTCAAAGCTCTCTGCTGGCCTGTAACTTTGGGGTTTCTTTCTGGGAAAATCTTGACATTGTAGGGAGGAGAAACCAGAGAACAAAACCGAGTTGCTGTGTAGTCATGTCAGAACACAGTTAGGAAACACAGGATTTGGAAAGTGCTACCAGGGTTTGATCCAGACATAACCTTGAGTTGTAATCAACTAAAAAAAACCTCACTTAAAAATGGTTAACACAAGCTTGAATACTGATTCTTCATTTTCTGGATAGTATAATTTTTACTTTTTTAACTTACTTCCTTAATCATTTTATTTAAAGTGTTTAAATCTATGTTTTCCCATTTCTTTGAGTTTGAGAATTGGATCACTCAAAATCCTTTTCTTCCATAAGGTCAGTTTCCATATCCTTGCCTTCATAAAAAAACTTAACATGGCAGTACACATTCTGGAAATGCACATAGAACACCACAGCTCAAATCAGTGCTTCATGCTGTACCAAAATTTCTTCAGACTGCTGCTCTGTCCTTAGGGTGATCATCTAAATATCCAGCATGCCTTTTTAACTAAATTGCCCATGAAGAGCTGGCAGCTTTAGTGATTCTAAATCTTTCCCTTCAGAATGGCTGTTAGACTTTCTTTAGTAAATGGAGTCTGTTTCTCAGAACCCTCAAGTTTTCATTCTTACCTTTTTAAAAATGTGGTATGTGCTTGCTTGTCTACTCCGGTGCAAAGTCAAAATCTCTGTTCTGCGTTGCCTTAAAATTTATATTGTCAGTCATAGTATTGTTATGTGGTGGGTTGACCTTGGCAGGCTGCCAGATGCCCACCAAGCCACTTTCTCACTTTCCCTCCTCAATAGGATGGGGGAGAAAATTAGATGAAAAAGCTCGTGGGTCGAGATAAAGACAGTGAGATCACTCACCAATTACTGTCATGGGCAAACCAGACTTGACTTGGGGAAGATGAATTTAATTTGTTGCCAGTTAAAATAGATTTGGATAGTGAAAAAGAAAGACAAAATTAAAACACCACCTTCCCCCTACTACCCTCTTTCCTCCAGGTTCAACTTTACTTCATTCCTGACTCCTCTACCTAGCACGGAAAACCTGGTTCAGCATGGGCTCTCCACAGGTGGCAGTACCTTCAGGAAATACCCACCTGCTCTGACGTGGGCCCTCTACAGGCTGCAGTGTAGATACTTGTTACGGTGTAGATCTCTTTACAGGCTGCAGGGGAATCTCTGCTCTGGCACCTGGAGCACCTCCTCCCCCTCCTTCTTCTCTCACTTTGGTGTCTGCAGAGCTGTTTCTCACACTTTTTCCCCTCACTCCTCACTCCCTGTGCAGCATTTTGACCTTTATGAAACCTGTTTTCCCCGAGGCACGACCACGGTGGCTGCGGGGCTCGGCCGTGCCCGGCAGTGGGGGGGCTGGAGCCGGCTGGAACCGGCTGTGTCCGGCTCGGGGCAGCCCCGGCCTCTCCTCACAGAGGCTGCCCCTGCAGCTGCCTCCTGCTACTAAAACCTTGGCTGTATACCCAATACATGTTAAAACAAAGCAAATAAACAACCTGTCTTTGATCTATGTTAATATTTCCAGTCCTACCAAACATAATCATTACTTATGAAAGAAGGGGGTAAATGGAAAGTGTGGGTGTTGCAAAACTTGACACTCACAAATAACATGAAGGATCTTAATTCAGATCAGTCGTACTTAAAAATTAAAAAAAATCACGTACCATTTTTGCATGTTCATGTTCCATTTTTTCCCCTAAGGATCACTGATTCACTTGGTATCCTAAGTACGCCGCAAAAATCACATTACTGCTACTCCAGTTACAATCTAGAAGCCATAGCACTTACTTTTGACTCTCTTGTTCTAGTACACAAAAGCGTATCACAACCACAAAAGAAGACCTAGTTTCTACTTTTTTGAAAGCTTAAATGATTCTTTACATAACATACTAAACCCCGTATGATCCCACGTTTAATATCTAAAGCACTGGTCTTGTATTAAACTTGCACATCCTAAATGACACCTACCAAAAATGGGAATATTCAAAAGTTTGCCTCACTCTGTGTTTACCAGAACCCTTCTTCCATTCACAATGTGTAAAGGTTACATCTACATCAAGCAAACAAGCGCCACAGGGTTATACTCCAGTACTTCAGCATGAGTTAGCTTGAATACCAGAAATAGCACAGGATTAGCAGAGGCTTTGGTTTGAACTAATTAGCCCTACTGAAGTATAGCTTCAATAGAGCATCATATTTCATCAGATAGCATTGGGCCATGGAGATGTACCTACAATTAAGCAGAGGTATAAATTCGTGCAGGACCAGAGTTTAAATTTCATACAAGTCAAAAAAAGAAGCCCTGTGTGGGCCAACTAACAGTCAGCTTTACGTTTAGCCATTGTGAGAGACTGAAAGAGTTAATGTTGCAAACATTGTGGCCGGGCAAGCTCTGCATACAAGGAACTCCAGCTGTCAAACCGAAGGTAAGAAATGGTTAACCGCAACAGCAACAGGGTGTGTGTGTGTGGGGGTAGGGGGTTCGCAGTTCCCTCTTCTGATCAGCTGAGGGAGGCAGCTCACCAGTAAAGACCAGCCCTGCCTGCAGGGAAGAAGTTACTCCCCAAACTACCCCCAAGCCCACCCACCCATTTCCCAAAGGTTCTGGAAGCATAAACTGCCCATGGTACCTCATTAGCCTAATGAGTTTGGGTGCCCGCCTGAAGGAGGGGCAAAGAGATTATAAAAGAGCACAAACTGACACTCCATATTGTATGGGTACTCCCCTGGGACTGGACCTCTAGGTTGGCTGGACCAACACTAGACCTGGTGAAATCTTTTTCTTTCTTTCTCTTCCCCCCCACCAGTCCCCCCCAGTACCTCAGCCTTTTAGACACAAAACCGCTGCCCGAGCCTGGGCTCCTCTCGGCAAGGGGCCTGGAAGGCAAGGGGGTCCGCTCTGAACCCCCCGGCTCAGCGGGAGGGCTCCCTTCATGGCCTGCCCTCAGTCAATCCCCCAATAAGCAAGGCTTGTAGTGTATGTTTGGTGACATATGGTTAGCATGTGTTATATGGTTTACTGATGTAGTTTCATGCCAATTCTTGTGCAAAACCATGCCACCCTCTGTTACACTTTCCAAGTTCAGGTTGTTTCTGCCATAAATAAAACAGTCAACTGATTGTTTAGTGTTGCTTCACCTTAATTTAGCCTGAGGGAATTCCTAACTCTCCACAACCCCTCACTGGTCTGTCTAGCATGGGTTGTGACAGATGTCCAGCCTTACTACAATATTTTCATGGGAAAGAAAAAGATATTAAAAGGTAAACCTTCCCCGCTCTAAACCAATGATTGTTTGGTGTTTATGTTGTTGAGTGAAATTCTTTCGTCTGTGTAGAAAGATCCTGTAAGTAAGCCAGCTTCCATTTGGCATAACAATGCTAGCTATTTATTGTAATCTAATGTACACAACCTTAAGGGCAACCTTTAAGAAATTACTTAAATTTCTCAAAATTAAGTTAATGGAGCACCACACCTTCAGTTGTTTAGACTCTTAGAGCAGAATCCATGAGTCTCAATTTGTTTCATGCTTTATATAACGTCATGCACAGTGGAACATATGATATGGAATAAATCTTCATCTGTGCTTAGAAATAAAATCCAAACCTCCTTGAATTAACAGAAATACATTCAAAATTATTGAAATACACACCTCCACGTAACCATTAATTTTTTGAAGAAAGTTCTTATTTGCCTTTTCTCACTCACTTTTTAATACATAGTGTCACATATTTGATGAGCATAAAAGAGGAAGCTTCACTTGGAGTCTAGTATCTTTGGCCAAATTACTCTGTTAAGAAGGATATGATGTATGCTGTAGTCTGAACTAGGTATTTGGTCACTTACACTATGTCCGTACTACTAAATATGGTAGTTTAGTGACCATTCTTTAGTCTTCAGGTTAAATAGCACACCATAATCTTTCCACCAGTCTAAGCTCCTTTCTCCCATAGGACAAGGCTGACCATTGGAAATGGTCCCATTCTCACTCATGCCCAGGCATTATTGTGTGTCATTTGATAGGGGCCAAAACTATAGCAGGATCTGCTCCAGATAATTATCTCTTGTCCAGAGGCAAAGTAGTACAAAACAATTTGTATTCCTGCTGCCTAGGGGATAGTCCTTTTTAAAGCAGACTGTGTCACTACTGCGTGACCTAACTTGAAATTTCCTGTGCCCTGTGTTAACTCTGGTCCCTTATTCTTTGGTGCAGGATTGTTTGATGTAGTTCGGTATTTGAAATGATGCTTGGGCTAACACAGTAGTAAAAAAAAATTTATTTTTAATAGTTTGAGATTGGGAGTGTGATGTGAGGGATGAGCTCGAGGAACATTTTGAAAGAATGTGTAGAAATGGGAGGAACCAGGCCTTTTCAGATAGTGTCTTCATCTATCTTGCTTTACTGGAGAGAGTCTGAAGTAAACTATGCCCACAGCTACACATGGATTTTCATTCCAGGGAATTTAGTCACTACAAAGAAAAGTCAAGAAGTGAACATGTTTCTATAGGGTTGGCAGTCCAGGGATTGAGAACTGGGACTACAATGCTAAATTATTTGATGGTGTTGACATAATGCCTCTATGAGGTGACTCACAGATTATATTTACTTATACTTTACTTTGTTTATAAAGACAAAACTGCAAAACAGGCTGAAACACTTTTACACAAGTGAAGAAATAAAGTCCAAAGGACATGAAAAGATGAAATAAAAAGTCGGGCACATCATGTGATGGCTATGAAAGGTTTTTTGAAATGGGACTTACCTAAAGTAGGGCTTCAGGTGTATTGTATCTATTGTATCTTTACTGGCTCTTAATCACAGACGATTGACATTAAGCAGTGGCAATAATATTACTTTAATCTGTGTAGTCCTACAAGGAAAGTGAACAACTTTACAATGCAAAATAAAAAAAAGTTGCAACTTGAAAGTGTAAACTTTGACATATATTTTCAAAGTATTTGATCTTTAGGGCTCTCCAAACCAGAATGAAATGTATCCTAAAATCAGGCCAATGGATTTCCAACTTATGTTATCAAAGAAGTGCATTCTATAATAGAGACATTTTTAAGGAAAGAAACCAAATAATTTGGAAAGCAATTTTGAAGTTTGCAGACTGATAATTTTCAGGAGTGACAGAGTTCAGACTGTTAATTTTTTACTCCAGCAACTTTTTACTTTCCTAAAAATGCTGACACAGAGATATGAATGTGTAGGACGTAACAATGTTTTCTCTGCTTCATAACTTCACCAATGATGAAAGTACTGTTTCTTGTTTTGATTTATATTAGCTTAAATAAATGTTAAACCTTGTAATGAAATTTGACTAACCAGCTATTTTTCTTTGAACACAGACTTAAAATTATCTGGTAAGACTATGTGAGTCCTACATATTTCTAAAACCAACAGATAATTACACAGGTGTAATACTGTCTATATGCAAAACCAGTAAGGTTTGTTATGTCTTGTTTTTTCCCCAAGAAATCTATGAGTAACAATATACCCCATTGTACAGTACACGAGTTTCCAGCATTCTTTAAAAACAATGTAAATTATTCTGCTCAGTTATCATTCAGGCATAGATTTATAGCTAAAACATGATAGCATGGAGCCTGTCTTCTCTCTTGAAAAGTAAAAGTTTGATGTGAGACAGTGCCTGTCAAATGGATAATGCAAGTACAAGTTAGGAATAGATATACATTTCCTGCTTTAGGTTATTCTTCCCCTCTCCTAAATGAAGTAAATAATAAAGGTAATGCAAGTTAACAGGAAACTTACCATGTATATTAAAAATTAGAAATTTATGGAAAAAAAGTATGGTTGTTATGTTAATTTTTCTCTTCTTTATCAGTATAACTGTTATAGCCCTCATTAGTTAATCCCGGTAATGCTTTTGTAGGTGTTAATATATTCAGTATTATTGTGAACTTTTCAAATCTGACCTTCTTGATTTATTTCTGCAGGCTGTAAAATAAAACACACCACCTGCTTCTGTCTAAAATAGCAAATAACTGTTTGGAGAGCACTTTAGTGGAAATAGTTAACCTTTTGCTTTTCAGAAGGTCTGCCTTGATCCACCTTGAGGAAAACTTCCTTAACCCTCTTCTGCTGTACAAATGAACTGAATGTAAAAGTTCCTTCATTCCATAAAATCAATGAAGACTTAAACATGAAATTGCCTATAAATAGGAAGCCCAATTAGTCATATAGCAGTGATGAATGGATATTTTATGCTTTGGATAAATATTTCCATTTCTTATGGCACATGGCAAGTAGAGTCCAAAATCGCATCATCATCTTCTCTTACATATAATGAGAAAACTCTTTTCTTTGTGTACAAATAGAGAAGCTTTCAACAGAAATTTAAAACACAAAGAGAAGGAAAGATGAACACGAAAGATAAGTTTAGTTAGAAGAAAAAAAAAAAGCAGTTGCTGAAGATGAAACAAAAAAAGGTATTATGATACCCTAAACAAAGAGTTACATAATTATTGACTTCCTAATTATCTTTGGCAGTAACAGAATTGGAGGCTAAACTAACTGGTCTCCAAGCTCTTTTTATGACTTCTTTTCATAGCATACTGTTCTGAGTTGATGTTATTGATATATCAGCCAAGCACACTGAAAGTAAAGGGAATATACTGTAACATATCAGACTTGTGAAAATCAGCTGAATGCATTCTGTAATGCCAAAACAAAGCCAAAAGGATGAAAAACTGTCACTTCATTCAAATAATGTAGCGATTGTTATAATTATTGAATAGATCCTTAAGACTTGGGTCAGATCATTAAACAAGTCAATTTATCTAGTAAATAAAAGAAAAACATGGTATAGTGTTACAAACTATAGACATAGTTGCTAACAGGGAGTTACATCCTAAAAGGCTGGGGTAATTTAATTTAATAGTTACACACAGACCTGCAATTAGTATTTAATATTCTTAATTTTTTGTCAGGAAACACAGAGCTAGCTGGAGCAGGTATACATGATGCCTTGCAATTTATTAATCTAGTACTAAATTCTATTAACATTGCACATGATTGGCACATTAGCACCTTACTTCTAGTAGATTGATTTTGATGAGGTTGCTATCAGGTTAATCAGGATAATAAGTCTTTGTAAAAGCTGTTTCTACATCTATAAGCACTTGCATTTCCCCATTTGTCCCACTCAACAAAAATGAAAACACATCAGTGTGTTTCATTGGTCGCTAGCTATCATGAACATTTAAATAAGGTTTCGCTAGGGACTGACAGTATACAAATCTTGTAGTATGGGGAAACCTTCACAATCAGTTATTCACTGCAGTTGTCCAACACGTGATCTATAAGTTTAATGTGAGGTTGGACAAGACAACTGAGCTGATCTAATTATATTGAAAAAGTATCCAATTCCTCTTTCTGCTATTAGCTTCACAGGCCTGTACAGCTCCTCCATAGTTTCAGCCCTGCTGCATGTTTAGTCCTTTGATAAGCTATGGGACTAAATGAAGATCAGCAACGTTATGTTACTGATGAGCACCAGAGGGAACACAAGGGTGTTGAAAGCAGAAGGGAAAGGTGGGATGGGACAGGAAGACTCCCTTACTGTGTGGCATCCTATGAAGCCACAATCTTAGTCACTATTCTCAAGACAAAGATTCAAGCACTAGTACCAAGTACACAAGCATTTGAAACTAACTCCTGAAAAAGGGCTTTATGACGAAAAGAAAAATCAAACAAGTACAACTGGAATCCACACTTTCAGAATTATTTGCCACCTTTTCCTGTGAAATTGAGAATAAATAGAATTTACCTGAACTTGAAAATAACTGTTAGGAGAGACCCACCCCCTCCATCCCTGGCTCAGATACCCAATTAATTAACCATTCCCCACCTTTTTTTTTTTTCTGATTCAAGTAAGTACAGGTGTGGTCATTTTGAAAAGGGCCAAGCAAGAAAATCTGAGTTTCAAGAGAAGCCATTTTTCACCTAATTGTTCTGTGAGAAATCTGTCTAATTAATCATGCTTTTTTCCCAAGATTTTGCACACTAGCCAGAAAAAACAAACAAAAAAACCCACCAAAACCAAAAGTCAGAAACCTAAAATACCTTTCAAACAAAATTTAAAGATTTGCACATCTTTTGACATCACCTATTTTGGCCATTTTCTTCATAATTCGAACAGATATACCAGTTTTGTCTTGTTGTCCATGAGCACTCAAAGATAACTCCCCTAAGGCATATTCATTTAAGGAGGAGCTTTCCAAAATGACAGCAAATCCTTTCTGATTATGCTCAAAGGACTCCAATTCAGTATCCTAGCCATTTTTTCCTTTCAAATAGTAATTTAAATGAGTACTCCACCCTCATCTAGATGCAACTGTCTCAAAAATTACTGGTGTCATAAATGACTTAAAATAAACAACTACAAAGCTGGAAAAAAAAAAAGAAAAAAACAAAACCCAAAAGGCTATGTTTTCTCAAGATTTTTCAAACTTGAACTCTTTCTTATTTTTGTGATTTTTAAACTTAAAAAAATAGTGTAAGATCTGAATGGAAAAAAACTTCCAGTTCTGCATTGTTTTCCTTCCTATGAAACTTCGTGCCTACCAGAAATCTAGTTTCTGACCCACTTTGCCTTTTTCTCCAGTGCCAGGTGTTGACATGTCTCAAGGCTTTTGTATCTCCAAGATTATCTACCAAAACAACTATTTGCATTTTCTGGGGAAGATCCAGGTACAAACTTACATTGTATTGTTTCATGCAGCACAGGATCACAGTGTCTCAGAAGCAGCACTGGAAGACAGCATCTTTCTCTTGGGCGTTTCGCTGCATTTCAGGGAAATGTCTTTTCTCAAATTCTGAAAATCTGATAAAAACATTTCTCACAACACTCAGCAAGATGATGTTAAAACATCCAAAACACTCGTTTAGTCTGGTGGCAACTTTGTTTGCCTGATAACCGAAGAGGACTGGAAAGGGAAGGAAAATACAGCTTACCTAAGACAAAGAAAAACCGTAAGTATCCCTTACTTTAGCCATGGGAAAAGTGTACACCCATCAGTACAAAATGTCAGTTGTCAGTGGTAGGATAGCTATGAAAAGCAGAAGTGACTGAAAACTCATTGTGTGTATTTGACATGTTAGAACCTTGAGCAAACCTGGTGCCATATGCGAGTATGTTTGTTTTCTCTACCTCTATGCCTGCAACTAGAAGAGGTGCCAGGAAGATCACTACACTGAAGAATTTCTACAGATTGAATACTGGACTCCCACTGATTTAAATAATTTGTCACTTACTGATACTTCTCAAGATAAGCAAAGCTGGGAAATGTGGACATAGGGTTTCCCTGTCTGTGCTATAACATGGTTGTCTTCTTACATGTCACTGGGACCTGATTCTGTGTTTTGTTAGCATTATGTAATTTGAAAAGTTTACTGGTAAGCCAGATACGAACTGACTGGAGTTACTAAGTGTTTGGGTAATTGAGCTAATTTGTCTTATTCTTTTATTTTACCTTACCATTTCAATTCTCCATGTTTTCTGCAGGCTCTTCTCTTTTCTTTTTCCTTTTTTTTTTTTTTTTAAATCAAGATGGTGATCAAAAGATGAATGTTTAGTCTATATGAGACTTGGATTAGATCAAAATAATAGATTTAGTTCTCAGAATATCTTCCCTCAGTTTGCTGTGAATCTGAACAGAAGATTTATAGCAACACACACAATTTTTGAAGTTGTTTCAGCAATAGTCAGCAAACTATTATAATTTAAACTTACTATGAAGGCCTAGAAAGTTCATTTTACAAGAAAGCCAAGATGCATTGAAAACCAATGTGAGTTGAGGTCTCTGCCATTGTGTTGATGTTTCTGAGAAAAACAGTGGTGATGATGTCTAATAAGACTGCATGCTGTTGTAATATTTCACTCAAAACGGTTAAGACAATAGAAAAAGACAAGGTCACGGTAATGCTGCTTTTCTTTTTGCCTGACTATACTCAATCTTTAACATACTTGTATGTTGTTATTTCAGAGTCTTTTATTTGGTGGAAATAAAGGAAATCTTTGCCGCATTTCGGTGGCGATGAATAAAGGCAGCCATTTGTTGAGGTTTTTCTAAGTTGATATGAAAATATATTGATATATGAATTAAATATGAAACCAAATTATGTTGGGTTTCTTATTTAATTCATATATTATGGCATTTTAGCTAACATTTTGTGTAAAATGTTTTTGAGGAAGTTAATTGTATGCACGTTTTTAGTATATCTGTTCGTATTAGTGTTATTTAGTCATCAGGTGATGCAGAAAGTATTAATGTAAATTACACTCAAGCTAATCACAAAACTTCACATTGAAATCATATTAGAAACTGTTACTAATAATCATCTTAGAAATATAATTTGTTAAAATGTAAAGACAAAAACTGCACTTCTCCCTCTTTGAGAAGTGAACTGAAATCAGAATCTCTGGGCTTCGCTGTGTGATCTTAAGTGGGTATTATGTTTCTGCCCTTCCTGTAAGAGACGCAGGAAAGTAAGCTCAGTGGAGAGCAGAAAGGAAGTTATATGGAAATGGGTGGAAATTATTATTTTTTTTTAACAGCAGAACAGCCAGAGCTGTTGCTTATATTGAGTAATATGTTGTACACATATGAAATCTTTTTTAGTCGACATTAACTTTAAAAGGACTTTAAAATACTGACCTTTTTCTTGCTTGGATATCTCTTATGCTAACATGCCTGTACAAAGATACTGTCAGCAAATATACTTGCTTTGGTAAAAGTATTTTATTGGTCCTTACTATTATGTCCAGATTTGAGATTTCATCTGTTTTACTACTATGTATATACAGTGATGACGTGAAATAAATCTGTAATTTGTCAGGGTTTGTTAATATTTGAAAATAAAACAGAAGTAGTAATTTTACTGCATTCTAGAAAGAACAAAGTGATCACATTTTATGGTACTACTAGCATTATTCATGGCACATTGAATTATTCATATCTGACTCCCTGGTCTATTGATGCCAAATATGTCTGCAGTGTAAAAAAGGGAAAGGAGGGAAAGGATAAACTGGTGACTTATGCTTTATACTCAAATTCCAGTTCTTCTGGAGGTTGGGTACACTTATTTCCCTTGTGTTTTGGACAGAATTAAAATGTTTTTTTTCTTCAATTTTGTGCAAGAATCAGACCTTTATGCAGCTCTCCTGAATCATCCCCTGGATCAAGAGTTCTGTACAGGTGTTTATGTGGGCTAGACTGAATGGATTCACTCTTTTATGAAGTGAATGAATCACAACGCCCCCATTTGTTCTGTGTCCCACCAAAGAGACCTAAACTGTTCAAGTTAAGAACTGAACAGTCTTAAAGACAATTTAGCATGATATAATAGTGATAATAAAACAAGCCAGCATTTATTAGACATCTAATCTTAAGCCAAAGTCCTGAAGTCAGAACGCCCAGACTTCACTGAGGAAAACCTTTATTATGCATAGCAGCACAGGACAAATGCGAACGCTTTCTTTCCCCATGGGTTTCCAGAGTGCAGTTCCATGTACTCTTCAGTGGCAAAGCTGTTTTAAAAGATCACTTTTCTAACACCACTTCCTCATTCCTGCCCCTATGCTAGAATTCATCACTTTTTAATGTAGCAGTGCAACTATTTGTAATGCTATGCTGTAAACTGAAGCGTTGATGTGAATAACAAACCTTGGAGACTCTTTTATTAATACAGTTCATTTCAGGGATCTATTCTCCATTATGGCCTTACAAATCTTTTCAGCAGCACAAAAGAGAGGGTGGTGAATGAGAACAAGCAGTGGGGGGTCAAGGTGTGTGCATTTCTGTAGGGAGTGAGGACCTCTTACATTAGCTTCACTTCCAAAGAAAATATGTGTGGAACTACACTCTTAGTCTTCCACCTGCTCTCTTCTTTAATACGACTTCTATTCACATTGTTCTTCTGTTCCTCCCTCCAGGGGGGATTCACTGCTTAAAGCAAATGTCTGGTAGTTGAAAATTCCATTCTCTTCAGCAAAGTGTAATTTCTCAGGTAGGAGGGCCCCACTGAATTCCCAGTAGTGCTGCATACACTACCATAAATACCTGCAACCTCCCATCATAAGATTTTTAACACATTCTTTCCTTTATTTCAGATGTAGAGAAAAAGGGAAACTAAGGTGGGCATAATGATGACAAATGTATTCTCATACTGTCCACACAGTCAGTCCTGCTTCTATTGTACTTAACAAATTTTTCTTTTACTTCAGAGGAAATAGATTGCTGACAAACTGTAGATAGACGGAAACAGTAAATTGAAACAATACGTTACATGAGCAGTAGCAGTAATCTCTACAATTTCATGTTAGATCTTACATTTTTGTGATAGAATTCCTGCCCCTTTAACAAAATTTAAGAAAAGAATGCAAACTAGTGCAAGTATGAAAACCCAACAGCCTGGGCAAACACTTTGCATATGAAAGTACTGAGAAAAGACTGCAGCTTCAGTAGAAAAACCCTACTTGTTTGTTTTTTTTTTAAATTGGGACAGCTGTTTCACTTAATAAGTCATGGAAAACTATGAAAGTTATCTTAAGTTATCTTATGTACTTTTTCTCAACTGTCATGACATTGCAGCACATCAGAAATACATTTCGTCTCAAATTGATACACAGTTACAGTATCACAGAGTCAGAATCACAGAATGGTTGAGGCTGAAAGGGACCTCTGGAGGTCATCTGGTCCAACCCCCCGCTCAAGCAGGGCCACCTACATCTGGTTGGCCAGGACCATGTCCACATGGCTTTTGAATACTTCCGAGGGAGACTCCACAACCTCCCTGGGCAAACTGTGCCAGTGTTCAGTCACCTTCACAGTAAAAAAAAGTCTTTCCCAATGTTCAGACAGAACTTTCTGTGTTTCAGTTTGTCCCCATTGCCTCTTGTCCTGTCATTGGGCGCCACCGAAAAGAGCCAGGCTCTGTTTACATACTCCCTTCATATACATTGATGAGGTATCCCCTGAGCTTCATCTTATCCAGGCTGAACAATCCCAAATCTCAACCTTTCCTCCTATGAGTGGTGCTCCTGTCCCTTAATCATCTTTGTGACACTTTGTTGGACTCTCTGCAGTATGTCCATGTCTCTCTTGTACTAAGAAGCCCAGACCTGGACACAATACTCCGGTTGCAGCCTCACCAGGGCTAAGTAGAGGGGAAAGATCACCTCCTTCAACCTGCTGGCAATAATTTGCCTAATGCAATGGACAATACCATTAGCCTTTTTTGTTGCAAGGGCACACTGCTGGCTCATGTTCAACTTGCTGTCCACCAGGACTTCCAGGTCCCTTTCTGCAAAGCTGCTTTCCAGCTGGTCAGCTCCCAGCATGTTCTGGTGCCTGGGATTGTTCTTTCCCATGCACAGGACTTTGCACTCCCCCTTGTTGAACTTCATGAGGTTCCTGTCAGCCCATTTCTCCAGCTTGTTGAGATGCCTCTGGGTGGCAGCATGACCCTCTGGCACATCAGTCACTCCTCCCAGTTTAGTGTCATTTGCAAACTTGATGGTACACGCTGCCCCATCATCCAGGTCTTTAATGAAGATGTTAAACAGGACTGGACCCAGTACTGACCCTTGGGTACACCACTAGTCACTAGTCTCCACCTAGGCTTTGTTTCGCTGCTCACCACCCTCAGGGCCAGGCTGTTCAGTTGGTTTTCAATCCACCTCACTGTCTGCTCATCCAGACCACACTTCAACAGCTTCTCTATGAGGATCTTACGTGAGGCAATGTCAAAGACCTTACTGCAGTCCAGGTAGACAATATCCACTGCTCATCTACCAGGACAGTCATTTCATTGCAGAAGTTTATCAAGTTGGTCAAGCGTGATTTCCCCTTGTTGAAGCCATGCTGACTACTCCTGATGATTTTCTTGTCTTTCACGTGCCTGGAAATGGTTTCCAAGATTAACTGTTCCATCACATTCCCAGGGATCAAAGTGAGGCTGACCAGCCTGTAATTCCCTTGGTCCTCCTTGTTGTCCTTCTCAAAGATGGGTGTGTTACTTGCTTTCCTTCAGTTTACAGACACTTCTCCCAGTTACCATGATGGATCAAAGATTATTGGGTGTAGCCTTACAATGACATCTGCTGGCTCCCTCAGCACTCCTGGGTGCATGCCATCAGGGACCATGGACTTATGCATGTCCAGTTTGTTTATTATTCCCTGACCTGTTCTTCTTACAGCAAGGGTATATATTCCTTGCTCCAGCCTTTCTCCCATGTCTCTGGGACCTGGGATTCCCAACGGATGGTCTTGCTAGTAATGACTGAGGCAAAGAAGGCATTCAGCACTTCTGTCTTTTCCTCGTGTGTAACCAGGTCACCCATCTCATTGAGCATTGGGCCCACGTTTTCCCTAGTCTTCTTTTTGTCACCTGTGTACTCTTAGAAGCCCTTTCTGTTGTCTTTGACATCTCTGTCTAGATTCAGTTCCATCTGGGCTTCAGTTTTCCTAGCTTCATCTCTGGATGCTCGGACAATGTTTCTGTATTTCTCTCAGGTCACCTGTCTTTGCTTCCACCCTTTTTATGAGTCATTTTATGTTTGAGTTTGGCTAGGAGCTACTTGTTCATCCACACAGGCCTCCTGGCATTTTTGCCTGACTTCATATTCATTGGGATGGAACTCTCTTGAGCTTGGAGGTGGTGATCCCTGAATATTAACCAACTTTCTTGGGCTCCTCTTCCCTCCAGGGCTTTATCTCAAGGGATGCTTCTAATCAGATCTTTGAAAAGGCCAAAATCGGCTCTCCTGAAGTCCAGGGCTGTGAGCATGATTGTCATCATCCTCCCTCTCCTCATGGTCCTGAAATCTACCACCTCATGGCCACTGCAGCCAAGGCTGTCTTTGACCTTCACATTCCCAAAAAGCTCCTCTTCGGTGAGTGTGAGGTCCAGTGGAGCAGCTCTCCTCACTGGCTCCTCCATCACTTGGAGGAGGAAGTTATCATCAATGCACTCCAGGAACCTCTAGGATTGCTTATGTCCTGCTGTGTTGTCCCAAACACCCTCCATTGCAATGGGTGAAGTCCCCCATGAGGACCAAGGCCTGCAAACCTGAGGCTGCTCCTATCTGTCTGTAGAGGGCCTGATCCACTCATTCTTCCCGGTCAGGTAGCTTATAGCAGACACCCACTATAATGTCACCTTTACCTGTCCTGTCTTTTATCCTAACTCGTAAGTTCCCAGATGGCTCCTCATCCATCCCTAGGCAGAGCTCCATGCACTCAAACTGCTCTCTCACATAAAAGACAACTCCCCTTTCTCATCTTCCCTTCCTGTCTTTCCTAAAGATCCCGTGTCTCTCCATTGCAATGGTAACAAATTAACATAACCCAAGCCTTTTTTCACATGGTCAGCACACAGAGTGAGATTGTCAGGGTTTTTTTTCCATTTTATCTTGTCTCTGTCTTTATCTCTGGATCACTGTAACTAAGATTCATACCATATTCAAAATCTGCTGTCCAGTCAGCAGTACTTACACTTTGTGGCACAGGCAGCTTCAGCAGTGCTGCTGGGACTAATGCTAACAGGAAAAATAATTCTGATCTGCTGTGTAAGATATGAAACCTCTATATGGGGATTTCAATAATTCTCATAATTCCCTTATGGAAAAATTGATGGCCCAGCTCCAGAATAAATTAAGCCAAAATAAACCAGAATATCTTAATTTTTGTATTATTTTACTTCAGTTTATTTTCAGTTTGTTGTTTCTAATCATTAAGGTAGCTGAAAAACATCCTGGTGTGAAAAGAGTATATGAGAAAACTAAGTTCTTCAAAGTGGAGTTCTTCTTGCTTTTCTTTTCCTTTCCTGGAATTCTAGTTCATTGCCCAGCTGAAGTACCAGCATGCAACATTACATTATGAAATGTCCAGATACAGCACACAAATTGCAATTTATAGGCAGTTGCTTAGGGTCTCTGTGTAAATTGTGTTGTTCTGGGATATCGACTGGTCCTAACTGAAGCAAACTTTCAACATTGTATCTTTTTAAAAGAGTGTTTCTCATTATGAGTAGCTAGGGGTTTTATACCTGTGTTTCAGAACTGGTCAGGAATTTTTTGTGGTGTTCTGTGTCTGATCAGGAGATTTTCAGTGGAGTATTGCCTGTCAGCTGATTACAGTTTGTTGAAGACACATGGCTTGCTGATTTCAGTGAATCCTATCTGATAATGAAAGCTAACCTTATTGCCCTGACTTCTTGGCAGCCTGCCTACCTGACGATCTTGGAGCTTCTCTAAGAAGGACTTCCAAGCTTAGTGTCTAGCTGCTTCCCAAGAAGGCTGGTGTGAGACAGGCCTCCTGAAATTTCCAAATTCTTTGGATACTTCACATTGCAAGCAGCCAATTCCGTGAAGCAATGCTGGATGTAAGACTCCTGTCTATTTAAAGGCCCCCTCTTCCCCTAGTTTGGAGTCTTACTCTCCTAGACACTTTGAAATATCTCATTTTTTCCCCCTACCCCCAAGAAAAAAAAGGTAATTAAAAATAATTAGACTGATTTTTCTACTGTCTTGTTTTACTTACAGCTTAAACTGCCGTAAGATAGGTATTTTCTATGTAAGTTTTCCCTCACATGCTGGCTTTTGTAAGCATATTCCTTTTTTTCCTTAAGTTCTTAGAAAAGATACAGCCTTTTGCACCATACTCTGTGATGATTTCTATAAACAAAGGTCAGATATAAATTAGAAATTAAAAAAAATGTTTCCTATAATAAAGTTCACGCTTTACTTTTTTTCATGGATACACCTCAAACGTTATGTATATGGGAGAATACTAATTATTGACTTTTTTTTCCAAGTAAGGAAGTGGTGATATGAATAAGTGTCTTCACTAAGGTTGCAGCACAGATTAGTATAAAGACGAACAAACAGAGTCTAAAGCCTATCTCTGTGTAGGGTACTACAGAAATGTAGCTATAAAGTCACAAAAATAGTAGGTAGCTAAATTTCATATTCAACAGAAAACAAGTACTATGGTAAAAAGATCAGATAAAACTGTTCACCTTTAGTTTTTTGTTTTTTTTCCTTGCAGTAAAGCAAAATCAAAAGAAAGATGAAATTCCTGTGAGATTTGGAATCACATTTTTGGAAGCTCAGTCAAAGTGTACAGTTCACCTTGAAAGAAATGGAATTTGACTTTTTCTTTCTGTGTAAGCTGTTGTCCCTGGTAATAATGATTTCTTAGCAGATAGCCAGTCAAAAGATTAATAGAATTAAAATCTTTGTAAAATAAGCCTGCTCTCACTGACAGCTAACTTGTTTTTTTCCCCTTCCTTTCAGGAAGACAGTAAACAGAAACAAAGCCTGCAGCAATACAAGGAAAGCTAGCACATTAAAGAGGGATTAGCTTCAGGAGGCTATGACAGATGTAAAGTGCTTTGCACACATTGCTATGTGATGTTCAACATATGTTGTCAATTAAAAATTGCTTAAGAAATATTTAACAAGGCAAAGCTAACACACTTCTAGTTTGTAAGAATATATTGAGCTTATGCATCACTGCTCCTCATTTTATTTGTTTCAGTTTTGCTGCAAGCTGAGGAGGAACTTACATAACATGACTCTCAACTAGTTTATGTTTTAAAGTAGCACTTTAATTCAATGTATTGGAAAACAGCACTCATTTAATCTTTTAGTAAGATGATTACTGGATAATTTAGCAGGCAGAGGACCTGCTAAACTGGTGAAAATTAGGTTTTTGCAGTAAAGAATCATTCACTACATTTGTAAAAATAGGCACCTAACTACATTCAGACATCATAGTCTTTGGCACGTTCTTTACCTAGATTTTGCTCATACCAATTGCTGGGAAATCTCCATAGTAAACACCAAGGCATAGGACACAAGCTCCTATGTTAAATTGCTGTTTTTTTCATCTTCCTTATCTACTACACCTGAATCTTTCCCTGTGCAAGACATCTGCCATCTTTCTCTTTACTTTTTTCTGTTTGTTTTTTTTTCCCTGAAATGATGAGGTTTTGTGTCCTGTTCAACCCCCAACTAGCCACTAGCCGCTATTCTCTGTCTTCTCCCCCAAATACAAGTGCCTTTCTACACAACTGTACTGCAAAGCCTCCATTCAAGAAAACAGCAGAATTCTTGTTGAACTCTGATGCCTCAAGATCTCTTCTCAAAAGATGTGCTCCTAATGTTAGGAAATTCCTGAAAGCACCGTTGCTGTTCCTCTGACCACAAATGAAGAGCGTTTTAGTCCTGAGAGGACAGAGGTTTGCAGTTACCTATGAAAAATACTGCTTATGGCTGCGGAGTATATGTTAACTCGTGTGTGGAGAAAGAAGGACTGAATGTTTGGAAGGAATCAACAATAGGTCCACAGAGATTTTGCAGTATCTAGCCATGCCCACTGACTCCTGAAAATATTCCCACAATGAATTAAGCCTTCAGTTAAAGTCTGTAGTTCCACTGGTAATAATATTGCTGTCTTGAATTTCCTCTGATGACATTCTGTTTCCAATCAGAAAATATGAGAGTGTTTAAAAATAAAAGTTAGTGTTTATTCCAAGAATCTTTGTACTTCTTAAACACATATTGCAGGCTGCTGCATACATCATCTGCTGACCAAATGCCAGCCCAACTCCAACTTCCCTTTAAATAGGATGTAAAAGTACTTAAAAGGTATTCAGAGAACTGTCAACTGTATGTGCCCTTAAAGTGTGTTGATGTGGGAATTCACACTAAATTGCTGTGGTGATGGATGTTTGACTATAAGTTGAACTATTAACTAAAGAAAAATTGAAACATGTACTCAAATATTGGAATATGTGCTAATTTAAAGGAACAGTATAGAGCAGATAGATTTCTGCCTCAGTGAGAGACAGAAAAAGGCATGGAGGAGGAAATAAGATCCGTTTTCTGTATATATAAAACTGGATCTACTGAGTAATTACCTTTGTTCTTGATCTTTATTTTTCTCCCTGCTCTTTTTTTAAATAAGTACTATTTATAAATATGGGATTATAATAATAAGTAAAAAAGTGACAAATGTATTGATCCTAAGAACTGGTAGATCACATTGTACAATCTAGTTTAAAATCCAATTTAAAAGAAAATTTATGCAAAGCATATTGTCTCTGGTTTGATCAAAAATAAAATTGAAGTCTGAGAACAGTATGACATCTTCAGAAGTTTATTATTGTTAAAATACACCAGAGAAGTATTTTAGTAATGGGAGGTTTTTGTTTGTTGTATGTTCTTCATAGATAACTTACAGTATTTAAAGCCTAATATTGCAAATTAAAGCTTTGTTAGTTGCTTAGATACTCCTTTCAGTATTTTTTGGTTAAGTATAACCTATATGTTCACAAGGAGGATTGAAAACCATGTAGGCTTTGAAAGTCTCAAGGCATGGTAATTTATTAAGGGAAGAGATAAGAAAACTTAGGAAATTGTATTAAGTATTTTAAACCTTTCTTCTTGTCCACACAGGCCTTGCCTAAGGCATCATTACTAAGAAAGGTAGGTTACTGCGAGATTTATCAGCTATGTGCAGAGCTTGAGTTGACATTCACACAAAGAAATGGAAAATGCATGAGCTGGCCTATTTGTGGATAGTGAAGTTACGTCCTTGTGGAAGTTATTTAAGCTGGTTTTCTGTGTTGAAGCTTAATCTGAGACAGCTGTTTCCTTTGTAAGTATTTGTCCTGGTTTCGGCTGGGATAGAGTTAATTGTCTTCCTAGTAGCTGGTACAGGGCTGTGTTTTGGGTTTAGTATGAGAAGAA
>JAVKLA010000008.1:20742888-20760861 GCA_034782735.1 Sagittarius serpentarius | reverse complement strand
CTTTACTTTATTTTCTGATTCTCTCCCCCATCCCACTGGGTGGGGGGGAAGTGAGTGAGTGGCTGCATGGTGCTGAGCTGCTGGCTGGGGTTAAACCATGACAGGAGTAAAGAATCTTCAATATTGTTAAGCAGCAGGAAAGGGTAAACTTGTTGGGGTTTTGTATCTGGTTATTGTTTGATAGGATGCCTTTTAATTTTTCTTGCTGCATTAAATTAAGTTTATCAATGGTCAGTTTCAAATTAACAAGCTCTCCTGTTTGTATGTAGGGAAGGCTGTTACTTGTACCAAATTCCGCAATATTGCCATGCTATGTTTTCCGCCTTTTTTCAGGTACCAGTTACCTTATTTTCTACTTATCTGTTTTGATTTTAGTCTTATGGTCCTATTTTTTTTTTTGCTTAATTTTTTTCTTTTTTACTTTTAAAAGCAAAGTTGGTGTTACCAGGTTTGTTATATATTGGTGTAAACACCTATGTAAAGATTTGCTAAGAAACACATTAGCTTTCCTATTTGTTTCATGAGTTTATTATCAGGAAATGTTAGAACAGTTTTGTGCCTGATTAAAACGTTGACTAGCTCCTCAAAGAAAGTGCATATATGCCTTGTGAATTCATACTCAACTTTGTGGCTGGTTTTGCAAATCTTGAGAGCTAACAGTAACTGGAATATGTCTGCTAACTTCATCGCTGTCTTCACCTAAGCAATGCCAATTAATGCTAGCTCTAATTTGAACCAAATATGCAGATATTTCTAAAAGTCATTGCATCTTTGTGAGGTTTTTGCTAGTCTACAGTAACTTGTTCAGTCATAACAAAAATATGTAATTATCAGTATCATTAGAATAATTTTAGATGCATCAGAGATGCAACCATTTCTGGTTTATAGCAGTTTTCTTCTAAGATATGTTTATGTCCTCACTTCTGGCACCCACATATCTATAATTCCGATGAACTGATCTTTTGTCTGTTAAAAGTGCTGACTGGAAAGGTGTGGAAAGATATAGTCCTTTAATTATTAATGAACTCATATAGAAAAAATTGTGCCAGCCCCCTCCCTTTTCTACCTGTTGTATGGAGGTCCACATGCTTTATAAAGCAGTCAGAGAAGTTGTGTGCTGTGGTGGTGAACTGTCATGGGTATCCAGATTAACTTGTTTTTAGTATTAGCACCACCCTACACCGCAGTACGGTCGTAACAGCAGCTTAAGTGTACACGTATCCTTAACTTGTCTCTGTAGAGTTGATTGCCCACATCAGTAGTGAGACTTGTTGAAACTAGGCCTCTCTCTTCAGCCTGCTAATGCAACTGGCAACTTGCACCAGCTGTAGAATGGTTAATGGCATGGGGTTTTGCCTTGATGGCCTACATGTCAAAAACTTTTGCCTGCTGTTTTTGATGTGGACTACTTCTATGGAAATGGTCACATCCTTGCTATCCCATCAGGCTGCAATGTGTGTTTCAATCTCCTTAAGCTGTGCTTAGCAGAAAAAATCTTGGGCAGCAGAGGTATGGGGACAGTGGACAAATGAGAATTTACAAGAAACATCTTCTCCTTTTTCATTCTGTGTACAGCTTCCTGCATGTAGCTCTCACGGTAGAGGCTGTCATCTGAAACTAAGCTGGTTGTGCTGTGCTTTGAACTTTCATTATTTTATTGCAAAATCTGAATCAGAGACTTTTTTCATCTGCCAGTTTAGATATCTAATAGAAAGTGAAAGTTTACAACGACAAGGAAGTGGCTGAACAGGTAGTGACAGCTGAGTTTGCACTGAAGAGTTCCCTTATGCAGGATTTGGTGCCGTCAGAGCTATCTGTCTAAACTTGGCTGATAAGAACACATTTTTTTAACCCTTTGGAGAATTTTAATCTAAGTCTTCAACTTGGCTTTACTTAATCATACCTTGTGTCTTACGATGGTTGTAGAAAGGCATGAAAAATCCTAAAGTGCGGTGGCTCAGAAGTGAAAAATCAGACTTGAATAAAAATGTGCAGCCAGTTCCTATATACACAAAAGTAAATTCCAGAATGTAAACAGCTGGAAAATATCTAACATGAAAAGGTGTCTGAAATGGAAATTATAAAAGTAGCGACTTAGCCTTATTTGCTTGGTTTCTGTTGTTTGGGATGTTTCTTTTTCTTCTTTCAGAGACATGTCTTCTGCTTGCTTTAAATTCCGCATAATTTTGTGGGTTATTACCTGTTCCAGTTTTTAAATTAGAAATTATATTGCTAATTAATTTGATGAACTACTACCTATTCAAATAACCCAGTTATTACATAGCCCCTGAAAGAGAAAATTCATTCAGTTTCTATTTCCAAAATACTTACTTACTCATTTGTACCCCTAAATTATCTACAATGCAGTCTGGCTGAAGTTTTATGCTGCTGGAGGAAACCACTAGAGGAAATAATTTTAAAAAGGGAGAAGTGACTGGTATCTTTAGAACCTGAAGACAGGCAACCCTGAGATAGGTCTTCATCCTGTAATACAGTTTTATAGGGAAAAAATTTTCAAGGCACACTAGCAGAGAGCTCCAGGGAAATCAATGAAGTGTCTGCCCAGACACTGGACACTGCTGCTTATACCTTCCCGTAGAGTTGTGTAATGCAGTGAGGTAATGGATTGGTAGCTAATTTAACTTATGTCATTGTATATTTTGATGAGCCATAGATGAAGTGAATCGCATTTAATCTGGATGGAAACAGTAGTTTTATTTCATCATATATTTTACTAAAGTTTTCCACAATTTGGCTTCTTTGCCATGTTTAGAACATTTACTTTTCACTATTGTGATAGAATATGAGAAATTTCATATTTCCTCACAATAGGGTTTGGGTTTTTTTTGTTTTGTTTTTGATAGTCCAAGTATTTTTGTTCCTAAGATAAATTTAATTCAACATATGAAAAAATTCAGTATTTTCCATTTCTCATTCAGAAAAATATTCATTGTGTGAACTTTGCAATTGAAGGTAGAATATAAATCTTAGTTTTTAAAAACTTCATCCTGTAAACCTGTTCATAACATTACTGAGATTAGCAGTTCCACTGGAGCTACTTACTTTACCTGCACAGGAAAAGCACAGATATGTAAATAGTCACTGTACCATTGCTGAAGGTCTTTATCTTCCTCATGGTAGATTCATCGTGGAGAGAATCTCATAGATTTTGTGGCTGAATTTGTGCTGATAAATTAAAAAATACCAAGGAACATCAGTGGGTATGGGGATACTTTCATCTGTATTGCTAAATTATTAGGAAGTTCTGCAGAATTATTTTAGCTCATATAAATACTCCTAGTTGTTTTCAGGCACCATTGAAGAGGGAACATGAGTAAGTAAACATTCCTAATAGGCAATTTGGATGTTGCCTCTTTATCTTGAAAGGTAAGGGAACATCACAGTCTGGATATAAGCCAATCCGTATCACACAGCCTCAGTGTTAGTGAACAATCCCAGGTATACTTACTTTACTAACACAGATGTATATGTGAGTTTTAAATTGTACTGATAAATTCAGCAGCCTTTGTTTATTTATTATGAAGGGAAAATTTGACCTTTAATAGCTTTTCTTGCTTTCAGTCCCTCCCACACTTTGTACTTATTTGTTCTCTTCTTTCATTTTGTCTCCTCTCTGTCTTTCTTTTGCCCTCTTTTTCACCCTCTTAAAAATAATGATCTTTGTCTCTTCCATTGCAGGCAAGAGCATTGCCCTCTTTTGCTTTGTTCCATCACACTCCACCCACTGTTCTGTTTTCCTTCATTGTGCCTGTTCTGGTATCTCCTCTTAGCTTTTTATCCACATTGTTTCTTGTCTTTTGCTCACTCCCAGTCACAATGAAGTTGTGGCATGTTCAGAAGTTTTCAGGTCAGATGTTATAAATTGGAAAATGCTAGCTTCTAACTAAGCAGCTACAAGTTTAAAGGTGAGTTGAGATGATTTTAGGAGAACATTAGCCTTCTAAACGTGTTTACTGATTTATGTATTCTGCAAATGAGAGAGAAAAAGAAATAGATACTGCTAGTTTACACTGATTTTAAGATCACTAGTTTTATTTTAGTGATTAGAGGGAAAGAAGGAAAAATTAAATTTACTGTACTGAGTTGACTTTCTGCTAGGAAGCCTTTATTTGCACAAGTCTGAGACTAATCGCAGGTAAATGCTTAATCAGACTATCAGGAAGTAAATCTAAATTAAAATAGAACCATTTTTTTTTTAATTATGAAAAAGTCTAGAGAGAAAATAAAAATATTTTGAAGTGTAGAGAAAAGAAACATTCCTTTCTGGTATGCTGAGCCTAGGGGGAATGAGTGCAGAGGAGACTCAGTTCCCCTTGTATTTATCACAGTAACCCTCCAGGAAAGTTGTTTCTTACCTTTCTCCCCTTTTGGATTAGACTTCCATTACACTTCTGTACTGTTGAGACACTAAACAGACATTCTGTTTTGACTGCGACACACTCATGTTATATTTCTTGTTTCTTTTGAAAATCAGTTTCTTGCATAGTTAGCCATTAAACTTTGTTTCAAAACCTGTTTAGATTTACTCTTAATATATGCATAGTATCTTTATATTATGAAGCACAACTTTGCTAAGTAAAAACTAATGCAGATTGCTCAAAAAACTGCCAAAATCAGAGGATAATTTAGCTAAGGGGCAAATCTGCAGCTGTTTTAAAATGAAGTAATACTGTTTATTTTTCTGGCATTGTGTTGATTTACATAATCTGTGTATTTGACTTTATATATCCAAAATATATTGCATATATATTCAAAAGATGGGAGTTTAGCCTTCCAGTAAATATTCCTAGTAATCAGTTGGATAATTTTAAACATGAACTATCCTCTATTACCAAAACTTTGATTGACTTCAAAGGCAGCAAATTACTTTCAGGAGACCACAGTCTTGAAACTGCTAATAGCTCAGACTCACTTTTCTATTGCCGTACGAGGAAATCAGTTGAACACTATGGCCTAGTTTCTGTCTAGTGTTTTGCAAAGAACAAGGAAGGTCATCTACAGTCTTTGCATAGCATATGTAAGGGAAGCAGAAATGATAGTCATCTTGCTTTGCTGTTTGAAATAAAAGCTCTCTAGAACTGTTCTGTATGCAGGCACATAGTGTAATGATGAGAGGTGGAGGTGATGGCAGGGCCAATAGCTGCACGGCCCATATGGCCTGAGGTTAAACTGGTGGAACAAAACTGGCATGTAGGAGAAAGCTTGCTTTGCCTTATAGTAAGTTTGAAGGAAATATTCTAAAAGGTGCCTCTGATTTGTTTACGCTGGCTTGTCTTTCCAGTCCAGAGATGTTGACTTTCAAAATTTTTAGCCTGTGTCTTGACATTTCATAGTTAGCTGTCAGCTCAGACACAGAGTTCTTGAGTTTTCTCCTTAAGCTGCCTCAGTTATTTCCTTTTTTAAAGATAAGATGAATTATGTTCTAAAAGTGCCTGTTACTGTCTGTTGCCAAAAAAGGAAACCCATCCATATGAAAGTGTTTATAAAGTTTAGTCAGGTAAATTGAATTCTATCCTGAATGTCACTGAAATCTATGATTTTCTAGTTAATGCAAGTTGTCTAGGCCATCATACCCAGGTTGCATTTTAGTCTTACAGATTCTTGTTGTCCAGCCTGTCTGAGGAGAATCCACATGCCTAAAGTCTAGTCCAGCATCTTCTTTGATTATTCAATTCTCTTTTTCTTTGGCTTGACAAACACATCTTGATTTACTTCTATACATTAAGAATGCTGCTGCAAATAACATTTTTTCATCTTGACCTCTGACAATAGCACTCTTCTCCATTCCTTCACTGGTATCTTCTATATTGAGTCAAAAATAAATGATATGTTTTCTCTTTCAAGGCCTTTCACAGACCCTTGCTTTCTTCCTTAGTTCAGTATTGAGAGGCTGTCTCCTGATTTTGATCATAGGTCCAGTCCTGCATTAGAAATTTAACAGATGGGTAAGTGATTCTGTATGATTGCTACTTTGCCACTCCTCTTCATCATTACTATTTCACAGAAGCATGCACAAAACAGTATACTCATTTCTCGTTGATACCTCTCTTTTACTATGATGGTTAGGAAAAAGCAACCGTAAAGCAAATGATGTTTTGACATTACTGCTGATCTTTATGGCTGGCATTGTCTCACTCTTCCCTTGTAGTCTGACAGGCTTTTGTCTGTGTCTATTTGCTGTGTCTTATATCATACTTAGGGAAAGAGTTATCTAACATTATCGGTCTAAAAGTTAGGTAGATACCTATTCTAAGCAAGTCATCTCTGCTCCCTTTCTAGTTGGAGTAGAGAGATAAGTAACTAAGATAGTAGTGTTGAATCATACTCAGAGTTCAAAGAGGGCTTGGCACACAGAGCAAAGCTTTAGACAGCTAAAGGTAACTGAGATTAATTGTACTCTTAAATTGTAGGTTGGCTGAGATACGGACATTTTTTCTTCTGCTTTCATGCAAAATTTAATGCAATGGGATCTAGGTCCACAATTGGACCTAGACTAGTGACCAACATTAAAGTTACTAACATAAAACTGGAAAAAATTGCTACTACAGTAATATTAAAAAAAACAAACAAACAACAAAACAGAAAAACATGCTTTTAGGCAAAATCTGTCTTTAGGAGAAAGAGTTGTAGATCCCTACAGTACAACCTTCTCTGTAGTTTACTTTTCCTAGGCAGTAATATTTTAATACTACTGACCATTTCAATTGAAATTATAAAAAACCTCCCCTTGACCCCAGTACTACAATAATAGAAATAATGTTAAGGGACAAATTTAGATCAGCAATTAATTAGTAACAAGCTTTCATTAGAAAAGCTATGTCTTTATATGTATAGTCGCTATTATTGCCTTTAGTTTAAAACATAATGGCTGATTTCAGCTATTCTTGTGTTGAATATTTTATGTAGGCAGGTAATGAGAGAGAAAAAACATCTAATGTAGCTGATTACAGATGATGCAGCATAATGTAATTTAACAGATGACACATGCCATTACAGATTAATAAGATTTTTAGACTAAGCCTAATCACTTTCTTTGTTATTGCAAGATTTAAGCAGAATTGTAGTATTTTAAAATAAAACTTTTAACTCCATCTGTCAAAGAACAGCAACAATACATATATTGGCATTAATGACTGTCTTCATGGTTTTGATATAATGACATCTGTCATTAAAATATAAAAAACTTGATTTTAATAATGTTTCAAGGTATGCAATTTTAAAACTGTCTTAAAGACCAATGAAGTTAATATTCTAGTAAAATGTACCTGTTTTGTACCGTTTGACTTGGCATTATGAACAGCACACAGACAATTCAAGCAAAATATTTTGATTTAAAATAAGAGATACCTATTTAAATTAAAGAAACTATGGTAGGACAATTGATTTTGTCATTGGTTAAGAAAAAAGCTTCTAATCTTTTATCTTGATATATTCTGTAAGCAGAGAGCTGCTGATACCTGCCTTATGTTGGTGTTGGGGTTTTCAGTGTACACTGTCATCCAGAATGACTTTTAAGTATTCTGGAAAACCAAAACAACAGCCAATGGTGGACCATAGTATAAAGTCTCCAGGTGGGTGAAAGGATCAAACTATGACTCCGCTACCTCTGTTTAGCCGGAATATGAACAGTGGGAAAATGTGCTACGTAAAGCTTGAATGCATGATGCAATTACTACTTTCAATCTGTTATGGGTGATTTTTCAACAGCAGGTACATCAGCTTCACAGCAAGAACGTTAAGCTTAGTGGTCTTAAAGTCTGAGGATCACAGAGTTTTTTATCATACTCTAATAGTTCTCTCTAGTGAGTTCTTGTTCTGCAGAAACAGTGACATTATGAATTATATTTCCACTCTTATTTTGAAAATGATATAAATATTTTCTGTTTACCAATAAAAATCCATTCCATTTGCTTTATGAAACCAAATGTATGTGTTGTCTGTCAGCAACTGTTTACAAGGAGAAACATTGATCCAGAGTTACATTAGAGACTTTCCATATTGAAAAAGAAAAGCATTGTTTTTCTGGAGCTGCACAGTCTACTCAACTAATTTGAAGGTCACAGAGGTGAGTATATCCTGATACAGGGGTAACAGAATTTCTTATTTTTCAGAGTTATATCTTTTTATTATGAACAATTTTAGCCTTTAGAATTTTCAGTAATTATATTCAGTATATATATTTGGCCAGTTTTGCTGTTGTAGCTTTTCTTTTTTGTTTGTTTGTTTAATATCTAGAGTGTTGGAGCTTTCTATTTCTTTTCTTTACCTTTTACTATATTTTTTTAAAGGTTTTTCATTGTTTCCCATTTTAGCAAGCTTCACAACAAATTAAAAAATCACAAGGTTTATTGAGATAAATGATTGCTGAAATATTTTAATCAGAGCATCGTTGATTTAGACACAGTATAAGTAAACAGAAGTTTCAGTTGTGTATCAGAGGTATTAGTCTAAGTGGTCAATGAGATGTTACAGGTAATTGGAAGGCTGAAAGTGGTATTATCTACACTATTCCTCATCAGTAGAAATTAAACACTTTACTTATAATATCCTGCTCCTAATCTCAGGGATAGACTGGTCATCCTGTTTTGAGTCAAGAGGGAATTTACATTTCACATAAATTTTTTAGTTTATTCTAATGTGAGAACTGTCCCAATTTCTATAATTATCTATAAACTTTACTTTTCAAAGTCTGCTGGTGTTGAAGGTGCCCTTCCTTTCTTCCCCCAGTAGATTTTGATTAATTTTAATACATATTTTAGTTTCATTCCCCCATGAACACTCTATGTTGTCCTTGACGTGCAATGAATGACATGTAAGGTAAATAGTCCTCTCAAACTTCACAAGTAGTTATGTACATCAGGGTTACCTGTAAATGTTGAAGGTTAGTTATAATAAGAAAGGTGATCCCATTCAACAATGTAGATGTACTTTAAATGAAGATTTCAGCTCATGGAACATATTCTGCCAGAGCACGAACTGATGCTTTCTGATTTCCAGCACAGTGCTCCATTCCCAAAATCATGTACAGGACACCAATGTTAATAAGAGCCTATGAGTATGCAAGTTAATTATTGGTCTAGCTTAGTACAGCTTTTTCTTTAACTATGTTACTGTTTCTTCTTTTCCTGTTACAAGCTAATAATTTTCATCAACTGATTTCTTTTAGGTGTCATAGCAGAGAAAGGATTCCGAAAGATGGAAATTCTAGAAGTCATATAGTCTGAATGAACTGGGGTAAATGAAATGCAACATGGAAAGAAGCACAATAACTTTTGTGGGACAGATATAATGATACTGATGAAACTTGTCATCCTTGGCACAGCAGTGGTGTGGTACAAGACAAAAGCTTGGAAAACTAGGACAAGTGGAATTTTGAACTGTACTGGAGGTCCGAAGAAGTCTCTTGAATAGGAATAGTTAGTGAATAGGAAATACTCAGTGAAGAGACTCATCTCACATACAAATGAGATGAAAGGAACAAACATTTCTTGCAGCTACATTTTGAATATATTGCAGGACTTGACAGCCATGGCTCTGGAGTCTAGAGAAGATATTGTGAGAGAGAAAGCAGAAAAGAAGGTGACTGGAGACAAAAATTATTGGCTATAAAAAGAAAATTATGGCAAAAGAACTTTTGGTGTTCAGGTGCTTATGGGATATATGAGTTGAAAAAAAAAAGTCAAGGACACCCAATGGGAGTACAAGGGAAAATGGCTGGTGATGAGAGACTGTCACAGGAGGAAAGGGAAGAATGCTCAAGTGAAGATAACCAAGAAGTGACTGTTGATGGTCCACAAGTGAGCACAACCTCAGGTCCTGATCTAAGCTAAACAAGAGGAATAAATGTATCTGAGACAAACTGAGTCCAAGCTGTTAAATAGAGAAGCGCTGCTGTAGTATAGAAAGCTGTAATTCTGGAACTGCTGCAATTTTCCATGGGAAAGAAGTCTGTGTTTGTGGGTCCATATGTGTATCTAGCTACTGATATATTTCAGATAGGTATATACTGTAGAGTTGGTCTATGTATTCATCTAACTGGAATGTTGCCGTGATATTTGAATTACTAAAATGACTGTTTATACTCTGCTTTTATACATTCTGTTAGTGTTTATAAGGTTTACTCAAATAAAGACCAATTTGGATGAAAGCAGGAATAAAGTCCCTTAGTATTATTAATTAAACAATAACTAGACATGTAGTTGTCAAAAATATTTGTGTGACACTGGTTTTTACACTATTTCTGCCATCCAGAAATGGTAAAGAAACAGAGACAAAATATTTTTATCTGTCACAGAACAAGAAAATTTACTGTCATAGGAGAGTATGACCCCCAAATGACAGTTTTTCCAGTTGTGTTAATTTTCTGGAACTTTTGTCAACTTTCCAGAACTTCAGTGCATTTAAAATGAAGAAAAAAACAAACAAAAAAAACCTCACAAAAACCCAAACCCAGAGCACACCCTACTAACTTTTAAATAAATGTGATAAAGCAGAATAAAATAATTTAAGTGAAAGATATTAATCTTAATGGTAGTAGAAACAGTAACAACACACTATTTTCCTTAGTAGAAGTTTAAAATATCAAAGAATCTGTATCAGCTGGACCTCTGTTTGGTATCCTTGTTTAGTCTATACACAATATGCACTGGAAAATCTCATCAGTGGCCTTATGACATTAATCCATTTAGTTTTGTTTATGAATTATGGTAGCATCATTTCAGATTGACAATCTCCTTTCCCCTTTCCCATAAATGCAGACATCTGGAAAGTTATTTGTGAAGTTATGGTTTTTTTTTCTTCTTCTAGTGAAATATTTGTTCAAAGGAAAATGTAAGTTTTATTGTCACAAAATATTTATGAATATAGGGGAAATTCATGTAATGATTTTGGTTGGAAACAACCTAGCAACTTGACATGAAATTTGCAGATCTTCAAGAAAAGGAATAATCGTCCCTTTTTTCTTGTTTACTTCCAGAATTAGGATGTTTACCTGCTTTATAAGAGACACAGGAGTTTAAACCTACTCAATCCTACCTAAAAAAAAAAAAAAAAAAAAGTGCAGTCCATAATACTAAGAGTTTTTCTGGAGTTCAGGACATCTACCAAGGAGGAGTAAGACTGAGGGGCATTTGAGGTTTGAACAGAGTACCTCAGGCCTCCAAAGGATCTATTAATCAAATACTGTTAATCAAATAACTGACCATTTTGTAGTCAACACTGCTCTTCCTTTTTGTGTGAGGAATAGATCAAACACCCTTAATTCTACATTATTGTCAGGAAGACTAAGTGCTGCACATTCTATTTTAAGGGGTTTTATGTCCCCAAAGAAAATCTGCTTGTAGAAAGAGAATGTGACTTCACCTTACATGATGTCCCCTGACAGACAACTGCTGCCATGTGGTTCAGACCAGCAGTGTGGCTGGAAGAGATGTGCAGTGGGAACACAAGCAGTGCACGTGAAAGGGGAGGGTGTAATTTTCCAGTGAACTTTCAGTCTTGAATACAATGTCACAGGGTATTGCCAGCTTGTTCAGTGAAAAATGTTTCTTGTGTTTTACACAAGCAAGTGACCACCACCAATTTTAGAGAATGCTTGTGCACATTCTTTTAAGTGTATTGATTCTACCATTTTAATACCTTTTCATGCCTTAAAATGTCAGTATGCATTAGTACAAGTGGAATCCCTCATCTGTATCTTTAACACACATTTCTAAATAGTCTATTAAAAACTGTCTTTAATTTTAAATGAGGATGTGAAACTAGTTTGTTGTGTTTTTTTAAAATAACTTTATAGTTATTAATCAAGGAGATAAAGTGCATTGATTTAATAAAAACAAATCAAAGCACTTTGGATTGACACGGTTGCCTCTAACAGGATGATTCTATTATTTTGAATATACAGAGATTGCTTTTTAAACCATTCTTGATTAACAGTGCATTTATTTTCTGTTTCCTTTGAACTAAGAGCTTTTCTCTCTCCTTGCAGTTCACATACATATCTCAAACACCAGCTTGTCAACTGATGACTTTGAAGCTCCAGTAGCTATGGACGTTAAACTGCACTGGCAGAAAAATAGCTGTGATGTCAAAAATGAACCAGGAGGTTATAGACTCTCAAGAAAGATTAGGACAAAGCTTTCCAATGACAAAGGAATTAAAAGAACATGACAAGTCAAAACCAAAAGTCTTCAGTAAGCATTGTTTTAGCTTTGATTTACCTCTGTGATGTGGGAGAACTATGTCACCTGTACAAAATGGTACGGAAGCAGCTGGATGTGAGCCAGACTGGCTTTTAAGAGATTAATGCTAAAACCACATACATTTAACCTGATTTTAACAGTGCTCACTTCCTTCCCTCAAGAAAGTTAATATATTGTTCCTTTCAGTTTGAAAGCTGTTGCAAAAAATGTTAGTGCATTGCCTTATTTTAGATTTCTTCACTTGCCCCGAGAATGGATGATGACTTGGACTACAGCTGTTTAAAGTGAAAAGCTCTGATGAACCTCGTGGATGTTGTTAGTGAAACAGTACCTGGGAAAAAGAGAAAAATACAAGAATCAAATTTTGCTTATTTTTTTCTGGCTTAGTTGAACTAACCCTATGCTGTAGGTATACTAAATCATCCACAACAGGTCAGGAGAGAAATTGCCACAGAGGCTTGCAACATAGTGTCATGGAGGGTAGTACCAATTACTGGCTATCTCTGAAGGCTGTGCTCAATGTCACCCTTTAACCCTAAACTTGCACTTAGATTCGGATGATAACTTATTAACCTTTTCTTTTTTCTCATCTCCCTTTCTCCCCATCTCTGCAGTCCTACCTAATACACCAATTGTAGCATTAATTTAAATAATTTGCCATCTTTTGACAAGATCTCTTTAGGATATCAAGAAAATTAAAGCTGTCAAAGTATACACAATTAAAATTTGTAAAATTAATGGGCTGCAAAATAGTAAAGGGTTTGTAGTAGACAGTCCAGATGATCAGGTCAACAAGAGATACTATTAAAATAATCATAGACATGATCATGATGAATGGTGGCAGGTAAACACTTCCATGCTGAAAAGTGTATTTATTCAGAAAATAAGTGCTACCATAAAAGACTTTAATACATGAAATAGTAATACAGTTGCATTTTAAGACATTTTATTGCTATTATCACTGTGATGGTAAGGTCTACTACTTGTACGTAGTGATGTGAAATGTTATTAAATGCTCATAAGAGAAACATGGGCTATGGCTGGTTACCAAACCTACCAATAACTATTCTGGTGCACCACAAAAAGAAAATGACATCAGTCATTCATTTGCAATTTCATGAAAGGAAATAGCATGACACCATTAGAAAAGTGCTAGAGAACCTCTGTTACCTGTCAGATGTTCAGCTATCTTGCAATACAAGGATTAAAAAAATAGTTTCCGCTGAAGAAAATCTATGTACGATCATCAGTCTCAGTGCCCCAAAAGAGGCAGGCATGATAGGAAGTACAATGCTACTACATCAGTACTTTTGATGTACTTGTTAAACAAGGAAAAGTAATTTATTTTTAAGCAGGAATAAACCATATCCCTCTTCTGCATAAAGGGATGATGTCTGGGGCCTGTTAGCTACCACTTATTGATACATTTAAAATACAGATTTTAAACATCCTATTTTATCTTCTTTTTAAACTTGCACTAGACATTTGAGTGAGTAGCAGAAAAAAACAATCTGCAAATATCCCCTTACGAATTTTAAATTAATTTACTCAGACTTTGTTCATCCCATTTTTTTTGCATTTTCTTTTTCCAGCTCCTGGAGAAAATAAGTTTACCATCTGGACTGTCTGCAAAAATTGCAAGTTTCTGAATATTAGCAAAAGCAAGTTTTGGTGTACTAAATGACAAAGAATGTTACAACATGAAACCTTCTTCTAAGGCTTATGTTCAGCAAGAGAACATGATCTTCTGACTTGTCTGATTATTTTTAAACAAAATTAACTAATCCAGCTCAGCAGTCTCACATTGACTCCTCGCTAAGGTGGTGTCTTAAAGAGTACTCACAACAAACAAATTAATTGCTGATGGAAAGGGAGCAGAGACAATGTAACTTACTTCATATTTAGAACCTTACAGCAGGCCTTTTCAAAGGTTTGCATCACTACTAATTTCAGATTGTCTTCCCACTCCCTTTTTCTTTTTCTCTGTTTCCTCAGCTCATAAAGATGAAAAATGACACTGTTCTTCCAGACAAACTTAACAGACATTGCTGTGAAAGAGCCAGAATCTGTACCATATTATGGGACAAACACAGATCGGGCTATAAATATACAGAACAAAATATCTGAGCCAGTTCAGAATCATCTCTGAAACAGAAACAGAAACTGGTAGTATAATTTGCCAGATGTGAGCCTATTATTAAGTAATTTATTTGTTTATTACTTGCTTTAGATTTCCAGTGAACGTAGCTTTCAAAATGCAAGCTGATCAGTCAACTGAAAGCTTATCATAATGCTATGTCTGTATTGTCATAAATAATTTCTAGGCAGGTATTTGTAGCTAGCCTTTGGGGCTCAGAAAGCCCAAAGGCCTGATCTTCCTGAATTTTCAGGATAAACCAGGAAGTTCAGTGTTGTTGTTGGCCTTGGTCCAAGGGAAGCTGCAAGACAAATAGCACAGACGTCTGGAGATTAAAACCTTTTTTTTTACAGTTTTTAAAATCCTATTTTGTCCTTTCTCCAGTGTGTAACTTGGACTTGATCCCATTTAAACCCTTGAAAATGTAAATGGATAAGGTTTAATTGGTTATTTGTTAGATTTTTTTTCAAAATCTGCAACAAAAAATTGACTTACTTTCATAGTAAGGCCTCAGTCATAAAACCATACTTGGAACAACTGAATGAAGCTTCATTCATATGTGTAAAGGGTGGCATGTGCATGCCTGTTTTCAGCATCAGAGCCTAACTCTGGTATTTAAACCTGAAATGGTATCCACTAACTTCTAGTTTCACAAAGGATTGTTATTTAAGAGATTTTTCTAGTACGTATTGCGTCCCCTCAGCTTTTCTCAGTTCTTCACTTTTTCATATTCATGTATATAAATACACACTTGCTGACAGCGAATTGTTGTGCAACTTTTCTTCTGAGTGCTGCATGTGAAACTTCTAAATAGTTTTACAATCTTTTATACCACTATTGTTAAATGGCAGGGGGCTTTTATATGTTTATTTTAGATTTTTAAAATAAATTATTTTGGATAAAAATGTTTTATTATTTTATTTTATATCTCTACAGACTATAGTTTTTCATCATATGAGACTGAATAGGTGTGTAAAATGAGAACATTAATGAAGTATATATATATTTCCTCATCCTACATGTCCCTAAAAAAAAATTTGTTGCTGTTTTACTCTTCTTTTGAAAAAAATATTCCCTTTCACAGTCTACTCTGATCTGCAGTTTTCCCTCTAGCTCTTAAACCACTACATCACCACATGTGGTTAGACCTAAAGTATGACTACTATGCCTAGAAAAATATTTTTTCTCTTTTGAGCATTTTTAATTGTGCCAACTATATAATCTTTAAGATAGCAGTGAAACACTGTTAAAAAAAAGACTTTGCTTGGATCAGAAAAGCTTCGCTAAACATATTAAAATAGGAAAAATAAATTAATTGGTAAATTTAATCTACTAGAGATCTTGAATCATAAAGACTACAAATAGCCTTGGTTCTACTTACAGAACTAATCTTCAATACTTATAAATTTAAGAGAGGAATGTTAATTGCGTATTTGACAAATTAGCTTGCGCCTATGATTAATTTATCTTTTATGACTGAAGACTAACTTGGCCGAAGTAGTCCCATCAGGGCTACACAATAAAGCAACATCTTTACCTTAAAGACAGTAGTTACTTTCCAGTCAGACATCAAGTGCTCATAGCTACTGTGGATATATATTTGGAAATGCGTTTAGATATATTCTGTCATTCTGTGATAAAGTTCAGGCTGCCTTTAATATATATAATATATTTTATATATATATGTATTTATTTTCTGTATATATACATCCACATATCTATATATCTATGTATCTATATATTTATATATTGATATACCACTTATACTGTCCTCGGAGAACAACTGGTTGGTGAGAAATTATAAAACTGACAAGATGTCAGATATGTTTAAGGTTTTTCTGAGCTCCCAGAGTCTGGAACAGTCACCCTGCAATACAGAGCTTGGGAACTCCTGAACCTTGAGATTTAGGTTTGAGGGCTACTCCTAGCAGATCTAAGGGTCCTGACTGGATCAAACTTTCCCATGGATTTAAATCCCACGTGCCTGGAAGTCCTGGCGTAGCTAACTATTTCGAAGCTGTGACGGTTGGACCTTCTGCATCACCCACCCTGCAATAATTGCCTCTCTGGCCAATCCCAGAGTTGTAGGCTTATCCTAATGCTTTCCTGCTAGGATATCTGTCTTTGCAGTAAGCAACTCGGAATTCCTGAGTTTTTCAGTGCTTTCAGGCTCTTACCTCTGTAGCCCAGAGGCTAGAAGTCCTGACTGTCTTGGTCTTGTGGGGCTGCATTATTCCACCGCACAAATCTGAGTCACTAAAAGACTGTAAAAGCTGAACTACTTTAGCAAAAAAAGACTTTGTTTTTAATAAACTGGTATGTTCTAGTTAAATGGTTTCCCTGGAAGTTTGCTAACCACCTTTACTCTGAATTTGTCAACTAATGCAATCCAAACAAAAATAATTTCTGTTTTTGAGAATCTGTTAGTGCTTCCTGTCTATAAGATGTTCTGCAATTGAGTAACAAATACAGGTATAAAGGAGAGAACTACAAGTTGAAGGGGAAAATTGACTTTGCAACAATTAAAAAACCTGTTTTAATAAGGCCAAATTCCTCTATTTTGACATGAAAAATATATGAAAATTGCATACTTATTATTGAAACTAATTGAAAACATTAACTCAAAGTATTGGTATTAATATTAATGTTGCATAAGAACAGAAGTGAATCTGTAAGAGTGGAAATAAATTACAAGAAACCAATGAGCAACCAAATGTTGCTTTACTACTATGTGTAAGTAAAATCAATAATATACTGCAAAATGCTATAATTTTAGAAAAATTTCATTTAAAAAAACCAACCATCAACTTTACTAAGTCTGTGAAAAGTGAAAATTAAGAATTGCTGGAAAGCCTAGTACTTTAGAATTTCTGGATTTACATTGTGTAATGAGAAAGGTGTGGTATGGTGGTAGCTTTAAATATTGATAAAAATATCTGAATGAAAAAGTGTATTACAAAAGGGAGTATTAATGATACTGCAATGAATTAAATGAAAATTAATACATGTGTAAACCAAAAAAGTACGCAAAACATTGTTACACTAAATATTAAACTAGACTTAAATAAGAAATTTAGATAAGAAAAATCCGTATACATTCTGAGTAGGACACTGAACATACTAGTTAATTTTATTGATGGATCCTAACTAAAAAATTAAACCTCAGTTCCTCACCAATTTATGATTTTAAACTTCAGGAGAGCTTAATACTGAACTATCTGAAGTTTAAACAATAACTTTGTGTCGTGGTTTAACCCCAGCCAGCAACTCAGCACCACGCAGCCGCTCACTTACTCCCCCCGCCCCCAGTGGGATGGGGGAGAGAATCGGAAAAAACAAAGTAAAGGTCGTGGGTTGAGGTAAGAACAGTTTAATAGAACAGAAAGGAAGAAACTAACAATGACACTAATAACAAGAAAAATTACAGTAATAATAAAAGGATTGGAATACACAAGACAAGTGATGCACAGTGCAGTTGCTCACCACTTGCTGACCGATGCCCCAGCCCAGCACCTCTCCAGCCGAGCACCTCCCCGGACATGACGTCCCATGGTATGGAATACCCCATTGGCCAATTTGGGTCTGCTGTTCCGGTTGTCTCCCCTCCCACCTTTC
>JAVKLA010000008.1:20718783-20734603 GCA_034782735.1 Sagittarius serpentarius | reverse complement strand
GAATCTCTGCTCTGGTGCCTGGAGCACCTCCTCCCCCTCCTTCTGCACTGACCTGGGGGTCTGCAGAGACATTTCTCTCACAAATTCTCACTCCTCTCCCCAGCTACAGTTTCTGTTGCACAGCAATTTTTCCCACTTACTAAATATGTTATCCCATATAATGTATAGAACATATGTGTATAATGGCTGCCACTGTCACTGATGAACTTGGCCTTGGCCAGCATTGGGTCTTTCTTGGAGCTGGCTGGCATTGGCTCTATTGGACATAGGGGAAGCTTTTAGCAGCTATTCACAGAAGCTACCCTGCTAGCCCCCCAGCTACCAAAACCTTGCCATGCAAACCCAGTACAGCAACCAATCTATAATTCTACTGAAGCTATCACTTCAGCGTCATCTGTCATAATTTAATATAGACCCTAAAATAATAGAAAATTTTCACTTTACACACTGTATTGTGTAATTGAAAATTTCATTTACACGCTGTGTTATTTTTTACATGCTGCTGATCGATTTACTATTCCATAGGTTAAATAAAGTTCTACATGGATGGAAGAAGCAATATCAAATGTCACACTTTCATCTTTATGTTTTATTCAAACAAAATGTTTGTGCTTATCCAAATGCTTATACTGTTATAAATATATACTTTGTTAGCACTCCTGTACTAAGGAATTTTATGATTTTTTTCTTTTTATTTTCATTCTAACCAGATTTATTATCAATAAATCAGTTGGTATGGAGGATTGTATAAGGCAGCAAACTGTAAACATCAATGAAAATGACTTCTTTATTTCTTCTGTCCAGCTACCATCGTATTCTGAAGGCAGTAGCAGAGATATCTTGGGCAGTCCAGAAGGAATAGGAAAATGTACTTTGATAGTGATATAACATTTCAAAATGTGTATGCTGCTCTTTTCAATTTGACTACATTTGAATTAATTTGTAGACTGTGTCCCCAATGAGTACCTTAGCCTTCACTCTGACTTTCCATGAAAACTCATTTTTCCAGTGATATTTTTATCTTCAATATTATATTTGGTTCACTTCTCTTTCAGTTTAATTCGGCTGGTAGTGAAGACACACTATAGATGTCAATGCAAATGAGAATCTGTTTCTTTTATTCATCCTGCTATCTTATGAGCAGAAGAACTTGATTCTGTTTCCTTATGTGCAATTCAGATGCCCTAGGGTGTCTGAAATGGCATTTGACACCTATTCTTTTAGGTAACTGAATTGTTCTCCTGACTCTTCACTGACTCATATCTAGACACCCACGTTGTAAACATCTGAAGACATGCTCATATGCATATGCAGAAACAAAAAAAAAGCAACCGCCCCTTAGTTCAACTCAGTGGAAAAATCAATCAACCAAGAGATACAACTCCTTAAAGTATTTCCTTACTGATTCACTGAGCAGTGAATGCAACACTTATTGTTGTTGTTGAATAACAACATTTATTTTCTCCTGAATCTTTGTAACAAAATGTATAGTGTATAGAACATTTTAAGAGTATAAAATGTTTAAAAAAACCCCAACGACCACAAGTTTTGTCATCCTTTTCCACAATGGTTGAATTTACACTGTGGGGGGGGATGTCTGCATAGGGTACCATGAGAGCTGGGTTGCAAGAGGAGCACTCTGGGCATGTCCTGCCCTCAGAGGAAGCGTGGTCCCTGGAGCTGTCCTCACTTCTCATCCTTCGGTCATCTTCCTCAGAGTATCAAAGTGCACTACCTCTCCCTTTCTGCTCATACACTTTGCTTTCCTTTGGAAAGGTAGGCAGTGATTAGAAATGGTGTCAGTGGAAGTCTTCAACTCTCGTGGAATCAGGCTATGGTCTCAAGGAATTATGAATGTGGATTATATCACAGATGAGTCCTGTCCTGTAGTATAGAGGCAGACAGTAAGTTGTGCTTTGGATGTATAACCTATCCTTAAAACCTACTTAGAAAAAAGACTTTTTTGATGTGAGTCACAGAATGACTACTACCACTTGACCAAATCTAAGCGAATTTTAACTGCTTCTTAAAAAGTGAGATTAAATATAAAGCAACATCAAAATGAAAACAATAAATTTAAGTCTTAAAGAAATCTAAAACTGTTATAATATTTTTTCTCTATCTCCTTATGGGTGAGCATCAGAGGTCCATATGATTCCCACTCCTTAAAATCAAAATGGTATCTGATTACAGACATGCCAAATAACTGTGTGGCAGCAAATACTGAACCACATATGGGGTTTTGCCAAATTCCTGGAATTTGCTAGTTGGCCAATGGTTATAAAATAGAACAGCTGATACATTCATTTTATAAACATTCCATGTACAAATGGGATAATGATAAATCAAAGAAAATAAGAAAATCCTGTCTTTGCGTAGTTCTCTTTCTACCTGTCTTTGGGTCCTCACGTTACTTCTCCGGTACTTCCCATTTCTGTTTTAAAATTCTCCTTCTGTCGTAGAACACTACCATCCTATGGGGAATCACATCAGAAAGCAGCAAATATACCAGGTGTCTATTTCTTACCTTCACATCTATAACTTCCTATGCTATACCTGATTAAGATAAGAGAGTGGAAGAAAGACAGACAAATTAAAAAAGGGAAAAGAATAAAAATGGAGAAAGCTGAGAGACAAGAACTTGGGCTTATATGGGAACTACAGGGAAAAAAATACAGAAAGAAATTTCAGGAATCAGAACAAAAGAGGAATCAATTCACCAATATATAGACACAGAGAAAATAGGTGCAGATGGCACACTTTATACTATAGTGGCAGGATAAAGGCTATAAATTGAAACATAAAAATTCAGTCTGCCAAGCATAAGTTATTCTGGAGTAGGGCAATTGGAGGATTTTTATATGAAATAAGTCAGGTTGGTTTTGCTGGCCACCGCAGAACAAGTGTATTGATTTTCTTGACACCTTTTACCTCCCCACAAATTATCCGTATCTTTGCAGTTTTCTATTCTTTGGGTCCATGGATAGACTTGTGAGTGGAAACCAGTGATGTGTGATGTTAGTATTAGAGATTTCACATCTTGGCATTAGAAGATATGCTTTTTGATGTACCTGCAACATGACCCATGGCCGGTGAACCATGGTTCTTCAACTTTAATAGACTTGAATATGACTACAAATCCCAGATGAGAAGCAGACTAGATCTACCCATGCAGAACTCCATGCCCTTTTCTTTAGGCTGCTTCTGACCCTCCCCCTAGCTCATGTAGATCTAGTGTATGTACTCTACAAAAAAGCACAGTGCATAACGCGGCTAGCACTCATGTTATGTGTATAGTTAAAAGACTGAGTTAAAAGTAGGACAACAATATAAGTAGACATACATGGATTTATCAGGGGAACTCAGGGTGCCTAGAACAGCACGCCTTCCATCCCGTGCTCACAGGACTAGCAAGTACACTGCAAATGCCACAGCCTCTTTCCAGCTCCTTAACTGCACAAATCAAGTTCAGGAGCAGTGGTAAGAAAAAGAAGCAGCTGTGCTGCCATGTAGCATCTGAAGAACTTGCGTCTCCTCAGCTGAAATCCTGTTCCATTCCTTGCTTTGTCTGTCACACATTCTCACAATGGAGCTGTGCCAACTGCAGTTTAATGCAGATAACTTGACCTCAAAATAAAGACAAGTAAACTAGATAAATTACTACAAGGAGTTCAGGGTGTTGGAAGTGAAGGACAATTCCTCTTTAGAGACCAAAGATGCTAATCTCTTCAGTGAAAAAAACAATGAAAAGGTGTTGCAGAGGTGAGTCTGAATGTGTCTGGGGAAACAGTTGCCTAAGGAAAGCTATGTTACCTACGCAGCAAATGAAAAAAGAATGGAGAAGATCAATAGCAAAGAAAGCCATATCAGTTCTGCCTGCCTGGTTACTGTTTTCATTAATATTAGTGCATCTTTTTTTGTTGTTTTTTTTTCCCCTTTGATAAGTCTTTCCTTTCTTAGTGCTCCTGTTCCTTGTGGGGATATTAGGTGAAAGTACATACACTGGACATATTGCAGAGCAAGGACTTAAGGCTGGGGGATGAAGGAGAGTAGGAACGAGTCATGAAATAAAAATAAAGTGAGAGTAAAGTTGGTAATATGAAAAGAAGAGGAGAATAGAAAATAATAAAAAAAAAGAGTGGGAAAGAAGAGGAGGAGAAGAAGGGGAACCAACCAACCAACAAAGAAACAAACCAAAACAAAGCTGTTTTATTCCTGTGAGCTGAGGGAGAAGAGATGTGCCTACATAACGATCATTATAACCGGCAGTGTTTGCAGATCAAGAATAATACCACCATTCCAGAATTCAGTGAGTCTCAAGTCTTTAATTAATGACCTTCATTGTATACATCTGTTCATAAAAATACTTGGCCTCTCAAAACTGGATCTAGGGAATGAAATTATTGATTATTCAGCATTGACTTCTCAACCTTTCTACAAAATCTAGAAAGTACTTTGTAAGTATTATTACTGAAAGGTAAAAAAAGAATCATGAGCTCCTTTTTAGAAATTTTTGTATAATAAAGCACTTAAGCATGCCAAAATACAACCTCATATGTACTTAAATGCCATAAAGTCAAGTCCTAGAAGAGAAAATAAAAGGCTTCTTCCTTCCTCGCTTCCCTCTTTTCCCCGCTTTCCCCATCTCCCCTTCTCCCCTTCCTCCTTCCTCTCTTCCTTCCTCCCTTGCATCCCTTCCTTCCTTCTTTCCTTGTAGTAAATAGTAAAACTAAAAAATCCATGCTTTTTTAGAAGAAATAAATCAATGTGGTGCCATAAATTAATGATGTTCTCTGTAAACAGACACACACATAAATGCATATGCAAAGACATATTCTCTATCACAAAGCATTTAAATTCAACGAAAGACAAAGATTATACAAATAATAGAGTTATAGTGCAGTAGTAGCAAATTAAGTCAGAATATATGGAGGAAAGAAAAGACGAGTGAATACAGCAGCAATTTTCCATAAGGAATTAATTTCCTTTATTATTACTTTTTTTCCTCCAAGAAAATACTTTTTCAAATTTAGACTTAAATTTATACTGGAAGAATGAAAACTATTCCTTCCTATATAAGCAACATGCTATAGCCAGAAAGGGTCTGAAGATGTCTTTATGAATCCAGCTTACATCAAATCAGTCCAAGTAGAATGGATGGAAAAGATTCTTTAAGAACACTTTAAAACAGGTAGCAAACATAAGAATATGATACAATATATCAAATTATACATGTCTACTGGGTGGATCTGTTGGGCAGAAAGAACCAGCAGGACTTAGACATGGTTCAGATATGAAAATTTGGAGAGAAGGCTGAACTGAAGATGTATATATACAATACATACCTTAGTAAGAGGTAGATAAAATTAATCTAATTTTTAACTAGATAAACTAAATATCTTTGGCTCCCTTCATTGTGAATGGTCAAAATTAATGTTCTGAGCCTATGACCATCTCATGAGATCTCATGAGATCCCTTATTCTTTCTGTCTGCATCCATCTAAAGTCTTTTCAATGCATTGGCCAATTCCAAACATTCAAGGGAGAGGTACAAATCTCAGTATTCCACTAAATTACATTTAGTGTAGTTCCCAGCTGGACTGGGAAAACCTGAATATGTTCCCACTGACAAAAAGGCAGACTGGAGAACACAATCATCTGCTCTGTTGGGCAGCTAAGTTCTTGCCAATCTTTGCATCTGTACTAATTTGCATCAACCAGCACTAGGTCTGAACTATTTATGTCAGTGACTATATTTTGCACAGCCAGCAGTAGTAATGAAATTGCAATTATGATGCCTCAAAAAGTATTGCATTAACACCAAGCGTTTTAGTTTTCTGAAACTTTTGTACCAGTACTTGTATGCCCAGTATAGAGATGCAGACAAATACAGAGCACAATGAGTTCCTCAAGCTGTATCTGTCCTACTGAACAAAAGAGGGTAAAAGTAAAAAGTACACTGCAGTCTCATCATTCCTGTTACTTAATTGATAACTTGCTCCCTAGATTGGTGCTTCAACTACCTTTTTCCAAAACGATGTGTAGGCTTCGTTCAGTGGATACTTTGCTCAAGGGACCACCTCCAAAAGGCAATATTGATAAGACAGCACTACTTTAAGCTTTCTCAAATGTTTACATTACTCTATCAATCTCTCAGATGCTTTCTTGTCACAGCAAGATGCAAGCACTGCATACCTTCAGGTTCATGTTAAAAAAATAAAATCAGATCAAATCACACACTGTAGTGGGTTGCCATACCACGACACCATTACACCTAACATTGAAGTGAGGAAAGTACACAGAACAGTATCATATTATACAGCTACAGGGGCACTATACAGAGTCTAGTGGAGATCCAGAGCTAGGTGCTGTGTCATATGGATGCAGCCATTCTTCTCAAGAAGGAGCTGAAAGCTTTGTGGATGAATTCCAGGGGTCATTGTTACTTGATCTCTTGGCCAAGGATTGGTTTCTTGAACCCAAAGCAGTACACATATCTCTTGCTGCGTTCTTTCTTGTTGAGGAGGATAGGGGGTATGCAAGGAAGAAAAGACAAAAATCTATTCCTGGGATCTTTATTCTATTATAAAAGCTACTGCAAAAAGTCACAGGGAAAAAGACAATATCTGTTCTTTCTCTGCCACCTTGTAGTAAGCTATCTAGCAAACCTGATTTCATTCAATAATTGTACCAGTAATTATAGATCTTAGTCTCCTCTTACATATATAGCAACCTGGATTTAGTCCAGAAGTTTCTCAAGGACAATGAGGAATTCTGCCAACTAGGGAGCTGAAAGGAGGCAGAAGCAGAAGTAAAACCTTCCTCCTGCTTTTCCAGTCCCTGCTATTGGAGAAAGGATGATGGCTATTACTCAGGGTCCTAAGGTTCCTGCAAGAAGCTGGTTTTTTGTGTGTTTTGGTGAATGCTGAATATAAATACATTGGAATCTTTAAATAGTTATGAGATCTTTTTATGAAAGAATTTGTTCTATAATTCTATAATTTAAGAAAGGAGGTATTTATTTCAAAGTTAACCCTTTATTTATTTTTATTAGATCTATTTTTGACTAAAATTTCAGAGGGACAACAGCATTTCCCTCTCCCTCTTCCCTCTCCCCCCTAAAGGAGATAACAGAAAAATTACTAAACACCACCCCGCCCCCCAAATCTGAATTGTGACTGAACATATGAAGCTAAGAAGACAGGTTTTGAAAAACAGAAAAGACAGAGTAAGTTAGATCAGATAATTCCAGGACAATTAGGCTAACTATATTTAATACTACGCAGAAATGAAGCAGGATGGCAAAAATCCATTCTTTCCAGAACACAGATTGAAGTCCTGAACTAAACTGCTGTGTCTGCTCACATGCAAAGGCTCACTTGCTCTTCTGCTTGCATTATTTAGAATAAAAAGTGTGATGGTAGCATGTGGTACTATGCCATTGCCATGTCTAATAGCATTAGAAATTTATTCTAGTTCAGCTACCAATAGCAGAGACACAGTAGGCACAAGAACTTCAGACCAGCTGAACGTGTAATCATATTTGCTGTTTTCCATGCCACCCATGACAGTCTGTTTCCCTTGTTATTACCATTTGCAATATTCTGGGTGAACCTCTTCAAGGTTATGCTTCAGGAGTTCCTTTAAGAGCCCAACAGTCAGTGGCGTGAGAATTATGGTCCTCATTGTTTCTGTTGCCTCCTATTCATTAGGATTTGTGTAGCCAGGTGTTCTTTTGAGTTTGGTTTTTTTTTTTCTGATTTTCCATTTCATTTTGGTTGTTTTGGTTTTTTTTCTTTGTTTGATTGTTTGTTTGTTTTTCACTTTCCCTACCTTATTTTTTTTTTAATCTTGACTAGTCATTAACTAGATATTTTAGCAAATCAGATCTCTTTACATTCCAAGTGTTTACATACCCTTCACATTCCAGAAATGCTTACAGAAATTATCACTAAAAGTAACCAAGCTGGAATTCATCTTGCATTACTTCAGATTTCTTCAAAGTTGTCTACACTGAAGCTACACAGCCTAGAGTCCATTTATGGTTAATAAAGAATAATAAGTACTTCCTAACAAAAATGTATTTTATTCATTTTAAAGACCTAGCTTAGTATGAGATTTTAATTAGCAATTCTGCCTAAATGTAGTGTTGATCCTCTAAATCATCTAGGCTAGGATTAAGCCAGGTTGAGTAGGTCTTTTCCTCTATTTCCCAATGCCTGGGAGGACCACCTATATTTATATTAGTTATTCTAAAGAAAGATAAAGAAATGTTTACAAACGAACCATAGTCACCATTAAGACTGCTTTAAAGGCTCTTTTAGTAGGGAGAGCATTTTAATTTTATTCCTGTCTTGGCTTTCTGCCTGGTATTCACACAGTCCATTACTGAATGGAAACATGCTTAGTATAACTTAGTTCAAAGAAATATAAGCTTGCATTTGTAATATTAATAATCCTTTACTTGGTTTTGTTGCTTACAGGTCAAAGCTTATTTTATTTTTATATTTAGTATGAGGAAAAAATGGCCACAACCCCCCTCCAAACTTTTCCAAGCTCTAGTCACCTTTGTCTGAGATTAAAAAAAAAAAAGGCAGGGAGGGATGAACATCTAGACAGGTCAGCAGTTTTCTTCTGCACAAAATAATTCATTTCATAAATTCAAAATATCTCCATTTCTCCAATCAAATCTCTATTTCTGTCCTCTTAAAATACCGTCATTCTGTGCATCTACATAGATTTCTCTGTTGATTCAGACCTAAGTATAAGAAACACTTCTTTCATCATTTGAAGATTACTACTTGGGGTTTTTGGCTTTGAATGCTGTGATACACAACGAGCCTTTCATAGTAAGCTTATAGCAACTATTGCAATAACTACTGACTTCATGGTTAAAACCACAACCACAGCATTAAAGGATTCTCATTAAACTAAAATTTGAGTTAGGGACTACTTGTTTTTATCTGTTTTAAATGCCCAAATCATAATATTGAAATAAAACTGAAGAAATTGACAGTAGATAGAAGAGCAGTTTCTTAACTTAAGTGCTCTGCCTTAGAAGAAAGGATTTTAAGAACCAAGTAAAGATATATTATAAAATGACAACTTTGAATACCACTGTATTTCAAATTATATAAATATCTTAAGTATCTTTAGTGTGTCAATAGTTGAGTATACTGAGAACTTATGCAAGTTTAAAAGCCTGATCATTTGCAAAAATAAAAAGGAGAGAGAAATTAGTATACGTGGGTCATGTACATGTTTGACTACCCATTCTGAAAACTGTTCACCTGCTGCTTGGTGAAAACAACTGAAATCAGCAGGATTTAAGCAGATCCACTAATCTGTGCCCCCATAACAACATACTTTGCATTACCAATCCTGCAGTCTGCAGAATGATTCCACTCACGTGTGAACTATGCCTGCCTTTTGCACAAAAACATTGCTTTAGCTATACTGTGATCAGTTATCTACATATGGCATTTAGCCTCCATTAGGATCTTCCTGGTAGTTGGTAGTTTACTTTTCTTGAAATACTTAATTTATTTTCAAAACACAAACTGTAAATATTCAAATCCCTACGTGAAGGAATTTTTTGGTAAAGCCCCACAATTTCAGGGAATATGGCACTATTAGCCTAAAAAAAGGTGCCTGAATCTGTTACACTGTATACATGAGTTTTCTACTTCACGTGACCATCAGTAAAAAGTTCTAAGAATCGTTCTGGGCTTAAATATGAACCAATATAAAAATCAATGTATATTTACTGAATTGAAACAAGTAATTTGACTGGTTTACTGTTGGCACCATTCCTATTTAAAGACTTTATTAAGGTTCTTAATGTAAAAAGATTTTTTTTTTTTCTTAAAAAAAAAAAGCAGTACTTAAAGGCTATTGCTATTTATATACTTCCATTAAGAAGGAAATGAGTGGAAATGCTTTCAATTGAAATGCTAATAGGAAGAAAAAAAACCAACTTAATTTTCCATGAAGGAAAAGTAATTTCTGCCTATATTAAGTGTCTGTATGACACATTATATTTCATTTCAAGAGCTTTTTTTTTAATTTTATTTTAAATATAATAAATCCATATTTGACTTCCTTAGTAATCAATATGGCTTTCAGAGATAGTGTCAACTGTCGTGAATACTTGTTAATTCTTTGCATCTCTTCAGGAAAAGCTTGCATGTATGGTGTATAACATAATATTGATTGGAATTAACATTACCAAGAACAGCGAAAAATTACTTCCTTACAGACTGAAAAGTTGACAGACAGTAGGATATAATGGTCAAAGATATATGGGCAATGGAATTTATGACCTGATTCAAAGCAAAATTAACTTTTGACTCTTTCCATTGACTTCAAATGGTTTCAGAAGAAGCCTTTATTAAAAGTTGAAGAAATCTTTTTTAATCCAAACCCAAATCTGTTTTCAAACACAAAGCAAGAAATCCAAACTGTGCATGCTTTACTGATATACACATAGGATATATCTATGTTTTAAGGTAATTTAACTCTGAGTATTGTTTTCATTCATGACAACATACCAAATCCCCTCTATCAGATTTATTTACCCAAATTCAGAAGCTTCATGCCATTGGAATCCCTTAGGGTAACCAAAATATCTTTGTGGAGTTGACAGTATGACACAGAACTGGGAAAGCCTGTGTTCTCCTGGACACAGCATCTGACAGCCAGACCAAACACCTTATATAGCAGTATTTGATATCTATGTTTAGGCAATTGAATAAGTCCCTATGTCTCAGTTGTTCAATTGAGTCACTTTGGCAAGAAAAATAAAATTGAAAAAAACCCCACAAAACCAAACAGAAAATTCACACTTTCAATTTAAGTTCTGAGAAGATGGTGTATTTACCTAAAACATACGGATTCAGCAGAGGGGCAAGCTGAAAGATTGTGGGCTCCCATTCATGCAGACAGCTTTCCGGATAGAAGATACATCTTGAAACATGTTCGGGCGTCTGAAGAAAAAGACATAATTTCTGTGCAGTCAGAAATAGTCTGAAGTTTAGAAAAAATAGGCTTGGTCCTGGTGTGTTGGAAGGTGTCAGGCAGGAGGGAAAAAGACTGGTGGGATTAGTGATGCAACGTAAAGAGGTCAAAGTGATAAGTGTTGAGAGAGATCAGCAATTTCAGAACATAGAGTTGTTCTTTGTGAGATTTGGTGGGAAGAGGAAGAAATTTTGGTATAAATGTGTAGGAAGCTTGGACAACTCTCATATGGTCAAATGGAATCTCTTTAAAAATGGTTTTCTCTTAAGGAAGTAATACATTTTTGAATGAAAAAAGACAAGACAATCTGAGTGGACAGGTAAATCCTGAGGTTTGCAATACTCTTTTTGACACAATTCTGATGGAATTTCAATGAGCTGGGCATCAGCCCATGTTGGAAAACTACCAAGGACTTCTCACTCTGAGGAAAAGAGTGAGAGTTCTTCAGTCTTCCTGCAGGTCATGGTTCAGGATATATTTTGCATAACTGTTGCCTGAAGTGGAAAAGGAAAAGTGGTTGAGTCATACAGAAGAAACAACAGACTGTCGGCTTTATTCCCTCCAGTCTGGGTTTATTGTACATGAAAGATGTGAATGGACTCATTGAAATTCATAATGTTCATCTGTTCATGCTTTCTGAAGACCTTAAAGTAATTACTGTTCTAGAACTGTATGGTTCATTTGATAAAGTGGAAAGTCATATAAATCGTTAATTTTAAAAAATTATATTAAAAAAACCCCTCCATCCAAGGTTATATTTACGGTAAAACTAGGGATAGAGACATCAGTAAAAGGACAAAAAGATAGATGTAAAGGAGTGTAAATTTAGTTAATTTTCCTAATTCAAGTAATGTTCAACATTTCTGGTCCAACAAGGAATTGAAAGCCACAAGTCTGACCAATTACACCTTCATGATTTTGCAAGCAGGACTCCCCTGTGTTTACTCTCGTAGGTTGGTGAACTCTCTAAAGATTCAAATTTCCAACTGAGAAACACAGAAACAGATGGTGGAATGCTGCATATTTGCATTTTACATCTTGAGTAGGGTAACACCAGGAAAGTTATTTTTTTCCTCTGACTTCATATCTCTATTTACGCGGCCCACTAAACATAAGTGACATTTTTTTTTACCTAATTCAGATGCTTAGGATGCTTAATTTCACTTTTGTAGTCTTTTGACTATAATTTACTAGCAGAAGTACCCTTTAGTAGCAGAAGACTCAGACTGTAGGTTGTCTCCATTATGATGAAAGCCACTGATAAAAATGTGATTTATGTTTAACAAGTTGACTAAGGTTTCAAATTATAGCATTTGCCTCAGAAAAAATCACATCACAGTGAAGAAAAATAGCCAACAATAGGACTGAATGCCTGAGTAATTTTTGAGATGTTTGCTACCACCTTCAGCTGGATCAAAATTTCACCCTAAATACCCACATTTACATGGCTGTGCTGATAGTTGGAATTCCACTACAAGGTAAGACAAATTTTATTAACCTACTGAACAACTGTATTGATTTCACTAAGGGACACCTGTGCCTGACATCTTAGCAGCACCTCTAGGTGTTACCCCCTAGCCCTGCACTGCTCTCCATCTTTCCCATCATGACTATATCTACATCTAGCTTTGATAGGTGTGCAAATTAGGCCCAGAGAAGCAGGACCCAACAACCCATGACTTGGCTACTTTTTTTTGTGATAGAAATAAACTTCCTGCTGCTGAGGCCTTATACCATGGCTGCTTGGAGTGAGGGACCTGTGGGCTTCAAAATATGCTGAATTAAACTTCTGACCTCAATATCTTGTGTTTCACTTGTGTGTCTTATAGACACATCATATCGTTGTCAGCATAAACAAAATGATAAATGACAAGGTGAAAATTGGACTCATCGTGCTTCTTTCTCTGGTGTGGTTTTCAAATTCTAATAGCTGAAAGGAGATTTCTAAAATCTCAGCCAACATGAGATGGCTGTAGGTAATATTATCATGAATACAATTACGCAGCATCTGACAGATTTCCTACAGAAGCAACTAGAAAGACATGGAAATTATTAAACATGAAAATACTATTCTTGATGTGGACTTCATATAGTATTTTGAGTATATATGAATGCTAGCCTACAAAGGCCAAAAGACATTTTGCCAGTGGGTCAGGATTTCACTCCTATGACAAGATTTTGTATTGGACTTTCTCTAAATTATAGAGTACAGTGAGCTTTGGACTTCAGTCAATAAGGTCCTAATTGATTGTATAATGAGTTTGTTTTTAGTGTCTGATTTTTAAATACAGAGCTCCTAATAAGTTTGTTAACTATAAAAAGTAAATTGAACAAAATGAATTTTAAAATAATTGCACTGGTAACAATGAACTTGAAGGACATTTACAGTATATAAGCATCTGAGACAAGAATTACTTAGGTACTTAGTTACTTACAGAGTCTGCAACTCAAACGTAATTTTGAGTATTAGTGACATTCTCTCTGTGACTTCCATTATAATAACAAACTTCCCAGGATATAGCACCAGAAACCAGTAGACTTAAAAGTGAATAGCATGTTATCTCTTCCTGGATTCAGCCTGAAGTCTAGGGTCAATTTCTTCGTGATAATGCACTAATTAATTTGTTTGAACTATTTCTGAGTGAATTTTATTTTAAATTCTGTTTATCTGCTACTATAACATGTGAATGACATTTCTCCCATGGTTCTCCTGTGGTAACGTTCAGGGAAATTCAGCTGATATTCTCTACTGGACCAATTTATGACACTTCTGCTATGACATCATGGTACAAGAAGAGTTTAAAAATGAGCTAGAGGGATGAGTATGTGTCTAACACTGTGCTGTAGGCAGTTTGTTCTGATTCTGCAGACTCAGTTGTTACAGTTATAGCTGATTCCTGAACAGTTTTCCAGTTTTGTCTCTATGCAAGAAAGTCTTGTAGCCCATCACTCAGCTCAGTGAGAATGGTATTTTCTTCCTTACCCATTCATCCTCATTGCCTGCTGAGCTCAATAAATAGCATAGGGACTTCCAGGAGCTATACATGAGAAACACAGTGAGACGGATGATATTTAGGTCTTTGTGTGTACTAGTAAACTAAGCAGGGTCAGAACATGGCATCAAGCAATAGCCTGTGATTATCCATGCTGGCTACTTGTTTCATGGCTTTGCACAGTTCCAGACCATATCAACAATCTCTGTTTCAGGCAATGGCCATGTGTGGATGGCAGCACAGGTAAGGAACCAGTCACAGTAAGCAATATAGATGTTGTTTAACCATAGGGATGTGAGGCACAATATGCCAGTATGGCTCAGAGTCAATGTACTTGCCCTTATTAATTTTAATTAATACCATAGGTTAACCTTGGGGTCCCCATTTCTGTGTTGATTTCTTGAAATAGCTCCTCCACTTCCAACTTTTCCCTCTGCTCACACCTCAAACCGATGAAAGGAAGGTATTCGTAACTAACCCTCTGTACCTTGGTGATACTCTAAGCTAGTTTTGGTCAAAGTACTTTATTAGACTCCTGGATCAGTGAGATTTGTCATAGTGTAATGGAATGAATATATAAAGAGAAATGGTTAGGAGAGAATTATTTAATTCACCACAATTATGGGGTGCTTTTGCAAGGGCTACAACAGTGAGAAAGCACTGACAATCAATATAGAATATGTCCTAAAGGTAGTATTTCTGTAAGTGTACAAGGTTTTGCTATTTAGCTTGATTAAGTAAGTTGTGAAGAAATATAGGCAACTATCATGGCTTTGCTGATGGAAGGGAACAAAACAATTTCATGTGTGATTAGAAAATTGTGCTTTTAGCTTTAGTGGTAAAACATCACTCAGGTCTAGAATGAACTAAAATATCAACTGGAACACTAACATGGTAAAAGTGTACAACTGTTCTTTAATTACAGTATCATAAGTAATACATTATTAATGTATATGGCATTATGTAATGTGCTTTATTATCATAAAAAGCACTGCAATGCCTTATATAGCATGTTCACAAATTGATGTCATGTAGTTTGATGCAATATCATTTATGTAAATGGATATGTAGAACATACATTGAACTGTCATCCCTGTTGAGGGTTTTTAGAGTTCTATCAGAAAAGGTAAATACACACTTCTTTTTTCAAATATTTGAAAACCAATGTTCAGAGAGTTGAGGTGATTTAATAAAGTTTAAATATTGAGTCAGGAGGCAATCTCAGAAGAGGAATGAAAATTATAAACCATGTCAGATTTGCCTGGTATATAGTGTTGCAATTGCATTTATTTCATTAAACTTATAATAACAGACAGCACTTGAGAATAACACACTGCCCCCGATTCAGATTTTATAGCCTCTGAGGCTTTGTTGTATCTCTGATCTCATAATTAAGTCAAATCATGGTTCTTGCTGTACGAAGTTTTGAAGTTTGTCGTTGCATTTACGAATATAGCCCATGGATGTTACCAAGAAAGCAGGGCTTTAAAGAGATCCACTTCTGGAATATTTGTACTAGAAATGGAAAGATGCATCTTGACCAGATACCCTGTATTATAGCTGTAATAATTCATTATTTATACCTTTAAAAAGTTTGTTTTCCTACTAAAATAAACAATTTTAACATCAAATATCAAGCTGTATTAATTCAACAGGTTCTTTCTCATGCCAATCTGTATTTTACACTTAATTACCCAATCTCATTCCTAAAAGTGAATACTATGTTACTGTGATGGGTTGACCCTGGCTGGACGCCAGGTACCCACCAAAGCTGCTCTCTCACTCCCCCTCCTTGATTGAACAGGAGAGGG
>JAVKLA010000008.1:20699160-20714764 GCA_034782735.1 Sagittarius serpentarius | reverse complement strand
GTGACAGTAATTGGTTAAGTGATCTCTCCCTGTCCTTATCTCGACCCACAAGCTTTTCATTATATTTTCTCTCGCCTGTCCAGTTGAGGAGGGGAGTTAAGAACGGCTTTGGTGGGCACCTGGCATCCAGCCAGGGTCAACCCACCCCATATGGGGAAGAAACAGGCAGGAATGATTTGCCTGCATGTACTGGTTATGGCTGGCATGGAGTTAATTTTCTTCATAGGAGTTTGTATGGTGCTGAGTTTTCAATTATGACCAAAACCATGTTGATAACACACCCATGTTTTAGGTATTTCTGAACAGCGCTTTATACGGTACAGCCTCAAGACCTCTTCTGTTCCTCACCTCACCCCAGCAGCGATGAGGCTGGAGGTGCACAAGAAGCTGGGAGGGGGGGCAGCCGGGACAGCTGACCCCAACTGACCAAAGGGATATTCCATACCATATGATGTCATGCTCAGAAATAAAAGCTTGGGGAAAGGAGGAGGAAGGTGGGAAAATTTAGTTACAGTGTTTGTCTGCCCAAGCAACTGTTATGTGTGATGGAGCCCGGCTTTCCTGGAGACGGCTGAACACCTGCCTGCTGATGGGAAGTGGTGAATGAATTCCTTGTTTTGCTTTGCTTGTGTGCGTGGCTTTTGATTTACCTATTAAACTGTCTTTGTCTCAACCCATGAGTTTTCTCACTGTTACCCTTCTGATTCTCTTCCCCATCCTGCTGTGAGGGAGTGAGCATGTGACTGTGTGGTGCTGAGCTGCCTGCCAGGATTAAACCACAACACTGTGATACAGGAAAACAGTGCAAAATTAAATGAAAGTTTTTCAGGAATAATCTGAACAGGAATTCCAAAGCTTAGAAAGGACCTGAAATTATTATATCAACATAAAATAACTTCCAGAAAGGTAAAGAATGTTTGGGTATTTCAGGCCAGTTTGTGCTGTGGTGTAAATTACAAGTGTTTAATTTACTTCAGTACAGAAGTTCCAATTTACAGTAAATGGGTTTGTTCCTTCTGCTTTGAACTGAGACCATTATATAAAGGAGAAGTTATCTTGTCAGTTTGATTTGCTATGGAATCAACTGTGCCACTTTTATAGTGTTATCTGTATAAATAAATGTATATATGTTTCTTTATGTACTTATGTTTTGTCTGGAGTAGAATATTCCCAGTCTGAAAATTGCTGACAAATGTGAACAGATTGTCTCTGACCTCTGCTCATGCAGCACGATTAATTTTGGCAGGTTTTCCTGTGTGATGGACCATTACACTCTACTTATTTATACACAATAAGAATGTGCCTTATAATGTTACTGACTTTGAAAAGATTTTTTACTTGGTTTTATGTTGCAACTTCAATAATAGTTTATGCTCATTCTGAAGTACTGGTAAATAGTTCTGCAAAGCCTTTATTATCCAGATGAAAGGGTATTTTCCCTTCTTTATTATGGAATGGATTAAGTCCTATGGACTTCATTTTAAAAGACTGCCTGTAATCCCTTGTAATCTTAACAATGTTAGCAGCTAGGCTTGTTCTGTGTAATGGCTAAGCCACTTCATTTTGACTGTATACTCATTTAGTGTTACTAGGTTCCTCTCACTTGCATTTGGACACCTACAGTACAGGTTGACAAATCTGAGGTACGCATCCTTGACTATTCAAGTCTAAGCAGGGAAAACCAGCACTTGTAGGGAGTGGCACATCAGATCTATTTGGGTGTCTACAGTAATATAAGATAAATTAATCCTGGAAAATGTATCTTTCTTTCCTTCAACTGTAAAGGGAATTTAGGATGATCGCATTCTAGACGTCTACATTTGGTCGAAAAACCTGTTCTGCTTTTTTAATAGTGTCAGATGTCCTGTGTTCTTTATAATTTCTTTAGAATCTAAAATCAAGTATTTCAGAGACATTTTTACTGTTATTACTTTAATTTTTATTTTGTGGGCAGTTGCATAATAGTCCTGTTTTCTTGTTAGATGTAGTCTTTTTCATCTTAGCAGTTTTATTTTTCCTCCAAGTGGAGGTTATGCTTCCAATGAATATGACTCCTGTGAAATTTTTAAGAGAATAGAAGGTAGCAAAATACAGCTTCTCTTACCTGCACTGCTCTGCAAAATCCATTGCTCAGTATTCCTGCATGCCCTCATCTCCCTTGGAACATATTCAACATCACAATTACTCTCTTGCTGATACTTGCTTCTTCATCACCACTTTTTTTCCATTTCAAGGGTGAGGTATAAAGAAATAGTAGTTCCCTGGGTATAAGTGGATGAAAGGCATACAGCAAATTCACAGTAATAATGTATAATAACAAGATTTTAAGTATACTTGACCACGATTCTCCTCCTTATACCTTGTATAACCATTTATATATATGAAAAATGAAAAATGAACTGAGGTCAACCCTTCTCTAAACAGACAAACGTATTTATTATACCCTTACTTCACTGCTGAAAGAAAATCTGAAACTCTAAAGAATTAAAATAATTGTGCTTCACATTGTTTTAGAAGGCTCGGTAGGGCATTTGACTTCCTTTAAAGTATGGGTTCCCTCTTGTATTTTTCCCAACTACACTACATTAATCACATTATTTTGTTTTCTTTGAAAACACAAAGTAACAGACTCAAAGAGATAGTGATTGGGCACATATTCACTTTAATAAAGAGAGAGACTCTGCTGACAAACACGTTTGTGAAAGACTGGATGTTAATTAGTATGAAAGTAATGGCAGAAGAATAGAATATGAAAAGACTTATTTTTCTTTATTGCTGTACCTTAATGTGTTTATATGCTGCATAAAGAATTATAGCATTTTGGAGATTATCCACACCAAAAGACACAATTCTTGTTTTACAGATCTTTCTTCTGTATTTCTGACATATTTAGAGACTTTGAAAGCAAGAGAATGATACAATGCCATCAGATTGCAAACCTAAAGAAATACGATTTTCAGCAATTTAAGCCCCTTACTTCTCCTGGAGCTTGGCTGAATTTTGGAAACATGGCTGTCCCTTTGAAGCCTGCCAAAGGCCACTGCTGTCTAGAAGAAGTAGTATCAATTACATTTTTCAGAGTTGTCCTGGTAATTTAACCAATCTAGAAACAAAACTGGTAGTTGGTAGGAAGATTTTTTTCTTCCTGTTTTTTTCAGGTTCTTTCGAGTTTTCTTGAGGGAATAAAATAAAGCAAAGGAATTTTAACGCAGCATATCCTCTAATTATGACTATAAAATTTTGAGCAAAAATCTCATTTTCTGATCTAATAAAGCTCTGCTTCAGTATAGACTGTTTATACAGGGTATAGCTCCTCTTCCTCCTGCCTGTCCTCTGTAGTTAAATAAATTTAATGCATCTGTTCTGAGATGTCTAGAAGTTAGACATTTAACTTTTCTAGCTTGGTTGCCTTTCGTCATAGTCAAAAGAAAGAGTCAGGCATAACCTGAAGACAATTCATCTCACCCTGAAACAGGCACCCGAGACAAATCAGTTGGAAGTGTTTGACAGTATTATTTCTTCTACTGAAGCTATAAACTTGGCTTACTAGTTGTAGACATCCAGCTTCCAGATACCTGTAGTTAGCTGAGATGAATTCCACTTGGAATACTATATTACTTGGAAAAACTATAATGTTTCACTGATGAAAAATATAATTTATCTGCATAGAACATCTGGTTCCTTCTTTGATAAGTGAGTCTCAGTAACCTAAGGCAAAATGACAAATCTTTGCATAGTCTGAAGATGTTCTAAACCAAATGTTCATGAAGAAATTTAAACCCTCATGCTCACAATATTAATCTCAAGGAATTTTAACAGCAAAATCTTGAGAACATGGAATGAAGGAATGAATCTAGCAAACAGAGACATTCTGTGGTATTTGTTTGCCCACTCTCTTTCTTGAAAATGCCTGTATTCTATGATGCTCAGACAATTCATATATTACATATTTATTTTCAGGGTACCTATGACCTCTCAGTGCCTACAGTACTAAGGCTCAGGGTTTTTGCTCACACTCCACTTGATGATTTGTCATGTTCTTAATGATCTTTTTTAAATGATTTTTTTATTTAATATCTTCTGTCTCCTCTTCTACTCAACAAATTGTATGTCTGTCTTTTATTACCTTCTACTCCTCTGGGCTCCCGCTCCAGAGCCTCAGTAACTCTAGTGTTTTCTTTTTTATTATTCTGTCTTTTCCACTGCATTATTAGTCTGGAAATACAATTAGAGATATACTTCTGCCCAGGTCCTTCTAGTCATATTCTCCCTTCCATTATGCCTACACTTTGCCCAAGTCCAATACCTTCCTATATAAGTCAGTTCTGGGCTCATGGGAACAAGAGAGAGATGGAGCTACTTGAGCAAGTCCAGCAAAGGGCCACTAAGTCGATTAAAGGAGTGACAGGACAAGAGTCAACAGGCACAAATTAAAACCCGTGAAGTTCCATGTGAACACAAGAAAACACTTTTTTACCGTGAGAGTGGTCAAACACTGGAGCAGATTGCCCAGAGGAGTTGTATCTGCCCTTGGAGATACTCAAGAGTTGACTGGCCATGGTCCTGGGCAACTTGCTCCAGCTGTCCTTGCTCTGAGCTTGGGTATCGGATTAGATGATCTCCAGAGATGCCTTCCAACTTCAACTGTTCTGTGGTTCTGCAATTAGACTGGAAATACTTCTGTGCAGGTTCTTCTTGTGACATGCACTCTTTTACTGTTAAGCATGCATACAACTTACCAAAGTTCTGTACCTTCCTATAGAAGTCCAGGAAGTCCAGACGAACAGTAAGCCCAGAAGTACAATAGCTACCTCTACACAAAAGGGGCATGGAGTGCCCTTTTTGTATACCTGCTCACTCATGCATGAAAATCTAGGACTGCATTCAGGCAATTTTTTGAAGAACAGACTCCTGAAGATCTGACATACAGACTGTCAATTAATATTAGTTTCGCTGGAGTGGCAAACATTTAGCTTTGTCTTTACATGCACTGCAGGTATTTTCCTCCTTACACCATGTGCTCCATATTCTCATTCCTGGCTTCTGTAAGTTATGTTTACTGATCTTACTCTGTCCTCACCATGGAAAAACATTAGAAGGTGATTAATTATCAAAGTAAACCTAGAGTAACTGAGCTCACACCAGCAGATTCTTTGAACAGTACTAGTCACATATGATGAAACACTTGTCTGATAAAACACATCTGCAGATTCAAGTACCCTTGCACCCAGGAACAGACAGCTCCATAGGTTGCATCTATCATTGACTTACATTCTTCTTCCCAGCATGTTTTTCACACATTACGAGCAGCTGCAAAAAAGGTGCAAAGAGACTCACAGGTGGAAAGAGAGTCACAGTTTGTGCTATACAAAAGATGAAAGAGGAACTTTCATCTGCAATGTTAGCTTTCAGGGTGAACAGAAACCTTTATTTGACAGAAATAATTGTCTGTCTTAAAGGAGACTCCTGTCTGTCCTCATCATGAATCAATAATTGCTAGTCAATTGCTATCCAGATTTTTTCAAGTGCAAGAAGTACTTATTTTGCTAAAGCTTCTTTCACACTTAGTTCTTACACACGTGAGAAATACTACTTGCAGCCTTGTTATACCAAATTCAAAGTTGTGAAATTTGAGACTGTATTAGAAGTATGTAGCAAGTTTGCAAAATGATGGTGATCCTTTTCTTCCCCTTTGAGTAGAATGACTGATTACTTAGGAAGCAGCAGTAGATTTCTAATGTATGTAAATAGGCAGGATTTCTACCTGGACACTTCCAAGGCCTCCTTTCTCCTCTACCCTTTGGCTATACAGCAAAGCCTAGGGAAAGTGGTCCACTTGGCTTATAAAATGAAGTTGAATCATACGAGAAGTTGTTGTGAATGTTGCTGTTGTTTATTTGATGAAATTTGCTACACTCAGACTGACGGTCTGTAGCTAGATGAATTACTGCTTCACAGATAAAACATTTTAAAAAATAATAATGATGAAATGCTATTGCTCAGTCACCAGTAATTGAGTGTCAATAGTTGCATTAATAAAAAGGGAAGTTTCCCATCAGTATTTACATAAAAATTAACTAATAAAAGAAATGTTGTAAGACTTTAGATAGATTGACATATTAATTTAAAAAAAAAAATTTCAGTAAGAACTGATCTGGTTGTAACCATCTAACCCAAACAGACAACATTGCCAATACTTGTGATAATTATAGAGGGATATGTACTGTAAATAAAAAAATTATTAATTCGGTCCTTTACAGCAGTAATGTTGGATCACGAAATAAATATTTGTGTTCCTTTCATACTGGCTTTCCATTGCAGAGATGAGAATGAACCAATTCTCAGAATTTTTATAACAGATGTCTATATCATCTATCTATATAACAAGATAGTCAAATAATATATTCAGATTTTTTTTGTAGTCTTAAAATTTGGTATTAATAGTTTATTTTTTCTTTGTGTATTATATGTATTGTGAACAAACTCATTACATTGTCTCTTTTTAAATACATGCATATATACATATATACTTATAAATAACTCCAACAGAGATTCTTAACAAGAAAGGTTGATTTTTTTTTGCATGTAATAAAATTAAAAGTGGTTTCTGTTTAGAATTTAATAACAAATAATTTAAAGTAGGAGTGATTTTCATTTATGAAAGCTTACAAGTTACAAAAAACTTCATGGTTAGTATAAAAATAAATTTGTTACAAGAGATAGCTTACATTAACAGGTTTGCTTTCAGTATTTTTCTCACACAGTTGGAAAGAAACTTAGGAATTCAGCCCTTTAAAATGATTTAGCAAGGTTTTATAATTTTTCATAGCTTATCTTAAATAGGCCTGCCCAAGAATGTAGTGCTCTTAATGGGAATGCATAAAAAAATTCTTGAAAAGTGTTGAAAAACATTTCAACACAATGTGAAATTCTACGTTTTTTTCTAGCTGGTCAGCTCCCCAGAATGCTTAGGAATATCTGAAGCAAGCTGGTAAAAGAATAGATAAGTTAGCACTTTTGTCTATTTTCAGTTACCATTTTTCCTGCTATGATTTTTTTCCCCTATATACCTCTGCACAGATGGTTTGAAAAATTACAGCTGTAGGAAGGGGATAATATAGACTGTAGTTGTAGCATTTCCAGCTCTACCATGAGCACTTTTTTACAGGGCTCTGTATTTTGAAGATTCTGAGTAACCTGAGTGGCTTTTAACATCTTCTGGAACTTCTTAATCATTCTTCAAACCTATCAATGAGCAATCAATTTTAGATCAGAAGTTACTATTAATTATTAATCCTTGGGATCATATTTCAAGTTTGTACCTCAGCTAGGGGCAGAGGACAGGGCTGGTGGCTTCTGTTATTATTGAGCACTGAAACCATTTCCCTTTTTCTTTGGATTTTTTTGTTGTCGTGGTTGGTGGATTGGTTGGGTGGGTGGGTTTTTTTGACACAGTACAGTCCTCCTAACTTGTAGGTCTTCATCTGAGTCTGATTTTTTAACTAAGTTTTTATTTGAAGGAATTTTGCTGCATAGGGCTATCTTCGTTATTCCTTAGTAAGTGCTGGTATTTATTAGAGTAACTGTAGACTACAGCTGTTATTGTTCTTATTCCTATTTAGTAATTATCCTGGCATAGAGACTTGATCTCATTACATCAAGTAATCTGCAAATATGATTACTACATTTTCTGTGCTATTGTCAAGCTCATTTAATATTTGTGGAGACTAAAAATGAAAATAATTTTTCAAGTTTTCCTTTACAGAAGTTAGCCAACATTCATACTTCATCCACTCCTATATCCTTTACAATACTAGTTATCACTCCAAATTTCAGTTTCATGTGCTTTCTCATGAGTATTTTCAACTTTCTTATCCAGAGACTCAACCATTACTGTTTCTTGCTTGCAACTGCCTTTTTAGCTCACCAGACAGCTAGCTCAAACTAATAGGTTTGTAACTGTTGCTCTAGAGCAATTTTACTCCAAATGACCTTGGCACCTGCTCTCTATCTCTAATTAGGGATTTTTTTAAAATTCTGAATGCACCCAGATGCAAAGATATTGGCACATGTTTTGATAAATGTAAAATAAATAAGGAATTTATTTAAAAAAAAATTATAGGAACATGGTTGTGATGTTCTCTTAGGAATAAAATGATTCATGCATCATATTCATGCTTTTACAATTCTGAAATGCACTCAATTCATTACTTTTCAAAGACTAGTTAGGCATGCCGCTGAATTCAAAAAGGAACATATAGGACACTGTACTGTAGACATGGTTCATTATCATAATGTTTTATAGTTCCTTTTTAAAAAATCTATATTGTCATTCTTCATTAGTCTGAGTGTGTTTTCTCTGCACAGGAACTGATACCCTCCTGAGGATTTTATCAAAACACAGATATAGGTCCACATCTGGCCTTGGACTCACATGAGCAGTTTTCTGTTACGCCAACAGACAACTTTTGAAGACAAGGAGCCAGATCAGACTCGGAGCCAGGGCTCCTGACCCCAATACCTGACAATCTGCATAAACAACTGGAAAAGAAAGATGGGGAACAAGAATACAACAAAAAGCAATGAAGCTGAAAGCACGTGCTTGAGTTTGAATGGTTTAGTTCAAACTGTTTTTCTTTCTAAATTTTCATGGAGATCACCTTTTCACCACCTTTCAGAAAAGTACGTTATAGTATAACTACCATTTAAGCATAATTTACCAGAAAGTTCTGCTTTTAAGTGTCTCATTGCTTAGAATTACAGGGTAAGGTCCCTGAGGGATAAACAACGACATAAAGGCATTCAACCAATTTGTGAGGAAATCATAGACGAGAACAACACTGTAGCTACAAGTAACTTAAAAATAAATAAATAAAGGATAAATACTGCACTTCTGATTTACCAGCTATAGGAAAGCTTCAGTAGACAAACTAGTGTTTCTCCATCCTTCATAACATTTTCTTAAAAACAAATATAGTACTGTGATGCTTTATCACATTCAAGTGTTTTTTCATAGATAGAAATCAATATTTATTCTTGCTGAATATGTACTAAATTTTGAAGTGCTTTATATGGAAGAATAAAAATCCTAGACGATGTCTTCGCAATTTATACTTAAAGATAAAAACCGCTACTACTTTCACAACACAAATTATGTTTTTGGTCAGCCGATGTGGGAATATTTAACATAAAGCTTACCACAGCCCTACTGAAATTAATGAGAATTTTCCCAGTGATTCTACTGATACTAAATGTTATTCCACAAACAGTTATTATTTATATAGATTTATATAAGAAATAGAATGCCACTGTAAGGAAGTATTATTACTTTATCAGCATGACTCCTGTGATTCGTAGGACACTTTCTCCTACTAGAGTGTGCATATGTCAAAGTGGAACCAGGAAAGCCCTTACTTTAAGGAAACTTAGACATTGCCAGAACAAGCCTCTCCAGTAAACATGGATGTTACAGTTCAGAACGCAACTAGAAAACTGTCAGCTAGTCTGTGTGGATCGTGAAACTGAAGGTAATCCTCTAATTCAGCCTACTGTAGTAGAATCTCTGAGTTCTCTAAGACAGCAGAAGAACCAGGAAAAGTGTTACACTAAAATTGCTTTTATTTTTCCTCTTTCTAAGACCTTGTCTTTGTTCTGGAAATAAGGGTACAACTTCAGTGTTGCTTAGTAACCAAAAGATACACTCATATGTATACACACAAAATCATATGCATATATATACACACACACATATATATGTATTGGGATAAGTAAAAGGGATTTGTCTTTAAAAAAATATGAAATTCTGGAGAACTGTATCATTTTGCTTACGTTAGAAGCAGTATCTTCTTCTAATAAACTACTGAAACATAAAGATCGAATTCCTGTTTTTTAAGTCTGTGGGGGTGTATGTGTATAAGACAACAGTCTTATTAAACCAACAGGATATGATAATTACATTGACATGTGTTTTGCAATGCATATGTATAAAACCAAAGAGGCAAGGTTACACCTACTGCCTTAATGCTATCATTTCATAGAATTGTAGAATGGCTTGGGTTGGAAGAGACCATCAAAGGTCATCTAGTCCAACATCCCTGCCATGAGCAGGGACCAGCTTCCCAACTTTCCCAACTTCTGGGTGCTTAACTCTATAATTTTATTTTTTGTTAATGTAGTTTTAGCCCAGATTACATTGCTTGGCTCTTTGCAAAGGATTCCACATGTTAATGACAAGTATAAAGCCAGGGTATTCTGAAATGTGGATGCTTGACTTATACTGATAAACAGCATTTAAAAGTCATTGTGGTATAGCACTGAATGTCAGTACCTATTTGCGTACAGAATGAACGGCTAAGGGAAAACTGACAATAGAAACTGTACTTTTATAGCAAGAAATCCATCTGCTATATTCATTCTTTACAGGCTTAATAATTAAATAAATTTATAATCCACTCATTCCTGCCATGATGATCATACACATGATCACTATGCACAGCAACTCTGATGATACACTGCACAACACCTGTGCTGGTTATCAGTGAGCAGTAGGCAGTTTCTCTTTGCAAGAAAGATAAAGGACTGTTTTCCCTATAAATTCCAGTGTTGGCTATTTTGCCTTTTGCAGTGAAGGAACTCTTCTCTTACACCCTCAAAACGCAGCATAAGAGATTTGTACACTCCAAGATAGCAGTAATTCTGCAAGGATTTCCTTCTAGTCTTGAAAGTCCGGCTCCAAAACAAGCAAGTAAGCAGTCCTTTTAAAAGGATCTCTAATGCCGGATGAAAAGGGATATACTCACCCTACCAGGATGAAACATACAGATGGGAAATAAGGGCCAATCTGCAAACACTGTGTTTCCCTGATCAGTAATTACTCACAGAGGAATCTAGTTAACTTGACTAGGACCATCAGTAGAAACTATTACTCACTAGCAGAAATTAGAGATTTGCATCCTGGATCTGTGCTTGCAAGTGCTGTCAATAAGCTTTGAGACTATAAACTTAAGATTTTCATCATTTTACGCTTCTGTCAAATCCTGCTTTCCTTATGAAGTCTGTAGCTAACTCTGCTTGACAAAGGTCTAATTCACAGTTTTCTTTTTTACCCTTAGGTATTTCTTCCCACAGCCGATGCAAAAAAGGGCTTAGATAAACTGCCACATTTGCTACTGTAAATTCCTCACACTCCTGCATACATGAGCACTGGCAAGTGCACAGTAAAAGAAACACTTCAAAAAAGAAATACAACTGTTTTGTCTTCGCAAAGATAAAAAAGCTCACAGAATTATCTTAGTTTTGAAAGTTTCTTTGACTTTGCTTTCAATTAATAATGACTTCACAAATAAATATACAAACATTTTCTCTCTATGTTAACAAAGCATAAACACTTCAGCATGAGATTAACTTAATTACAGTGAAAAGCCCTTAGACTTCAGATGAGCCATTCATGTATTTAATGTGAAGGCAATGCTTCAGTTGCCTTCACAGAACAGGGGCTGAATAACTGAATAAAGGTCACTCGGTGTGCTTAGAATCCGTAGCTGTGATGATTTAACAACATGCAACCAACAAAAGGGGCTCTCCGTCTAACTTGTCCTTCTGCTCCTGTCTGTGCGCTTTGTGCCGATAGATGCCTCAACTCATTAAGCCTGCAAAAATACTCTTCCAAAAAAAAAAAAATTTCCTTCAGTTAATTGTCTGCCGGATTAATGAACTGAATCAGTTCACCATGAAGTTGCCCAAGGACAAAGGCCAACACAAATAAAGGAAAATATAGGAGAGTATGGGAGAAGGGAGAAGAAAAGGTGACCTTCCCTTCTGGTGAGCTATTACATTGGCTCAGTTGTGTTATCTGCAGCCACCCTCAGATAAGATAATACAAAACTAGTGGAAATGAGGGGTAATAGTGTAAAATTACTTCTCATTTTATTCCTAAATAAAGGTTTAGTGAATCCAGAAATCTTTTTAAATCAAGTTAACATCACTGAATTACCAATTTAAAATAGATGTTCCCATCTCTTCTCTGGGACTAACAGCTGTATTTTCACATACTCTGGCCTTTTTTTTTTTTTCTTTTTTCCAAAGCTTATGCTTGCTTTTTGATACAGTAAAGAAAATTAAATTTTCAATCACCTGTAGCACAAATAAGCAAGAATATATTCCACATGAGCTTTGTTCTTGACATTTTCTTTCCAAATCCAATGAAGGACTTAATTATGTGTATCTCTTTAAGGTCAATAATTATCTTCTAGTCTATGGGCTTTATTGGGTCCTTTAAAATATGCCTTTGGCTAAGCAGTCTGCTACAGGAGGCAGGTTTTTCATGCCTCATGTATCAGAATGAACAACACTAATGAATGAAAACTTACTCTCAATATTTTTCGCAAGTGCTCTTTGAATTTCAAAATCTATTTTGAAAGAAAAGGCATAAAATACCTGGCATCGTATTATTACCATTTTTTTTGGACACCTTTAAGGAAATGTCTTCTTTCATGCTGAGCCTTGGGCAGTAATCTAGAAACAGAAATAATTTAACTTTTCTATGCTTTATCAGTTTTCATTTAACACTAGCCTCAATAGGATTCATTAGGCAATCTCTGAAAGACTTCACTTCTCAGAATGACTGGAGCAAAAAGCTGTACAGTACCGGTCAGATGGCCACAAACACTTCAGAGAACTGGAATGGGGAACACTGTTTCAGACAGTATATGACCATGATATTCATTATAACACTGGATTATTAGTTGTTAGGGTAGGTAGTCTTGGGATACTCTGGTGACATCTTCCTCTCCCTTCTGGTACTGGGCAAAACCCCATGATATCTAGTAAAAGCTCAGCAACTTAACCCTTCAGAGTGTCTTAGTTGTTTTTAATTCAGTGAAAAGTGTTTTAATAGCTTTTCAATATAATCTTCAGCTCTCTTTTCTCCTGGGACACCAAGCAGATGAGTATTATTACATCTAGAAACAGTGTCAAGGTTCTCTAATTTATCATGACAAAAGGCCACCACTGTTACCATTTTTTTCTGCTGAAAGATTTCAATCTATTAAATGCTGTCCTTATTAACCTTAACTCTTCTCTGTCATCTCAATTGGCTTAGATATCTGCTTTTCTGAAAGCAATCTGGTAAGATATAATTATCCTTATAAAATAAATAAAAATAATTAATCTTTTCATTTTTTAAAAAAATATAAAGTTAAAGGAATTGCTTATGCAATAAATCTGTGTTTCTTCAAATCCTGATTTTTGACACAGGCCTGGTAAAACTCTGGTGTGTTTTCCACCCCTAATGTGCCAAACTAGTGTTTGTTATTTTAAGAAGGCATGATTTGCGTTTACTGCACAGGTCTTTTTAGTACTGATAGAAGATAGGTACTCCTTTTGCATCTGGATGAATGCCATCTGTTTACCTTCTTTTTTATTACTGTTCTTTCTGCTGCACACTGGCTTTAGATGGACAAGGAAAACAGTAGATCTTTTTCTACAGTGACACTATCTGCCTTTATTCTTCACTTTGGAAGGAAGAAGAAGGATATATTTATTTCAATTGGTTAAATAGAATTATTTTCAAAATTGTTTTAAAAATCCAATTTTAAAAAGCATTAGGTTTGAAGATTATGATTATGATGATGATTATAAGCTACTTCTACAACATGATTATGTAGATCCATGCAACAGACAAAAGCTACATTTGGAAACAGATTTTTGAACCACAAATCTATTTTATATTCAGTGATGTAGGAACCGAAGTCTACACCATTTACATCTGATAATGATGAACTGCTAGATAAGGACAATGTTCACTCTTTTTTCTATATCTGGACAAAAGAATATTTGACTATTTTCATGGGTTTCACTTAATAAAATGTAGGCATCTATAACATATATGTCTGGAAAGAAACTGGTACCCTAAGGTGTCTGTGCAGTCAATAGAGACAAAAAGGCTTTTTTATCACACAGTTCTTTAGGATGAGATGAATAATGACCTGGAGAAGTTCTTGTCTCTCAATATTGGCTATAAATACAGCTTAGCAGGATTAGCTCAGCTGTAGGCATCTGTATTACAAATATCTACATCAAATCAGATGAATCCCACCCTTATTGTCTCTGGAAAGTCTTTAACAGGGTAGCTTGATAGTGTTTCCTCTACCTCTTTCCTTCAAATAGCTTATAACGTGATTGTGGTATCTTCTTGTGTGAGGATAATATGACACAAACTCCGTTTGGACTACGGAAATAACTTAAACTTGTTTTTTCATGCCCAGCATGAGGGGACTTAACTCCAGTATCGCTACATTTTACAGGAAGGAGTCTAAAATATCATGCTTTTTATTCTGGCTGTCTTTTTATCTCCCTGAATTTCAAATGAAAAGATTCACTGAATAGCAGAAGGAAGACTATGCTAGAAGATTTTGCTTTAATTTTGATAGAGAAAAGATTGCAGCAAGAATCTGAGAAATCAGATGACGTTTACTGACAGAAAAGTAGAGACTGATTTCTTGCAGATTAAAAGTGAGTTATAAAAAGTAACTTCTTTCATCCGTTATTGGGTTAAACCAAGTTCGTAAAACACAGTCATACTTATGAAAAATAGCCAAATTTTCCGGAGTTTATAGGAAACTAAAATGAAGATCTTTTAAAGGAGTGACGTCTGCCACAATTGAAACAATTATACTGAGAACACTCATGCTCATATATGTATAATATCAATTTGAAAAAATAGGCAACATTCCCTTAAGTTAAATCTGAAGTTATAAGTGTATGTTCACCTTTAAAAATGTTTTATAAAACATTCAAAATTGAAGCTTTTTAGAGAAGAATGCAATTGCCAAAATTGTAAGATAAACAGCAGGGCTAGGTCTTCTCCTTTTATAATTTCTGTAATTTTAAAACATTACCCACCTTTCTTCATTCAGAATATTAGACAACTTGATGAAATGTTTCTATGAATGTATATTACATGAGAAATTATAAAACACCATGTCCTTCCTTGAAGTTTCTTCTTGTTTCACATTAGGTTTTAAAAACAAACAAACAATTTGTGGAGGTAACTTTTTTGAACCTTAATTTCTCCTGTAAGCATTAATGTGAATATATAGCAAATCTGCACTGAAAACTTTAGTTTTATGATGAGTTAGTTTTACATTATTTTACAGTAAATTCAGTTTTAATATCTATGCTCTGTGTTTTAGTCCATTAACTGTAAAATAATTTCTTGATATTACATCTTTATAGGTAAAATAATTGAGCAAACAGTGCAGAGTTATATAGTATGGATCTGTTTATTAGATGCAAACTTTTCTGGCAAAGAGAATTAATTTGTAGTACCATAACTGAACTTCACTTATTTTATTATTTACAAAGTGCCAAAAATTACATCTCCTGCCAGAGGCTGGTTGATCACAAAATACTGATACTCATTCTCTTTTCCTAATGAAAATATCTATGTTCATCATTGGTTGTTGTCGTGGTTTAACCCCAGCCAGCAACTCAGCACCACGCAGCCGCTCACTCGCTCCCCCCCCCCACAGTGGGATGGGGGAGAGAATCAGGAAAAAAATAAAGCTCGTGGGTTGAGATAAGAACAGTTTAATAGAACGGAAAG
>JAVKLA010000008.1:20651777-20699060 GCA_034782735.1 Sagittarius serpentarius | reverse complement strand
ATACCACACTGAAAACACAGCCCTGTACCAGCTACTAGGAAGACAATTAACTCTATCCCAGCCGAAACCAGGACAGTTGTAGACTTCTGCATTTCAGTGAACAAAGTGTTAACTAATATACATCACCCAACATATATAAGTAGGTGTGCAAATCCATGAAAATTTATAAATATAGTTCGTGTATAACCATAAGTACATAGTATTCAATCATGCAGAATAAATGTTGAGATGTTGGGTAGACTAAATATCAATTCATACGGTACAGATTATGATTATTAAATACTACTCATTGAAACATTAAATAGTGGTATTTACATTTACACACACACTCGTTAAAAAAATTATAGCAAAACCCCTATCAATTTCATGGAGATGGGATTATGATTTTCCAATATAGCGTTCTATTTTGAGGTTTTATATGTGTTTTTAATTTTGAACCAATTATTCAATACAATTGCTTCATACCACTGTTAGATGAATATAATGAATTCCAGAATTTTTCCATGTGAAGAAAAACGTATTAATTAAGAGTACTACAAAAAGAGTATTCACAACTGCATGAAAACCAACTACACGGTTAAAAACTGCTGTGAAAGTGAAAGAATGTAAACACATCCTTAGCTAATATTATGAATCCCGTCCAAGTTTCTTCCATTATATTGAACTAAATGGCATGAGTCTGCATATATATATATATGAATATATAAGCTTATGTACATATGTATAATCAATAATAAAATGGAATATTATAGAAGTATCTGTTGCCTTTGTAGAATGCTGTTGCTGCTTCTACCATGTCAGAATAAAACATTCTGTAAATACTTATTGAATTAGGCCATGTAACAATGTTACATAATAACATTTCTAATATATCCTTCTAAAGCAAGCCATAAAATCTAATGTTCTACTAACTTCTCTCTCCAAAAATTTTGTCCCCTGCTTTATCTGTGTTCTATCTCGCATGCTTCTGAAATAATGTTATTCATTTTAGTAATACTGTGATTTAGAAATAGGAATGTTACATGATTACTTAGAAACATCACTGAGTGCTACGTGTATATACAAGCCTTTATTTAAAGAGAATAACATGCATTAAAACATCTTTTAAAATGGACTTATATGAAAGGCTTCTCAGTATTAGAATTTTATTACAAAAAAAAATTCCTTAATCTAGCTTTTGACCTAAAGTTGTACATTATCAGTGGCAAATTTAAGTCTAATTTATTCTCATTATCTAAGATATTTTAATGCTATAAGCATTTTCTTTGTAATTTAACATTATCAGGATTTTAATTTCGATCATGACTTTTCACCTATAATATAACCTCCTAAATGGGAATTATTTTTCAGCTAGCAAATTCCCTTTATAGTTTATTTCACAAAATACTTATTCATGCCCATCTATATCATTAAAATTATAGCCTTATTCTTGCTTTGTTGAAAACAAGTTGATTTCATACTTGACAGATAAACATACATGTTGTGTGGTCCAGTTTTCTGAATAGTTTATTCATTGGGAAATAATTAAAACAGAATGGTCTAATATTTGTGTACAAAATTACATGTAGGTGGACATATATGTGATAACAGACAGCTTTGAAAATATGTGCTATATGTCAGCCTACTTTTTCTAACATTTTTCAAAACTTGAAACACTTAAAAATATTTATCCTAGATTAATAAAAAGTTCCACTTTCCCCCTTTCATTTAAAGTACTGTGAATAGACACATATTTATTTGTATACATATAACCTCAGCAGAAGCTATGTGAAGGGATTTAAATGGCACTGAAAAAAGTTGAAAGACCAGATCTGCAGAAACATTTAATGTCAGACATACAAAGGTGCTGCTGAGCCTATCATCTGAAATACCATTTACAAAAATGAGCTGAGAGGTGAAGCTCCTTATGACATAAAAGGAAATAGTTAGCACCTAACCATGTGTTCACAACAGCTCTCTTCTTCTTGCCCTTTTCCTCTACACGTGTTCTGCAATTAGCTGTGATAGAATCAGGATACTGCTTGAACTGACCTTGTGCCTGAGCTAGTGTGGATGCTCTTTTATTGGATGAGTAACCAACGATATACAGCCTTTGAAATGCTGAGATGTAGATAGCTACATGAGGTTGGCATTCTTTCCTAGAAGTTATGTGTCTAAAACTTGAAACAGTTTGGAATGAAAACTGAAAAAGGCCATAGGAAGGTTTAGTAGTATTAAGCATTAACCTGATTTCCTTGTATTACTCTTAAACCTTGCTTGTCACAAGTGTAAGATATAAAAAAAAGGATCACTCTTCATAGGTGTTTGAATGAAACTTTTCTGTTTCTCTATCCTGATCACAGGAGGTGCTAATAGTTAATTCAGCTCAGAGCTTTCTTTAGCTGCTGCCATTTTGTGTTGACTTCCAGAACACACTGATTTACCAAAGACTCTAGTAATTGGATTTCCTAGTTTTGATTCAGCCACAGCATAAACTATGATGCCAGTAAAGGGAAGATTAGTGAACTATCACAGAGGACCTTAGATGACTCTTTAAGCAGCTTTGAATTGCAAGAGGCACTTGCTGTTGTTTAGCCTTGACAGAGCTGTTTGCCCATGAGCATACTGAAGCTATTGCGAAGCCGCGCTCACTGGGCCTCACTCTGAAGTTGCATAGGCCTGAAACTGAGCTTGAGAGATCAAGACAAGTCCTCCGAGTTGTAGATCCTATAGCTGGATGTTCAATCGCAGGAATAATGCCAAAATTTCAGGTGATCTAGAGTGTTTTACCATAGGACTGAAGACACGAGTGCTCCAAAGCAACAGTGTACCTCTTAAAGGGGATCCAGCAAGTAAACAGATCAAGAAGTACAGTTAAACACCATCTTCCTCTTTATTTAACAGCATGCTAACATACAGACATGCAGATAGATTTAACAGTCTCTACATGCATATCTCTTCTGCACTAGTCCGAAACATTACTTAGGCTCAGGAAAATGTCTGGTTGTTTTGATAGACTCCCTCAGCCTTCCTGTTGAAACAAACTTCTCTCTTCTTTCTTCAGGTCTTGGTTCTGCCTTTATCACTCTCTGAGATTCCCACCTCATCTTCCTCTGTTCTTTGAAATCCATGCTTTTTTATTTCCATTACGTTTGGAGATTTTTCTGTTCTCAGAGCTCAATTCCCAGTAGGAATCTTCTTGCTTCAGTCATCCAACTGTCCTAAGGTATTTCTACTTGAAAATCGTTAATTGATTAAGTCTGTATGGGATACGAGAACCTGTGGACAGGTTGTGGTGGGTTCAACATTCTCACAGAACTCCTTCTACAATACAGTAATTTTATGATAGTATCAACCAGAGTATAGATTCAAAAGATTCCTCAAGATGTGCTCCAGTGAAGACCTTAGACCTAGTAATTGCTATGGCAAAAAAAAGTAAGGGTTGTGATCAGCGGCATAAAGTCCCATTGGAGGCAAGTCACTAGTGGTGTCCCCCAGGGCTTATTATGGGGTCCAATACTGTTCAATATCTTCATTAATGACCTCGATAATGGAAATGTGTTCACCCCAGGTAAGTCTGCAGCTGACAGAAAGCCAGGAGGAATGGATGATAGATCAGACGGTTGTGGTACCTGTGGTTCAGAGAGACCTCAAAAAGCTGGAGAAATGGTCTGACAGGAACGTCATACAATTCAACAAGGGAACATGCAAAGTCCTGCACCAGTACACACTGGGGGCTGAGCAGCTGGAAAGCAGCTCTGCAGCGAAGGATGGGGGCGGTTCCAGTGGACAAAAAGCTGACTATGAGATAGTAAATGCATTCCTGAGGCAAAGAAGGAGAGGAGCTTGCACCAGCTCATTTCAAGAGGTCCCTTCCAACCTAAACGATTCTGTGATTCTTCAGTTACATGAAGAGATACAATTACTGTCACAGTTTGTCCCAAGACGGTCAAGTTATTAAACAGACAGAATGGAAATATCCCCAAAACTCAAGTGGGACAGTAAACAGAAAGAGAGAAAACCTCTACTCTTCCCTATGTGGATGCAGAGTAAAAATAATTTTGAATAATATTCCAAAATAATAATTAAAAATACAAAACCTAGATTCTCTTGATTGAAGAATTTCTGGTAGAGATAAGGAACTATTACTATATAAAATGGTGCCCTGTCTTGATGTGGATTACTGTACAGAATTCTGGTCTCCATGCTGAAATGTAATGAAACCAACCAGAACATGTGAAGAAAAGTTTACTAGGATGGTCAGAGGAACGGATCTTGGTTGTTCAACAAGAGACTGGTGGTGCTTGTCTTAGTTTTGAAAAGTGAAAGCTAAAGGGAGATGTGACCAAAAAATAATCATTAGTAGAAGTGAATGGGTAAAACTGGTACAAATATAAACATAAATGTGTATTAAACTGTTTTGAGGAAAAAAAAAACCAAACCAAACAATCAAGCAAACAAAATTTTAGGATAAGTTTCCCCACAGGTACATTTTTGGAAGACGCAATCCTTTTGATGAATAGACAAACTGCTTCAGCTTTTGTGAAAGGAATCATGTGCTTGTTGTTTCCCTTCTATTCCTCATTTAAGGCCAACATTTTAGTGCTTTCTAGATTTCACAGAGCTCCATTCATGTATAACCTCAACTATTATGGATGAAAAAAGTCCATATGGAAAACTTTGATGTAATATTTGTGTACTGTGCAGCAAGATACTACATGAGAAACTACCTGCTTGAGTGAGTCCAGAGGAGGGCCATGAAGATAATCAGGGAGCTGGAGCACCTCTCCTATGAGGACAGGCTGAGAGAGTTGAGGTTGTTTAGCCTGGAGAAGAGACGGCCCTGGGGAGACCTTATAGTGGCGTTCCAGTACTTATATGGGGCTTACAGGAAAGATGGGGGAATACTGTTTGTCAGGGAGTGTAGTGATAGGACGCTCGGTAACATTTTTAAACTGAAAAAAGGTAGATTTAGATTAGATGTAAGGAAGAAGGTCTTCACTGTGAGAACGGTGAGGCCCTGGCACAGGCTGCCCAGAGAGGCTGTGGATGCCCCATCCCTGGCAGTGTTCAAGGCCAGGCTGGATGGGGCTTTGAGCAACCTGGTCTAGTGGAAGGTGTCCCTGCCCATGGGGATTGGAACTAGATGATCTTTAAGGTCCCTTCCAACCCAAACCATTCCATGATTCTAAGTTTTGATTATTCTATGTTTCTATGATTCTGTGATTTTATGAAATAAACCTTTGAAAAGACATAGACATGAAATTATATTTTGTCTCAAACTATGTTGGATATTTCTAAAATTTAAAGTGAATACAGATAATTTTCAAATTCCTACTGGGTTCTAATAAAGTCTAATTTTGAATTGAGCCAATTAATGAATTGTTACTTGTATTCTAGTAGGGCAGCACAGGACTTTTAAAAAAGAAGTAAATCAGTGGAAGTAAAAATCAAATTTAGCCTGCATCAATAAGACGTGACTTTCCCAACAGCACTTTAACAAGTGTTCTTTCTGTATATTAAGTTTCAAAGACATATAGCAATAGATTATACACATGGTATTTAGCTTGAAAAGAAAACACTAATTATAATATATCAGGCTTTCTCAGACTTCTGTTTTAAGTGACAAAATGAAAAAAAACCCTACCTGTATCCCTTAGAACTCTCATTTCTTGTTTTCATCATCTGAAACAGCTAAACTCTTCAACTCTCTTTTTTTCACTGTTAGATATCGCTATTTGTTTCACATTATTTTATTTAATATATATTTAAGACTCTTTGTTTCTTTTTTGCATTATTAGATGTTATTTTTTCCTCTGTGATTTTTGGGGTACAATTTCTAAAGCTTTTTTTTTTTAAACTTTAATCCCAGGATAATTAGCATATCAATTACACCTGCTAATAGAATTATCAGAATGCAAAGGCATAAAGGAATAATCATAGTATTAGTAATATAACTAATAATAGCCTATAAATAGAAATATAATGTGATGTACCTGACTCATCTAGTGAACTAATTTTTGGATTGCAATTTCTGACATTTTGTATAACACAATATCTGAGCCAAATCTCCAGAACTGCATTTCAAGTATCTGTCCCATAAAATGTTCTTGCCTCCTCAATGTGAAACAATCTCTAAAGCTCATTCAAAGTTGAAGCTGGGAATTTTCTGTGGTATTGAATTTGATCAAAGCTACATGGTATATTTCCTGTTATGCCTGTCAGTTCTGAAGTGACAGATATTTTTTTAAGTTATGTTATATAAAGCAGCAAACCTCAGCTTCCTACTGCCCAAGCCAAAGGCTGTCCCGATCCCTGACTACATACAGTTTGTCTCTGTGACTTTGATAACTTTGATATCTTTTTCTAAATGAGAAATGAAACTGTATGTTCACCAAAGCAGTTAAAAGGCTTTCGTGTTGCTTCTTTGAAGAATCAAAACATTAAAGTATGAAATAACACTATCAGCTTCTGATTAGCCTAGTTAAGACAATAGTCAAAAGTTATTAATTCTGATACTCTTACAAGCGACCCGGTAGAACAATGGACACTATACCCAAGGACCAGAAAAGGGAGAATTAAAAAAAATCTAGAATTCAGTAAAATGGATGCTGACATACTTAAAGTAGCCTCGTCTCAAAGAGGTGAGTAACACTGTGTCACAGCCTGTAAAGAAGAACGAAATAGAAAAAGGTAAGATTCTGATTAATATGTTATGTTGGTATGGTATTAGAAAAGCAGTGAAATTTATTAAGAGGAGGTCATTTCAACATATCTGTGGTATACATTCGTCGTGTGGGTTTTTTTTTAAATCACCAATAACTGATCACTGGTGAACTGGGGCTTGGGCACCACCCTGGTCTCAGGGTGCGCGTGCGTGCACTACACAGAGTGGTGTTACTCCGAACAGATAAAAATCAGGCAAATTAATCTGGCTACAGTGTAGCTCCTTAACTTTGGCAATGTTTGCACTACCATTCAACAACCACACTGAGCCAGGGTAAGCTATCTGTGCCACCAGAACAGGCAATCCTATTGAACTCTCACCCAAACCCCATATCATTTCCCAGGCTGTTTTCTCCTTGTGCCTGGGGAAAAAAAAATAATTGTGTTTTGTTCAGGAATTATTACGAAAAATCTTTATGACATCACACAGTAACCTGATTACTTCTGCAAGTCTTTAGTAGTCACATTGTTGTGAAAAAGTACAGGAAGTAAGTACATGGAAAAAGTTAGGGAATAATTAAGGAGAAAAAACCCCAAACCCACAACAAAAGAAACATCAGGAAATTTAAGCGACCCTGCAGTTTGGTGGCAAATTATCAGGGGGCTTACACATTTGCAACTTTGGATTTATGAAGTTTTGCCTTTGCATCATTGTAGTGTACAATGTCCTTCCCCCCCACCCCCCACCCCCCAGATATGAGCACACACAAACAAAGGTTAAGAAATTAATGTTTTAACTTGTTTTCCAGGCGAGTATGACTCTCAGAGAATGCATATATGCAACACCAGAGGATGAGGCTCCAGGACAGAAGTTTGTGGCAGAAGGTTCCAGGGTTTGAAGCAAAAGAGCCATGGAGTCCCATATAACTGAGACAAATAAACAGCCAGAAAAAGGCAGATACAGATGTCTACGGAAACCAACATTGCAGAGTGGTCAGAGAATAAAGATGTCAGAAGACAGACTGGGACAGATTCTTAAATAAAATCTTCAGACAATGTTTAATTTATAATAAAGCGCTTAGAAGGGCACTTTTTTGGTAAAGTTTTATAAAATTTACCTCTTTTTTTTCTTAATGAATTATGAAACCCCCCCCTAGATTAGAACTAAGTATAATTGCCATTAGAAATTTCCATTCCTTTGTGATATTCAGACTGTACTGAAGTGTACAATGTCAGATCAATATGTTCACTTCTTCCAACTGTAGTATGATATTTGAAAAACTGCTTGAAAAATAATAAATATGTTTGTGTGTGTATACATACACAGAGAGAGAGAGACAGAGGGAGAGAGAGAATAAAAGAAATCACCTTGGATACAAAGTACACTTCAAAACATTTTTCTTTACAGGGACATAAGGACATAGCTGTTTTTAAACGACAACATGAGCTCAGAGGCCTAACCTGCATACATATAGTGAATAAATCAATCTGTCTTATTCTAGCCTCTGACTATTAAATTAATATCTGTGCTGATTATCTCCTGCTAGGAATTCTTTTGTCTTCCTTTGACCAAGTTTTATTTAGGGAGGTCAGAGCAGCAAATAATTTATTTTAATTGATAAAAAGATTCCATCTGACAGTTGTTTTTCTCTTCTCTTGCCAGCTGAACTGTCTCCTCAACAGGCAAGCCATACTTTTCTTTTGTGTGTGCGTGCTCTTTGATTTCTAATGCTTACAAAATAAAGTCCTATCCACTAGTATCAGAACTGTAACTTCTTCTCCAACTCTTCTTTTTCTATTCTCTTCCAAATTTTCATTGCAGCCATATAAACAAAGCACAGGCTGTTTGATAAATGGGAATTGTCATTGCAAACACTTGAGTGTCTTCTTAATAGAATATACAGGTGAACATAATATGCAATTTTATTTTAGATAAGTGTTGGAAAGCAAAGAACATAGAGGTCATCATGGCTCAGTGTAAACAGTTTTCATTTACATATTTTAAACTTCCTGTCATTCAGAAAGAAAAGTCTTTACGCTCAACTTATTTGGGTATTGAGCTCAGGGAATAAAATCTATGTATCCTGAAAAATTAGCCCCAATCATGCTGCTTAGCCATGAATCCATGTTAAAGGCAAAGTACAGTCAGACTTTTAAGGATCACGCAAAAGTCTTTGGAAAGATTTTTCCTGAAGTTTGGAAAGCCTCTGTCCATAGTTTCCATAGCTGATAGAGACTCAGAGTGCAGACCTCAGGACCAAGAACAGATGGAGGGTTTGCATGTAAGGCAGGAGAGGGCTGTAACTAACAAAGCCCTTTAACAAGCCTTTAAGCCATGTGCTGCAGAATGCTACAGCTTCATCCATGCAGAAATGCAGAACTGCTGAGGAAGAAATTCTGCAGACACTTTTAGGTAACAATGAATTCCAAATTCACCCCATTGCTTCATTATCAAAGGAAGAAAAACATTCACTTGTTTCCATATTTACTCTTCCATATTACACTTTATCTTCATCTGAAAGTCTGAACAGACTTACAAACAGACTTTGATAACGAAACACAAGGCATTTGTATGAAAGTATAACAGCTCATTATCTGCGCCTTCATGAGGTATCTTGCTGCTGGCCCAGATGGAGATGATGGCTAAATATAAACAACCTCAGAGTATTAATTAATAAAGTACAAAGCATGCCTTTTAAAAGGGCACGTCGTGTACATCAGATCCAGCTTTCTTTACAATTTAAAATGTCTGGTTGAGTATATGTAATGCAATACAACATCATCTGACATAGATCTGACCACAACTATTCAAAATTCAGTTAATTACATACATGATGTCTGTTTATTTAATAACAATTAAAAGGAGAAACAGATATTGCCCAATAACAAGGAATTTTTAAGTTGACCTTGCTCCCCTCCTCTCCGTCAGGGCAAATTACCTTTTCTCCAGCTTCATCTAGACAGACAATTTGCTTCCCAGTACTGTCTGCCGTTGAGGTCTGGCCAGTCCAGCACTGACTGAAACAAGTCGTGAGGAGGGATGGTTTACAGGTATAGCAAAACAAGATCTTACAGAGACGGGGCCCATAATTATCTCTTACACAGATTCTTAGGCAAAATTACCGACTAGGCTCAACTGATGAAGACACAACTACACCTTGTGCTATAACTCTTAACTATGACCATGATTATTTGCAACTGAAAAAACAATCACTAACTTTTGGAAAAGCCATTTGTGTATAACTTGAATATTTAGAGCTGTTTGATCATATTCTATGACAAGAACTACAACAAAAAGTAACAGAACTTAATCACTCTATTTTTTACATAGAAAGGCATATTCACCTTCCATATAAGAATATACTTAGGTTTTTTTAAAATTTATTTTGTTATCTTTCTTCCTGTATTGGGTTTACATGGTAAGGTTTTGGTAGCAGGGGGGGGCTACAGGGGTAGCTTCTTTAAAAGTTGCTAGAAGCTTCCCCTGTGTCCAACAGAGCCAATGCCAGACAGATTTAAGACAGACCCACCGCTGGCCATTCCCCTGCAGCCCATGGGGAAGACAATGTTGAGGCAGGCTGTCCCCCTGCAGCCCATGGAGGTCCATCCACGCTGGAGCAGAGCTCCTCCTTCAGCCTGGGGGGGACCCCACGCTGGAGCAGGTGGATGCCCGATGGAGGCTGTGACCCTGTGAGAAGCCTGCGCTGGAGCAGGCTCCTGGCAGGACCTGTGGCCCCGTGGAGAGATAAGCCCAGGCTGGAGCAGGTTTGCTGGCAGGAGTTGTGACCCCGTGGGGGACCCGCGCTGGAGCAGTCTGTGCCTGAGGGACTGCAGCCTGTGGGAAGGACCCACGTTGGAGAAGTTCGCGGAGGACTGTCCCCCGTGGGAGGGACCCCCAGGCCGGAGCTGGGGAAGAGTGCGATCTGTCCTGCCCCTGAGGAGGAAGGAGCAGCAGAGACAACGTGTGATGAACTGACCGTAATCCCCATTCCCTGCTCCCCTGTGCCACTCGGGGGGAGTTGGTAGAGAATTCGGGAGTGAAGCTGTGCCTGGGAAGAAGGGAGGTGGGGGGAAGATGTTTTAAGATTTGTTTTTTATTTCTCATTACCTATTCTGGTTTGATTGGTAATAAGTCCATTTTCCCCAAACTGAGTCTATTTTGCCTGTGACGGTAACTGGTTAAGTGATCCCTCCCTGTCCTTATCTCAACCCACAAACCTTTCATTATATTCTCTCTCTCTTGTTCAGTTGAGGAGGGGAGTGATAGAGCAGCTTTGGTGGGCACCTGTCATCCAGCCAGGGTCAACCCACCACACTTCCTCACTTATTTACAAACTACCTTTGACTTACAAAGAATTCTATTTCAGCTTTCCTATAACATAAGCTTTCATAATCTGGCTTCCGCAACAGTAGTTTGGCACTGATGTTTTCTATGCAAAATGCCTAGAACTACTTTGCCATCTTGACCAGATTAGAACCTTGCATAATTTTAATAAGATTATTCTGATTTTTTTGGCATCTGCAGACCTCCATTACATATGTAGGTAAAGAGAGATTTTCAGAACAATTACTATTAATGCTTTTTCAGTAAATACATTTTTTAGTGCAGTACCATGACAAAATCAATGCACTTTAAAAGTATTCTGCTGCTCTCTGGGAACAAGTAATCCAGCAGAGAAAATATTTTGAAATGCATATCTGACAAAAATAAGAGTACCTTCCCATTTTCCCATATAAAACCATTATCATCTTTTAGAAAAACAGGAACTAAATGACCACTAATGTAATTAGATTTGTGTTATCTGACATAACTTGGTACATGTGCATGACTTAGACAAATAAAAAGGATAAAACTGTATGTTCATAAGATTCATTCTTATGTCTGCTGTGATCAGCATGTCATTTTAACCACACACGAAAGAAAACATGTACTTATATTTATATCTTATTTCTATGAATATATTACAGAAATGGTCAAAGTAATAGAGGAGTGGCTGCTGTCAAGGGTTCTTGTAAGGATGTATAGCTTTACTCATGTTTCTGGCATGTGAAGACACATATCACTCTTGATCCCAGGCAGAGGTGATTGTCAATATCTGATAGGGTCAGAGATCAAGCTCTGTCTGATGTATATTAAAAAAAAATTATACTTTCATCTGACTAACATGGTAAATCACAGAGATATTGGAAATTTCACCCTGCTATATGATAAAATAATAACTCTATGACAGATATTGACATAGCCAGGGCTCAATGCCCAGCTTTGAAAAAGCCAGGTGTCCATTCCTGGCTATCTTTAATATAGCCAAATAGCAGAGGCAAAGACTGACATACTCAGAGTGCCATCCTCATTTCTGACACAGTCAGAGCTCTAGCCTCATCTCTGATAGAGCCAGTGTTCCATAGCAACCATTTGACACAGCCAAAGCTCTGCCCTCATCTTTGACATTACCAGGGCTTCATCAACATCTCTTACATTCCTGGCTTCTATGGCAACATCTGTAACAGACAGAGCTCTCGCCTCTTCTCCAACGCTCGGTCCCACTGTCCTTCATGAAAAGGCTGTGTTTATATCAATGATAAAGCCAGGACTTCATATTTTTCTTTGATATTGCCAGCATTCTGTCTGTATAAATGATATGGTCAAAGTTTTATTCTCAACCTTGGTATCATCAGGGTTATATGGCAACAGTGGATATAAAACAGATGCATATTCAGGAACACATCCTTGATCCTGGAACATCTAAGGCCTATCCTCATATTCCGGTTCTCTAATGGTAAATGCAGATAGATATACAGAGCGAGCTGTCCACTCCAATGGCATACTCGTGATGCCAGTTCCATCTGTGAGGAGCAAGGCTTCATGGCAGAGTCTCTTACCTATTGAGGGGTTCATTGTGTTTCTTCTACATCCAAATTCCCATGACAAGTACTAATCATAGCAGCAAATTACTCAGATCTTAACTTTCTACAGTGAAACCCAATTTCCAGTCATTCACAGTTTGGCAAAAAATTAAGCTATTTGTGCTCACAAGTTGTTTTCAAGTTTGGCTTATATGGTTTTTGAAGAGTCACAGCTAAAATAGTTATACTTCCTTTAAAAAGATTAGAGGACACATTTGTTTTGTCCTCATATTTGTTGATATAAGATTCACAAATTGAAGGATTCTGACATCAAACATAAAGAACATTTTTTTAATATCATGTCTTCAAGACCTTGATTTAAAAACAACTAAAAGAAATTTGAGTTCTTTTTTATGGTCCATTGTTTAGGAGACCAAAAGATGCACTTAGATTTCAATGTCAAATGTCTTTAGAAATATGAATTTTACTTCTTACTTAGAATGAAAATTTAATTAATCTTGCAGCATCACATGACTTCTGTTGTTGAGGTTTTAGTCAACAGAGTAAACATCACAAGACTGATGAGACACACTTTCTTCAGCTCTGTGGAGAGGTCCTTATAAAATTCCCAGGTAGGAGGAGAGTATAATGCTTATCTGCAAATGCAAAATGTGATTTCTGGAAATATTCATTTGGACATTGGATTCTGCTAAGTTGCACAGCTCTGTCCTGGAGTTCACTCTGGTCTGCTCGATCCTCCATGGCTGCATGCACCAGATGCAGTTAATCAGCCAGGTGAAGTTGCTTAACAATACAAACTGAGCAGCTGTGTTGCTGAAAATGGGATATGTATAGTCAGCATGGTGGAGAAACTTGAACCTGGTCTCTCATTACATCATTTAATTCTCTTGATAGTGAAAATTAACAGGTTTTCTTTAGTATGAGGATATATATCTTCTACAATTCTCTGAATTGTTTACCTGATCTGGACAATTGCTCAGCGTGTGTGTATGATCAGTAGAACCTTTAATGCTTTTCCAGAAATTTTCTGAAGGTTCTGTTGGAAAGTGATCCTAGAGTCTTCCCTTGCAATCTGCAGCTGCTGAAAACAGTTTTGACAGTAAAAGCTGGAAACGGGAATACCAAACATTCTCTTTTGAGCTCTCTAATATGCAGACAGCAAGTGTTAAATGTGTGAGAATAATGAATGACATCCAGGTTAGTGCATTATTCATGCTTCTTTCCTTCACCCTGTACACTTTCCTTTCTGTAAAGTATTTCCTGAAAGGAAAATATATGTTACTTAATATTTAACCATTTTACTGCACCAATATGATGGATAAGCAGGAAGACTTAGTGCTTGACTAGAACAAGGTAAAAATGGAAGAAGGTGAACAAAAACATGTTCAGGGAAAGAGTGGAATACCACAAATAAGCAGGATACAGGATGGATGATGCAAGGGTAGGAGCAAAATAGAAAGCAAGAAGGGAAGGGTAAGAGCAGAACTGGAAAAAATATAAATGATATATAGAGTGCCTAGATAAGGTAACAGAGACATTGAAGGTAAAAGGGACAGGACAGGCTGATAGGGGGAAAAAAGTCCTACCTATTCTGTGTGGACCTGAAGCCAAGAGTCCTAGCTTAATCTTGGATACCCAGCAAAAAATTATAGAACTTGCTTGCAGAACTATTTAGGCAGCAGAATGTCCAAGGCCAGGCTGGATGGGGCTCTGAGCAACCTGATTTAGTTGACGGTGTCCCTGCTCACTGCAGGGGGGTTGGACTAGTTGACCTTTGATGGTCCCTTCCAACCCAAGCCATTCTATGATTCTATGATTCTATGATAATGTGTATTAAGACCCAGAAACCAGAAAGTATTTCTAGGTTTAATATGTACAGTTTAAATATGTACAACATGTTTTGTTCTTGTTCCAGGGGTAGATGTCTGTGCCATGGCGTTAGAGATACCACTCCTTTCCAGTGATCAAACTAGCAGCAATTCAGTTCCACCTGGCTTCCCCCTGCTCCCCTCCTTGCATTCAAAATAAGATGTTTAAAACATGTAATAACATGCTATGTTCACAAGTAGAGAACTAAAAAGAGTAGGGAATTACTAACAACACTGATTTAGTTGGGATTCAGGTAAATCTAACTTCAGGTGTTTACAATGGAAGTGTCTACATGTAAGCTAAATCTATAAGCACCTACTATGTCCAGTGGAGGTCTAGTCAATACAATTGATGGAGTCTAGAGGTACAGAGTCTAGACATCGTATGTGGGTGTCAACTTCAGGGTGAACTGAACAGTTCTCCAGGCTCCAGTGAATGCATTGACTAGTTCTCCAGTGACAAAAGTGGTTGTGTTGGCATTCAGGTCACATAAAGATGCCTAAATATAGGCCAGCTAAATCCCACACCACATAGTGGATTGCATACTATTTTTGATAGGATATCACTTAATACACAGAACAATCCTCCTAAGGGCATTTATCAGTGATGCTTGCTGAAGAAGACTTCTTAGTAGGGCAGAAACTATTTTAAAACTTGGAACAAAGAATTACTTTTTAACACTATATATAGAGACACGGAGACACAAATACTTATCTGCAGTCCCTAGCTTCAATGCTTTAAGAATCTACTATGGTTAATTTAGCATCGTATGCTAGTGTTTCACCTCCAACTTAAATCTACTACCCCAGTCATATCAAGGCTTCAGAGAAACCACTAATTTCTGAATTGATTGCTGCAAACCTTAGGCTTAGAAAAATCTATAGCACTTATTATCAAGGTTGAGACTAAGGCAAAGTTTACATGACACCTCCACTGGTTATTATCACAATTCTAAAACATGTATTTGTTGAGGCCTGACTCATGAGATGTAAACACTTAACACTGAGAATATTTCCTTTTAGAAAAACAATTTTGACACAGAAGATGAAAAAAAGCTTACAATAAAAATAAAATCCTAATAATTAAAACCTATCTCAAGTTGATAATATTGTGGAATTTCTAAATCTGCTTTGTTTACAAAAATAATTAGAAATAACATCAAAACATAAAGTTTTATACTTAAGTATTCCTAAGGTAGTCAAGCAACAGTGCTAAAAATACTCGTGAGAAAAGTTTATTGTTTTATTTGCAAGACAACCAAAAGATCTTGAAATGTTTGTGTAAAGTTTACTGCTCAAATATATAGAATGATATAACAAATGAAGTTTTGTAAATTTACTTTTGCTTTGTTTTGTTTTCTTTTTCTTTTACCATCTCTGGATTTTTTGGAGGTTGCTTCTTGGTTTTTTGTTGGTGGGATTTGTTGTTGCTGCTGTTGTTGAAGTAGCAGCATTGTAATTGTCCCAATAAAATGTTACTATGTGAAAAGAAAGATGTTAAATTCATACTTCGCACTTGATTATTTTAAAATTATTTTGTAATTATATATGAGGCTTTTGCTACAGCTTCTACCAGGGATATCTTTCTTACCATGTATGTAGGGTGGTGGTTGAATTCCAGAAAGTTTTATTTAATAATGTATCTGGAACATTAAACAAATACTTTTTTCACTTCAGAGTGGAAAGTTTTGCAGTTTGGTTTGCACAGGGACACTGAATGCTCCAGAATGCAAAGTCTGTTTTTTTTTAGTCTGGAATTTTGCTTTTGATACATCTATCTTCACCCTTTTGTTTCCTTTAGCTATACCTTCAGAAAGTGTCTTTTGAGATGTTTATAGAATGTAGGAGGCCTCTAGAAGGGTACTGGAGATACGCGTGGGGGATATCTCAGCTGTGGTGGATTTGCCCTGGCCAGCAGCTAAGCACTGTTGCTTACTCAGTGGGATGGTGGGGAGAGCTGGAAGAGCAAAAGCCAAAAACTGGTGACTCAAAATAAAGACAGTTGAATAAGTGAAACAAAGATGGAAAGCAAAATAAGGAATTTATGCACTGCTTCCATCGGTAGGCAGATGTTTAGCCACTTTAGCCCTGAACATCATGTGCAACAGTTACTTGGAAAGACAAAAGCCATAACCACGAATGTCCTTGCTTCTTCCTCCTTTTCCTGAGGTTTTACTGCTGAGCATGGTGTCCTGTGGCCAATCTGGCTCAGCTGTCCCAACTTTGAGTCTTCCCAATTTCCTGTGCACTCCCAGGCTACTTGCTGCGCGGACACAGTGGTAGGAAGAAAACCTCAATGCTGTGCAAACACTGCTCAGCCATAGCTAAAACACTGCTGAGTTAAAAACACTGTTTTAGTCACAAATCCAAAACACAGCAACATATGACTAAAGTCCAAAGACAGTGAGTAAGGAGATGTAACAGCCCAGTGCTCTTCACTTCTACCATAAGTGATGTAATTACTGTTATTTCCCACTCTCATCACCATATGTATATATGAAAGAACTTAGCCATAGAAAATACAGCTTTTCAGGTAAATCCAGTAAAAATTTGCAAGGTATAATTAGGGTGTTTTATATTATGTATCAACATGTCATAGTTTAACTCCAGGCGGCAATTAAGCACCACACAGCCACTTGCTCACTCCCCCTCCCACAGTGGGATGAGGGAGAGAATCGTTAAAAAAAAAGGTAAAACTCGTGGGCTGAGATAAAGACAGTTTAACAGGACAGAAAAGGAAAGGAAAAAAAAAAATAATAATAGAATATACAAAACAAGTGATGCACAATACAATTGCTCACCACCTGCTGACTGATGTCCAGCCAAATCCCGAGCCACAGTGTCCCCGGGCCAACTCCAGTTTATATACTGGGCAAGACGCCATATGGTATGGAATAGCCCTTTAGCTTGTTTGGGTCAGCTGTCCTGGCTGTGTCCCCTCCCAGCTCCTTGTGCACTCCCAGCCACCACTGGCAGGGCAGTGTGAGAAGCTGGAAAGTCCTTGACTTAGTGTAAGCACTGCTCAGCAACAACTAAAACATCAGGGTGTTATCAACGTTATTCTCGTCTTAAATCCAAAGCACAGCACTACACCAGCTGCTAGGAAGAAAATTAACTTTATTCCAGCTGAAACCAGGACACAACGCTAATGCTTTGCGGACTAAAGACTTGCATCTTTTGAAAATATATGGCCAGAAATGAGTGCAAAGCAAAAATTATTCAGAACGTCTAGGAACATACTATAATAGCATTTATTTGTTCAAGGTAAAATTGAAAGGTAAGTCAATGAACGAACTGTGAAAGACAAATTTAAAATTGCACCTGTTCCAAAAGTGTATATAAAAAATGTAAAAACTGTTGGAAAGACACAGAGAAGGAGAAAGAGAAAACAAGAGTGCTTAGATCCAGAAAGGCTACCACCTCTGAAGTTATTTGTATCTGCAATACAAACCCTCTTTGGTGGTAGACTGTTCAAGAAAACGTCATCTTTGCATCAACAGACTCTTAGCACGTCTGAAAATATTCCCTTCTGTTTATCAGACTGTCATGAGAGTCTTTCTCTGGAGAGAGTCCAGCACAGGGCCCCAGAGATGACGAAGAGGCTGGAGCACCACTGTATAAGGAAAGGTTGGGAGAGTTGGGACTGTTCAGCCTGGAGAAGATGAGGCTCAGGGGATATCTCATCAATGTGTGTGAAGGGAGTGTGTAAAGAGGATGGAGCCAGGTTTTTCTCAGTGGTGGTGACAGGACAGGTAATAATGGGCACAAAATGAAACACAGGAGGTTCCATCTGAACATCAGGAAACACTTTTTTACTGTGAAGGTAAGTGAGCACTGGCACAGTTGCCCAGAGAGGTTGTGGAGTCTCCCTCCTTGGAGATACTAAGAAACTGTCTAGACAAGATCTTGGGCAATTGCTTGTAGGTGGCCCTGTTTGAGCAGGGGAGTTGGACCGGCTTACTTCTAGAGGTCCCTTCCTACCTCAACCATTCTGTGATTCAGATAGATGTATATGGCTCAAGAACACAAACCCACATTTGAGTTAATAACTCTTAGAGTCAATGGAGAGATGCAGGCTAACCTAGAATGCAGTTTATTTTATGCAATAATGAGGGTAAAATTTACCCTAACACACCTATTCCTTTCCATCAAATAGAAAGATAACTTAATATGACTACTTTTCATGGCAACTTCTCCACTGTAGAAAACCACAGGTGATGAGACATCCAACCCTGTATCTTCATTTTCTTTCTTTCTCTTTGTAATCTGTTGAAATTAATACACTGCAGATGTGGAATGACTATATATTCACATATTCCTCATAGGGTGATTAAGAAGGTGCAATTAAAGGTTTCTTCTGCAGCAGCACTGCTGTGCAAGTGAAAATGACAAGAGGGTACCACAGTACCTATTAATAAATTGCTTCCATTAAGAAAATATTGCAGTTAGATGAGTTCTGAGTGAATGTTTCATCTAGCTTGACATCAGCATTGGCTATTGTACTCATTCTCACCAATTTCTCATTTAAAAGCTTGGAACGCAAGCCAGTGAATTCTTTATCAAAGAGCCTAAATTTCTTGACTTACATACGTGAAAAGTATGTCTGAATTTTAGCGTATATTTCAGTAGCTATCTGAAGAGACTATTTGCTTTTTTCTATCTTTCAGGTTTATTTGAGGTACCAAGTCTATTATCAAAAGCAAGTATAGGTGACATTCGTGTAAAAGTTGTGTCTGAACATGTGGCTCCATGTACAGTCAATAAAAGCAAAAGGGAATTTTACAGTATGATTTGTTTTCATTGAAGACTTCTACTTCAGAATATGTTGAACTGTTCTTTAGAAGTGTCTCCCTTAACTGTAAAAAGAGCCTACAATGATTAGATCAGTTTTAGTCACCTAATTTTTAGACACCTAATTTAGATTTATCCCACTCTTTATTTTATCTTGACCGAAAACTGAGGCTGACTATCACACATTTTCTTTTATTAAAACAGATGTTATCTCCCATTCGTAAAGGAAATGGTTCAAACTCTGTCCTTTAACTGTAACTTTCCTGTAAACTATTAACATGCACCCATTACATTAAATGTATTGTTAATTCTTTACATTAAATGTATTGATAATCCTACTTCCAAAGTTCTTATCCTCCATCCATTGCTAAATATAGAGTCCTTAACACATGAGCTGTTACATACTGGGGTTGGAAGTGCAATAATGGATAGCCAGAGCACGAATACTGTGTACAGGAAGATGATTTACCAGTGTATTCTGGCTGTTACTCACCACACTGGGTAGAACAGACTTGCAGAATCTGCAGAGATTACTCTCTTCCTAGTGGTTTTGAGATTCCCTGGTCCAAAGCTCAATTTGTGCCATCATGTTATGTTAAGAAAGTTTTGACTTTTGAATTTAAGTCTAAAAGGATGTTGAGCATTTATGTTAATACATGGATTTAATTATTAAATGGTCTTTACTTGCTTTATTTTTCTTTCGTTACCGCATTGCTTGAATAATTGCAAATTCCATTGACTTTAACAGGACAATATGAAGTAATGGCTCACTGCCTTGTCATATATGTTTCCAGTAAAATGCAAGCATGACAAATTAGACTGACAACATTAATGGTATCAAGAGAAATGCTCTGTGTTGTATTAACACAGCAAATAATTTGAGCAATTGCAGGAAAAAATAATATTCTGTTTATTTTAATTTTTTTTTATAACTAACAGCAGGCACATTTTCATAACATGTAGTGTATCCACTTTAATTAAAATTGTTTTTTTCAACTGACACTTCCTTCTATTACCTACATAAGAACATGTTTTATAATGTCAACAACTGTTTTTTGTGTTTCTTTAAATTAGACCTTATTAAATAAAAATACCAAAGGTCTCTAATAGTAAAGATAGTCATCTATTTCCTTCACTAACTGCTTGTCATTTACAAAAAAAATTGGCAGTTGGCTTTTTCTACCTCTGAGGTGCATTTAAAAACATGTCAGGGGAAACAACTTTTTAGTTGTTTTCATGCCACTGCAATGGCTACATACAGAGTTCAGCACATTATACCACTGCTTGTTATTACCTGCCAGCCTGCAGTAGAGTTTTAAAATGGCAGTTGGTGCCTCTCAGAAAACTTTGGAATTAACATTTTTGTATTTTTTAAGTGGTAATAAATCACTTACTGAAGATCCATGACTAGTATATATTCCTCCACCTTCTTAGTCTTTAGACATGTATGAGCGTCCATAAAATGTTCCTGAATTTTCTGAGAACTTGACAGTTCCCTTGATCACAAGGACTTTTATTTTGTTAGCCTGTTTCTTCAGTGCACTAGTAGTAAGTGGACAGAACCTGCTACCAAATTAGCTAAAATTAAAATGTATAACAGATTTTAACAATGTAAATAACTGTTCAATGAGCAGAACAACAAAGAGCATTATCCATAGAGTTTAGAAGAGCTGAAGAAAGAAGAATGAAATATGTATAAATAAATAAGAAGAATACAGCACCCTCAACTTACTTTTCGGTGGTCAGCATTTTTTTTTTTTCCAAATGCAATTTCTGCTATATTTTAATGCTTTTTAAAAATCTTTAAAGAAAGTAGGCAGTGCAGAGTTACATCAGGTAGAGGAGCTGCTATGGATTAGGTCTGTCAGAGCTGCCTTCATAGTCACTAGCTTCATAGTCAGTTAGTGGATTTCTTATGATATTTCTCCAGAACTTTTTTGCTTTCCTTTTGCTTTTTAAGCTGGTGACCCAGCATTATATATCCTGGTCACCTCCAATGTCCTAATCCATTTTTTACTTTTGGCTACAAAAAGAATTCTTTCATCTCTTGGGAAGGAAAAAGAAAAGAATATTTAACAATATTCTAAATGCAGGGTGAGTATAGAGAATTATGTTTACTCTGAAGATTGAAATTGTCCAGTAGCTGACACATGAGCAGAAACAGCATGGACACTCCTACACCTCCCTCCTAAAATGTAAACTCAGTTCCTTATTCAAGTTTTTTTCTTATACTTCGCTTTGTGGGTGTTCAAATACTTCAGAGTAGATGATTTCTTTATTTAATAAAATCACAGTTTTTGACTGAAGTGTTGCAGATGCTTTTTTGGAATTCTCTTCCCCCTGCTTTTCTTCATACTTTTTCTTTGAATCATAATCTCGTACAAAGTTTCCACTGACATTACTTTTTACAAATAGTATCATTGTTATGTACATGTTTCTGTGATAAAATAGTGCAGCATTTTTAGAAGTCAGCACGTAAAGCTCCCTGTTAACCTAGATTTAACTTCTTTGTGTAGTAGCTCATGAAATAAAAATAAAAATGAATATTTATGTAGGTTAGTTTTTGCTCACACTTCAGTGCACTCACACTTCAGTGAATTTGTATCAATTTCCGTTGTTGTCAAGCAGTATATGAAAGTCAAAGCTAGTCCCAAAGAGAACCTACATAATCTCATGTAAACAGTTTTAAAATCCTGGTAAAATTTATCATTTGTTTGTTCTTTTTAATTAAAAAAAAAAAGAAAAGTTAAAAGTTATTCAAAGATGTCAATAGAAAATCTAAGAGCAAGCTGAACAAAGGTGATTCTTTTCTGGCATTTCCTTTCTTTCAAACTAAGAAGTGTCTCATTCTAAGATCAATTCAATTATTCATACCTTGGGGCTGTCTAGCACACCTGCTTATTGCTGTGCAAAGAAACATACAATTGGTCTGTCCTTGACCCAGGTCTGCTTTTGCTGCCTAAGGAGATTTGAAGCTATTTCCTTTCTTTCCCAGTTGGGTGCTAAGAGCACTAGGATGGAGAAAGCATTTTGCACTGGTGGTGGCTGTTAGGTGATCTCATTCCCTTCTGTTGAAGCTGTTCCATTTTCATAACATGTTAAACATTCACTGGGCTACAGTAAGACTGAGAAATAAAGGGATCTTAACCGCTCAGCCTGGTGGTTAGGGTACTCACCTGCACACTCCAGTAAACACTTCAAATGAAAAACAACAAGAACACTCAATGCAGAGGCATTAAATGCCAGGTTTACCAATTCATAGTTGAGGACCTAAATCTTTTGGATATCCAGCCATGTTCCTAGTGGCTCAGCAAGAACTTGATTAATGAAAGAAACTGAATAATTTCTGCAGAAAATTCTGAGTGTTCTTCTACCTGACAGTACTGAATAACCTGTAGCTAAGGCATCTTTCCAAATACACAGAAGTGGGGTGGCTTTTTGATTCATGGACTACTTGCACCCTAGCTAGGAATCTTCTCTCCTAAGGGGAAGAAAGCAGATCCTTCCAGCACAGAGCAAAGCAGCAAAACCTGTGAGAATGAAGAATAAAGGTCTGTGCTCCCTAGTACACACATTAGCAACATCAGCTAGCATTTTATGTGTATGGTTAATATTTTGTAGGTCCCAGGTTCAGGTATCTAGTTTTCCTCAAGCAGTTTCAGCATTTTTTTCTAATATTATGACTTTCACTAGACAGGTGGACAATAAAAAGCAAAATTCCTTTTTGTGGATAGAGTAATTTCTGCACTTTCAGACACATATTTCACAGGTCTAATTTTTATTTTTCTAAACAACTTTTGCTTCTCAGTTATTAAAAGTGGAAGTGATAGTCATAATCCAACACTGACATAACTGTAAAAATGCATTTTTGTCTGTGGTAACAAATGGGTTTCTATTTATGACATTGTGTATGACACACTTCTGCTCTTTGAAAAACAATAAGATTTATTAGATCATTTTTCCTGTGCTGACAATGCCTTATATGTGTTTAAAATACAGATAATAGAAACTGTGCATACACATAGCAAAATCTGATAAATAAAACAAAAGCTCCACCAAGAGTATGATTGCAGCAGTATAAAAATTCAAAAGGGTCTTATAACAACATCAAATTGATAAAGGTTCATTAACGGTTTGTCCTACTATACTAAGTCATAGACCAACTGACAAGCATATAGGTAAAGAGAAGACAGCTATGAATTGTGACAAACATTGTAGTATGAAAACACTTTTTAAAATAAATGAGGTAGCAAATAGTATGTAGAATAATGAATATGAAACAACACTAAACAAAAATTCAGAACAAAGCTACAACCATAAAATGATCTGAAAAGCTTCCTATTTGTAGAATGTAATTATAAATCAAATACAGTCATGCAGCACCAAAATACCATAGATGGTAACTTGCTTGCAGAATGAAATCCACATATAAGGTGGAACATGATTTGTCACACTAGCAGAAATTACCTCCATGATGAATGCAAAGGTAAACGTTAAGTATCATCTCATCTGGATTACTTACTGTTGTTAATATATGAAATGCAAAATATCTCCCAAAATGGCAGGAGAAGAAACTAAATTAAATGGAGGGTATGATCAAGAACATTTTTACTATCTTCTTAGGTCTCTTTTACAAGATATTAGCACAACAATTTTTCTAGCTGTTCAAGCCATATACATACTTTGTGGTCTTAATGCCCTACCCAGAAAACAGAAGGGATCATCTTTATATCTCAGATTAGTTTATCACAGGGGAAGAAATCCTCTGAAACTTACGGGGTATTTTTCGTCTCTGGGAGACTATTTGAAAATCTTGCAAATAATTTTGCAAGTAATTAACAGGTTTATGCATTAGATTCTGTTTGCCACCATGAGAGTCTGTACATAGATCTTCTACTGGAGGAGAAAAAACATAGTCGGATATATGACAGGAAGTGGAACAATATTGTCCATTGAGGTATAAATGTAATAAGCAGTACTGTTTCCTTCAGAGTTAGTAAGGATCAGCCAAAACACACACATAGCCTACAAGAGATTTTCTAGTATACAACTCGTGACAAGAACTTGGAGGCAGGTATTGTAATCTGTTCCAACACAAGTGCGTAACACAGTATGTTCCAAAAAGCATAAAGAAATATATATGTCAGGTAATAACAAAAGATTCTGGGAAGAAAACAGAAGAAATACTCAAAGGAAAAAAATATTAGTGTAGTGCAGCTTCTACATCAGAAGAAGAATGTCTTTCTGGCAGCCCAGAAAAACAATACAAACAAGCGAGCAGTACAACAAAACAAACTAAACTGGTCCCCTGCAGTGACAAGGTGGAAAATAAGAGGCATTTCTTACAGAAATGCTGTGGTAGCTTTATTGGTCTCTTCAGACTTTTTGAAGAACTCGAGCAGAACTTACATTAGGTAATAATCTCTGTACTCACGGAGATACAAAAGAGGTGTAAACCCTTCATTGGCTGCTTTTTCTCCTATAATGTATTTGTGAAAATGCAAGCAAACTTACACATTCTGAGAGTCAGGGAAAATATTCATAGTACTGTGATTCTTCTTGAGGATTTACTTGACTTTAAACTGTCCTACAGCACTGAAAAAAAAAAAAATTATTACATTGTACATAAAATTTTCAGACATGTTTTATTTTACTGAAGGTATGACTTCTGGCTGTAATCTAGAGGAAATATAAAGCAAAACCACAGAAAGCAAGAGTGTCACTTAAAGCGGTGCATAAACTACCTGCTAATCTACGTCAGCTGTGGTCTAATGATGATGGAACTCATAGCTGACTACGAGCTGACACAATGGCTGGAAAAGGAACTAAGTTGTACACGGTGCTAACTGGTTAGTACAGAATAAAGAATAAACTTGAGAGACTGAAACAGACTCTGAGGAGTTGTTAATCTAACGTGAGGACATGCATACTGGGAATCATCTAGATACAATCTTCCAAGGTACATCTCAAGTACAGGGACCATGCATGTGATGTTAACATTGGAGCTGATAAAATAACTAATCAATTAATAGATATGATAGATGTGTCAGGTGGAAAAGCAGAATCTGGAGAAAGCTGACAGTTACGGCATCTGTTTTCATTTTCCCTTGGTCTCGTCATTTTCCCTGATAAGAAAAAGATGCTTTGACTGAGAGTGAGTGGCTATGTCTTGCAAATATCTCCTGTCAAGACGCAGCATGTGAAAAAGGAGTCTTACCAGTATTTGTCCTTTATTTGAGAAGGAACGAGGCATTTGTTCTTCCCTACTATTTTATTAGGCATCTAGTAGGAATGTGCTATACCAGACAGATGGGTGGGATGTACTTCAAACAAACATCTGAACTCTTCACCTCAGGCCCTGTGAAAATAAAATAGGAATTGTATAAAATAAGTATAATACAACTGATCTATTTTAGCCAGCTACTTTATGATGACACGAATTGTGTCCTAGAGCAGCCTATTTCTCTGCACTGAGATGAGAGACTCACTCAGTTTAGATCCGTCATTAGGCAAATACAAATAACCCTTGAGATGTATGTTTTCAAAAGAGTTCTGGATTCATTTTCTGCCAGGCACAATGTTCACTTATTTTTTGTTTTGTATGAAAAAAAAGGTAGTTCAAGTCCTCACTTCTTTCACTTTCTGAAATCAGAACATTTGGGAACAAATTCTACACTGCTGAGGTTAATGGAATAGAGAGATCTACAGTCTTAAGTATTCTGAAACACCCTATAACTACTGCAAGCAGAAAATGACTTTGTATAATTTTGTAGTCAAAAATTGTGTACACTGAAGAAAAAATGAAGGTTCTGAAAATGTACCTTCCTACAAACCTGCAAAAATATGTAGCTCCTGATAAACCAGGAGAGGATTAGCCTGCTGTCTGTAAGAGACATGCTATGTCACAGAAATTGGAAGTAACAAGTGCTGCAAAGTTACTGTACATAAATCATTTGCAAACATCAGATTGCAATGATTTTGAAACTTTGTAGTCAAAGCTGGCTCTGGGCACCCTGCTGCTTTAGGCAATCTTCATCATCCCACATTTTTAGCTGTCTCATTTAATTTTATATTTTGACTTTATTTCTGAAATTTTTTCCAACCAATTAAAACCAGTGTGTGTTCTTTGAATTTTTTTTTCCTTTTTTTTTTTTTGGCCTGTTTTTTCTGACAACAGGATCTTCTGTTAAATCCTTTCTTCCTCCTTGTTTTCCTTGTAAGTTGTTTTTGAAGAGTGCAATTTTTCATCATCTTTCTTCATCTTTGCCCCACTCTTTCTATTTAGAAACATCTCTTTTGCATTTAGCATTTTGGTATCCAATAATTTCTTTGCTTCAATAGTTTAGTGTTATGTGATGTGTTTCTTCCACCTCAACACTCCCTTTCAGTTGTTCTTTTGCTTCTCTATTCGTCCTTCCACTTCCATTCACAGCTCTCTTAAACATCCCATCCCCTTAACTCAGTGTTTGCATACACTGATACAACCATTCAAACTTCCCATTCTCTACTCCACAGACACTAAACTCCTCCCCTGCTTCTGCTTAAACACATACACACCTTGAACACTCACACAGATAAAGATTTCCTATGTAGGCACACAGAAGAAACTGAATTAAATTCAAGAAAAGGTTTTTCTTGTTTTTTTTTTTTTTTTTTATTTGTTTGGTTTTGTGTTTTTGTGGTTTTTTTCTTCTAACATGACAAGACAGGCAGGAGTTGTGTCCTGCTTAAAGAACAGGAGCCTGAGTTTTCTTTCAGAGGTGGGTAAAACACTTTAAGCATTTCCTCAGAATAGTTTTTGGTGAAGACTTTAGGTATTTTATTTTGCAAAAATAAATATTACCTTGAGTTCCACTCCTGTGTTCTGTTGGTTTCCCAGTATCTTGTCCTCACTTTGCATATCTCACACAGTCACATCTCAGAAATTTCATCTTGTGTACATTGATTCATTCACCTGCTTATGGAAAAAAAGGGTAATTTCATCAATGAACACTGGGACACAGATGATGTCAGAACATCAGTGGAGCCATGGCTTGAACTTTTTTGTATGTTCTTTCTTTTTATGTGTGTGTGTTTCTTCTAACACACCTTTGTCTAATAGCTTTAGGTATCAAAGCTTGCATGCCACTTATCTGTGTTCTCAGCTACAGTTTCAGGGTTCTTCATGCCTCCATTTAGTCCTGTCATCCTGCCATTTCTTCATCCTATTTCTCTTCCCAGTGTCCACATTCTTGAAATTCAGGAAGTCCCAGAGACATTACAGCTTAAGTAGCACAGGAGTCCCACTTACCATAACCAGCTTCCTTATGTGATTCTTCAGGTGGAACTCCATGGCAGGGACAACCTCCTGCCTGATCTTACTGTTACGCCAGCCCCCTGCTATCTGCCTTCTAGTCCTGCTCTTCCCTTAATAGGCTTAATACTCCCTCTCATTCGGTTTCTTCATAGCTGATGTTTTAGTAATCTTGCCTCCATGCTGTTCTGTCTTTTCAGCTTGCTGGCTGCTTGCCATACCTATCTTTCTTTTTACTTGCAGAAGCTGTTCATATATATGGTGCCCTGAAAATGCTAATCAGTGTCAAACATCTCATTTGCAGAATGTAAAGTTTTTCCTAAAATTATCATCCTCCATCTCAAAAGACAGTATATTCATTCTGATGATAGTCTTTTTATCCATCAATTTGAAAGTTCACTTACAGACAGCCTCTTGTTTACTAGTGGAAATGAGAGACCGTCTGTCCAAACTGAAGTAAACAAACGTTGAAATTCTCCACAGTCTCTGCTTTGGTGCACGATGCGGCAAGCTGGATCTAAATTCTGAGTCAGACGCTCGAGATTCTGCAGCACTCCAATGTACATGCAGAATATGCTCTGGTAGTTTCAACAATATTTCAAAACAGTTTCTCACTGAATGAACAACAGGAATTAGTAGTACAACCTGCCTAACACTGTTTTATTTATCTGTGTATTAATTCTTTTTATTTTCAGTCTCATATTTTCAGTTTTCCTTGTTTCTATAATATTCTTAGTGAAAACATTTACCTAATTACTGGGCATGTATTTACCTAATTACTGAACAAGTTAAAGGGGAAAATTGGAAAACTAATAGCAACAGTTGCTTTTCTGTCACACAAGAATAGAAAAAAAAAAACCACAAAAAACCAAACAAAACCTGACCTTTTTTTTTTCTTTTCTGCAATGACCTACCATACTTCTAATTTTGGGGCATAAACTAATATTTTGTGGTGATTTTGCTTAGGCTTGTAGGTCCAAAGCAACTAGGAAACCTTTTGTTTTAGTAATAAAGAGCAACAATTCAAACCTAGTGGGACTTAAAATCTAACCAACCTCAATTTTGACATCAGAGCTAGAAAGGCTTGGCAATATTGTACCCTTGGTTCTGGAAATCACTACCATTTCAGTTGTGTAATAGAGCTCAGTTTTTCTGGCACTGAAGGTATGATATAGACTTCTTTTTTTACTTAGCATTTTAAAGGACAAAGAAGGGTAGTTTTAAGTGTATTGATTTTGTTTTATTTTGTTTATGCCATGGTTGTAATTTGGAAGAGTTTTTTATTGATTATTTTTTTTTATATATAATTGCATGTCTATCACCTACATTTCCACTGCCTTGCACTATTTACTGCCAATTATCCCTGTGTTAAGTGGCTATACAATGATTTCAATTTATGTTGGTAACATATACTCATGTTATACAGCTATAAATGATTACCAAACAGTACAAAACTGGTGAGACTCTGAGCTTTAATATTCAAAATATTAATAATTGTTATGGGTATTGACATAAATGGCCAACAAGCCTGGGAAGATATCTTGAGAAAAAGTGACAAAGAAAGATTCTATTCCATGAGACTTACAGGCTACAAAATAAGAAAGATGTTATAGAAGCACTCTAGAGGGTAACGTTAAAAAGCTGGATCTTATAATATCTCTGGAAAATAAAAGACTATGCATGGAGGAATTTGGGACAGATTATTTAGTTGGGAGGTAATTAATGGGCAGAATGGACTGCAAAAACTGGCATGGAACTTCCAGCTGTGAGCACATATATAAAGTCTTTAGACAAGTATTTGCAAGAGGAAGAAATTACAAGGTGCAAATGTTCAACAGACTTAGATGAACCACAAGGTATTCTTTCATGCTGCGGTGTCATTTTAGCAATGAAAAATATTTTCCCACTCACTCAAGCTAAATTAACCCATAAGTACATAATTTATTTCCAAGAAAGATTTTAAAAAATAAAATGACTAAAGGTTCATTCTACTATAGCTTCTTTGCTATTGTTAATAAAAAGCCAATTTATCTTTACTTTTTTCTAGCATCAAGAGCACATCCACTACTTATAACCCTCCTCAAAGCTCTGACAATCAATCTGACAATACTGTTAAACAAATTCCATCCTACAGCCATTTCCTTGGTAACCATCCACAGAAATAAACTCCACACAGTAGGAGAAGAAATGAAAACATCCACACCCTTTATGCCTTTCTGATCCAAATTTTTCTACCACTATTGATTTTGAATGTACTTACTAGTCTCATGACTAGATGAAATCTGGCCTTTAGTATACAAAGACCTAGGAATAAGCCATCACCTTTTTCTTAGCAAAGCATGTAGGACAATGGGATTATGCTCAGACGTGGAATTTTTAGTATGCTAAGATAGAAATGACAATCATAACTTTTTATAGCTGACAAACACAAGGAGGATAAAAAACCAAGCTGAACCCATAGATAATTCGTGGTAATGACATACATCTTTCTAGTTTAATCTTAAAAGGGGGGAGTACTTTGTGCTCACCTCCAGGAGACTGATAGTATGCAAGGTCTAATAGTACGTGAGTATTCCACATAACTGTTGCCTCATTAATTGCAAAACAGTCTCCATTATGCTGACAGCAGGACAGCTCAAAAGATATTCATATACCTCTAACTGCCAGGCTGGATCCACACATTTATCCTAAACTTCTGCACAGTCCATCACCAGTGCTGCTCCTCCCTTCAGCAGGCCTAATTCTAGGGTTAACAATTCAGCTCTGTGTAGGGCTTTTCTTTCTCTTCCTCTAAAATCTTATTTTCTGTAGCCAGTTTCTCTGTGTCTGGAATCTCTAGAATCTAGTGAGAAAAAAAAACCAACAACCCTCAAACCACCAAACCACTGTCATTCCACCTTTTCAAGACTTCCAAGCACAAGAAGCCCTTGAGCACACTATTTCTTCAAACACAGGGCAACAAAACCAGAACCAAACCCAAGAATCTTCCTTCCACCAATGTTACTGATTAAAAATTAGGCTGAAAAAGCAGTGGTGGTATCCTAAAGCTAACAACTGAAATGCCATTCAAGGAACTTGTCACCAGAGGAAACAACCAAGGGGTAACAGGAATAGTTAATAAATATTTTTGCTGAGGCTTGTGTAGCAGTTTTTTGTGGGTAGTGGCTACTTTTACAAATAAGTGCACAACATTGACTTCCTTGCTTTGGAAATAAACGAGAATATGGAGGAGGGAGGGATATTGAGAAGGGAGTCATGATATACGAGAAATAAGCATATCTGACTCAAACTAGGACCAAAGTAGCCCATTGTTTACACAAGCAGCTGCCTATTTCACCTTTGGTTGAGAAGACTGAGACTACTTAGACTGAACCCTCTTCCTTCTCCACCTTCTATTTGCACAGGCCATTGCTCTTTCTGCTGAGGGAGTAGGAAAAGATCTTGTGTTTGTGCATGTTCTCCATTTCTCCTTCCCCATCTCACCTTCACCACTATGGAAAGCAGAGCAGAAAAACCTGAAGCCTCTCAGCCCCTCTCTCCTGGTTTCTTTTTCCTTCCTGTGCCGTAGAACTAGAAGCAGCCCTAAGCCCCCCTCCATGGTACTCACAAAAATATACAGCGGCTGTTTCTGGCATTGAGAAAAAAACCCCTTCTTTAAGGAGAGTAGAGTGGGATGAAGCGAGAAAGAAATCTCTGCAGAAGGGCTGGCAAGGATGTTTGGAAAAAAAAATGCTCATAATCACTGACTCCCTTCATTCCCATGTGCATCCAAACCCATCCAAAACAATGTCTTAGAGCTCTGTCATATCAGAATAATCTGGAAATGCCATTGTTCTTACAAAGACCTTTTTCCTACTGAAAGCCTGACCCTTGCTTTTCCCTCATGATCATTGCCACTCATCTGTCCCATCTGTAAAATCCAACCTAGCCAGCAACACTGGGAAGCACTGAACAACTCTGCAAGCAGTATAATGGGTAGAAAAGATAGTCTACATATGAGCAATACTTGTGACTAGGTCTACCAAACAAGAACAAATTAGAACAGGGATTTTTCGGTAACAAATCAACTACACATTTGTGTCTAATGTATGGCATGCACAAATACCTATCTATTATAAATTCACCATTTATTAGGTCACCCTTAATACTTTTTAAGAAATGAGAATAGAAGCAGGCATATTCTGCTCTGTTGGGGACCTAATATGAGGGCTTTAGAATATACTTGTTAGGCTTATTTAACTGGATTTGGGCTCAGATTCTTTTGAAATATTAATGATAGTTTCTTATTCTTTTCTTTGTGTTTTTGATTCTCCTCCTTGAAGTTCTACAAGTGTGCCTGACTACTTCAGCTGAGTTCAAAACATGTTAATTATCCACATAAATTCAGATTTGTTTGTTTGATAATTGAATTACTCAGTAACAATAACACTGGGAATGTCACAAGAAAAGACTGCAGTGTGTTGGCAGAAAGCACTTACAAATCCAACATCAATTTGCCAGGTGTTTGGCCTAATATTCTTCTGTTATTTTTAATCTAATTAATCTTACTGCATTTGATTCAGCAGAATCAATTGTTCCAGGTTGTTTAGAAAGTTAATTGGAAAGTTCACGTATGATCTGAAGCTGCCTTGTCTATTTCATCTTAGTGTCTATTTTAGTTACAGGTTTTGGCATAGTCCTTTGCGTATGTTTTTCTGCACTTGATATTTCTAAAATATAAACAGGAAAGAGTGAATTACAATTATAAAATGTTCTCCAACTCTGATTTCTTTTGGCATGTTAATGTGGGAATGTTTTATATTGTACCAAGTTGCAAATGCTGGCTCACTAACTCTCAATTGCATTATGGTGGTAAGCACATTTCTGACAGCCATCTGCTTAGACCTTACTTTTTCCTAATCGGCCCATTTGAAATTAAAATAATGATAAAAGCAAGGAAGTTAAGATGAGAACTGTCAGGCAGTTGAAGCTATAATTCTTCTGTATGTTGTATGGGTTGCTGCTGTGTTTGCTGATGCTGCAAGGAGACATTACACAACAATGCAGAACTAACGCAAACTATGTGCATTTATTCCTATATCAACAAGGGTATATATAGTTATCCGGTATATTTCCTTGTAACAATTATATATACATATATATACTTCATTGTTTTTAAAACTTCAAAATACTAGCTGTATATTTTGTTCCAATATGAATAAGTTGTTCAGATTGTTCCAATATGAACACTTTTGGATTCACATTTTATACATTCATATAGTTTTCATCTTGTAAACTATTCGATCAAATCTTGATTGATCTTATGAGAATTTTCACTGTATATCTTTCAGCTATTTATTTCCCCTATTTTTTCAGAATTTTAACATTTTCTGGACATTTTTCCATGACAGCACATAAAAATAGTTACTGGCAGTAGTAATACTATGAGTGCAAGTAAATGTATCTAGAAATTAGATTGTTTCAGCCTTTTAGAGGGTAAGAATTCTGCACAACTTGTGACCCGTGTCTGCACAGTGTATTCTCAATAATGCAACTCCCTGAACTTCATCCAGCTGCGGGCAACCAATCTGCATAATCACTGTATATTTAATGCACCATGGGAGTCCATGCCATGTGACTAAAATCCAATGTTATAAGGACAAACTACCACTGTTATAAACACATGACAAAACACACAAAAAGTTGTGTAATCAAGCATAATGCAATGCACAAGTGACTCTCTTTAAAAGTTTTTGCCATTTAGAAAGATTCTGCTCGTCATTGAAGAGAAGTTGCCTTGAATGAAAAGCAGAATATCAGTAAGGTGGGCTCACCGTTCCATTAGCACAAATTTCAAATGAACTCAGTGCATGAGGAAAAAAGCATTTCTGGTAGTTTGTCACTTGTGCCATATGTCCCGTCTGCCCTCTGCAAAACATCAGCTTTGATGTGTTTTATCGTGGCCTTTTCTTTCATTCTCAAGCCAGTGATTATCTCATCTAATGATTTTCAGCATGAGTCTTTAAAAGAAAGTAAGTCTTTGTTAGGTTCTCAGTGTAATAACTTCACGTTAACCCACCTTTACACATCTACATCAATGGTTTATTCTTCCCTGTTGCCCCTTAATGAAACTGTCTAGTGTTCAATAACTGTATAGACAAAAGTGTTACAAGGAAAGCCAGCAGCTACATTTTTTACTGTGAACAGCCAAGACGATTCGTGTGTGAGGACACGAGCTACTGTGCGAAAAATCTCTATAGGAGAAATGTTTGAGTACGGATCGTCTTGGTAATACACCACTTCATGGTAAAAGCTGGTTACAGACTGCTTTTGAGCTGAAAACACAGCAAGGAGTCTGGACCAAGAAGCAGAGCATTGGCACTGCTGGTCTCCATTTACCGTGTGTTCAGACCTAGCTTCAGCTGCAGCTCCCAGGAGCTCGTATATAACCGTGACAGGCTTCCTCGCCCCAAGGCTACTCTACAGGGCGCTCCCACTCCCTAGACCCCCACTGTCACCTTGCTGCTCCCTTTCTCTTTGAGAAGCATGACGCTATGTGGCACCTGGATCAAGATGTTCCTGAATGTGTTCAATCGTTGTGCCACTTAGGCTTTGCTGGTTTTGTTTGTGCCCAGTCCAAAAGCAAGCTCTTTTCCTGAGAAAGTCTCTTTCCCTGTGCAGTATTGCTTTTTGTTTTGCACTGGTCTCTTTCTGAAGTTCAAACATTCAAAACCCAATCTACAATATAATGATCTTATTAACTGATTTCCCCGAAATGAGGATAGAAGTCAATTAATTTAAAAGTAGGTAGATAAAAATTAAGCATAAAATGTGGATACTGGTGGAACATGTCATATTCCAGTTTGTGTAAGATATACTTAATAAAACATACTTTATTCCTCACTGAAATACAGAATGGAATATGAGACTATGCCATTATTAGTAAATTAAACAGCTGTCAGGAAATGTAACTAGCTTCCTAGATACTCAAACCTGGCCACCCATAGCTATTAAATTGTAAGAAGGGTCCTGGGCTGGTCTTATCCTAAGCCAGTCAGCACTCCCAAATAGTGTCCTGATACACCTTGGCAGTTGCTACAGACCGTCTTTCCTAATACATAGTTTGGATACGGTTACCAAAGACATTTTAACATTATGGATCTGGACTGTTCCATAACTGTTCTATAATTTCACTGCCAGAAGAAGTTTATAAATCTGTTTTACTTACTAGTTTAGGTATACACGGACCCTATTCCAGCAGGTTGCCACTAGGGTATGGAGTCCTTCTCTTCTCGTGCTTGTGTGCATTTCAATATTTTATACAACTTGGAAGAAGTTGAACAAGAAAGTTTGACAAAAGCCTAATTCCTAATATCTTTCAACCCAGAGAGCATCTGGGACATGTAAGAGCTGGTAGGTAGTCAGGCAAAGAAGGAGGAGTTCAAATCAATGTTTCATATCCCAGAACATCACCTGACCCTCTCTTTTCTATATGACAGGCACTGTAGATGTAATGACTGGAGTATTTCTGACCAGATACGCTTGTCTTTATCTGAGCTGATGTACTTACACTCCCTTTACAGTCACCGGAAGAGAATGGATGTCTCTGGAACACAGTGCAGTCCTTGACTATTCTTGCCAGTAGCCTCTCTCAAGCTAACTTTCTAAGCCAAGGTTGAAGATACACAGGACCAAGGGAAGTCCTTTTTAAGGTGTCCCAAATGGCAGTAGATGAGTGTATTCAGGAACTAATTTGCTCTTGGCTCTCAGTAAAATCTAGATTGCTATCCAGCTGAGTAGATATTTACTTTAAGACATGGGAAATAGCCTGCAAGACTCATAACTATACTGGCTATATCTCCATTAAATATAGAAATTTACATATTTAACTAATCCATTAAGGTATAGAATGAGCTTTATTCATCAACTTGCTCATTTCCATGGAGTCTTTTCTTAGGTGACTAACTTTCTCCATGCACTGGAGAGCACTGGGAAAGATTATAGAATCAAAAGACAGGAAAGGGGGTATGCATCCTGCAAAACTGGAAGTGATGCTAGTGCTTCATGCCTTTGTCCCAGCCATTCCCAGTTCTTCTTTATGATCAATTAATATGCATTATTTTCCAATTTCCATTTTAGTTTCCTCAGAAGAAAGGCAGCTGCCACCTGGAAGTGATCGATGCATGTCATTTCTCCATGTTTCCAGCACAGGTACTAATAGGAAATACTATTGTGAGCACCTGTGCTATAAACCAGACAGCTTCACATGCTTTAGGAGGTTTTCTTTTAAGGCTGTTTTAGGTCACCCAGATAATTTTGAGAGAAGCTAGCCACAATATCACCATCATGAGGTTATGACTTCAAACAAGATAGGAACTTAGTAAAATCCTTAGCAGATATCTAAGCAATTAATCTTGTTTACATGCAATTATTACCTGTAATTATTTCTGGTAGTAAAAGTATAGCACAAGAGAAATATTGGCTGTATCACTGAATTGCAGGTGATTTAAAATGTAAATAAAAAAAGTCTAAGGTTTCTTGAGGTGCTGCTTCTTTTTCTTTGCCAAATTTTACTGCAACAGAGGAAGCAAAGCTAAAGTACAACAGTAAGCTTACGAGAATCTATTTCAGTGTGAAGAGTTAAAAGCTAGGTTTTTCAAGCTGGCCAGAAAAACATGGAAATTTATTATGGGTCAGTGGAAGATAATAAAGTGGTTACACTAAATGACACAACAACCAGACATTTTCAAACCATCTTAGTAGCAGACCCAAAAGCAAATGTAGAATCATTTCCAATTCATAATCAATTGAAACTAAATGGTCTGTCTGCTGATTTTCAGGCCTTCAGAGTATATTAATTTATGTTATTACTCCATGGAAAAGCAGCTGTGATTGCAACTTTCTGCATTCTAATAATGCACCCTCCCAGAGCCATGTAAAAACTCACAGAAACCAACAACAGCCCAGTATGCATATTTTGTACTTTGCTGTGATATTTTGTGCATCATGCTGTTACATTTCTGCAACTCAGCAAGAAAATACATCTCTTTCTTGGAGAGAAAAATAAAAATCTATAAAGCAGTGTTCAAGCACCATAGACACAAAAGAGAACTTTGCTTTAATCAATATGTTACTCTGAAGAGCAAGGACAAAAAAAGAAAGATAGAAGGGGCTAACACTCTGTTCCAATTAGTTCTTAGGTGTCAAGGCCCTGAGAGCACCAATGGGCAGATTGGCCTTCCTGGCTTCACCTCAGACCTAACTTGCCGTCTGGCATTTGACGATGACCAGACTGTTGACGAAACCCCAGCCATCGCGGGACAACACTTGCAGCTGAGGGCACTACCCCTTCCTGTGCTGTGGCCACCCTTGGCTGCTAGCTCACCTTTCCTTGCAGGGCATCCCTGGATAATTAGCTCTGGCCTTCTTGAGCCCAGAATGAGCATCATGAATCTTGGCCCTCACACCGTGCTGGTACCAGCACCTCTGAGCTGAGCACCATGGGCTGGCCCCACAACTCCAAATCCTGTGGGAAGCTGCGGGCAGCCTACAGAGGCATCTTGCAAACCCATGGGCTCTGTAGCACACCCTGCACTTACAGCGATCCCTTCTATCACTACCAAGTGAGGGTATAGGGGTTTCTAAGTCAGATGTGATTAATCTTTGCCACCTACCCAAGGGCTGACCCAGCAGATACTGGCTACTGAGCAGCAGTAGTCTCATGGCTCTAGGCTGGGTAACCCCTGGCATTGAGCTCACTGAGCGCAGTGACTCTGTGCTGTAGATCCCCAACAGCTTCTAGAGTAACCTTATTATAAGGCAGCACATACGTGTGCTTCCTTGCAAGTGAGGCAAGAAATGGCTGAATATTTAGTCAAATATAGTTTAAGCTTTCACTCACAATCATTTTTTCTGATTCTTCCCCTCTTAAAACTTCCATGGTAAAAGCTGGTATTTTAGAAGAAGACTTAGGGGCATTAGGGCTTTTTTTTTTGTTTTACAACTCGGGCCTCAAGTATGTAGGCCTAAATATTTTTTACATTTTAAACAGCTTTATTTAAAAAAAGAACTTTGATGTGGAAAAAATAAATTGTTAGCTACAGAAGTTGTTTGTAACACTATTGACCATTTCATCTGGATTGGATAATAACATGCTTTTGTCACTTCTTTAAAGACACAGATTTCACAAAAATGACAGCTAAAGAGACTACTAGAGCTCTTAGTCAGTCTAATTATATATTGAAGCTATTTGGTTACTCTCCAGATGCTAAACAAATAGAAAACAAAAGAAGCTGGAATGTCACCAAACCTAGTAGACCTGCGCTGACAGAATTCATTGGATGACATATGGTCTACAACGTACATAAACCAAACATACATTTACTATTCTAGATGTGAAACACAGCCACATGCCACAGAGAAATGCTGTCTTGCAGAAACTTCACTGACCTTACTGAGGAACTAACTCCTTCCTGACTCTGTATTTTGTAATCCTTGAACACAGTGAGAAAGCCATCAGGCAGCAAGGCACCACTGACTCGTCCTGAATCATCTGCAGCTGTGGCCATTTGTCCTTTCAGAGAAAGGCAAAACCAAATCACACCCCCACGCCCACCTAAAATCTTTAGTTGAATAACCAGAGCATTTCCTGTTTATTTCAGGTTAATAGCTCAAATCATTAACATGGAATTTTATTAGAAGAGACAATTTGCTATATTCTCAAAGGTAATTTTGTCAAAAATCCACCTTGGAGTGGAGTACCTAAGAGTCCACAGATTGTACCTGTGTGCCTGTGGGAAACCATGTTCAACCTGGATACTGGCTGGACCTGGGGACAGGGAACCACAGCAGCCTCCCCATGACCGAGCTGGGGTGGGAGGACTCCCCCGGTGCTGAGAGCCCACACAGACACTGCTGTGGTGGGCCATGAAGAAGATCTTTCCAGATCCCAGCATCCCCTCAAGTCTCCCACCTCTAACATTTACAAAATTCTTAAGGCATGTTGTTTTGTAATACTGAACATTATTAAATCAAAGGGTACACACGGTCTTAAATGTTCAAGAAGTCAAAATGCACAATGGCAACGCAGTTGTCTTGAACAGTCAGAAAGATCCTGACTAGAAAAAAAGACAATAGGATTGTTAGGTTTTTGAAAAACAGTATTATTCTTGACCCCATGTGAAGTTACATTTATTATAGCTTTATCCTCTAATTCTTTGTTGGTATAATCCTCACCTAGATATTTCCCAAGCAGTGATATTAATAGAGAAATTTTTTTTTTTTCTACTTTTTTCTCTTTTTCCAAAGCTTGGTAAGTATTAAAGAAGGGATTGTAGAACACCTGTATGAGTTTAATTTTAGCAGACACTTCCTTACTTACCACTGTTACAGATGTTAAACTCTCTGTTCCAACATACAATTATGGGATAAATACAACCTCTTTTTTGTTTACAAAAAAATGGTTAAAAAGAAATGTAGATAATTTCAGCCTAATTAACATAATTATGTGTAAGTTTATTAACAGCATCTAGCAATGGACGCAGAACTTTTCAGTATCCTAATATGCTTTTTAAGGACTCTTTCTTATTTTTTGGGGTTATACTTTTACTGATAATTTTGGCTTTCCTTAGCAATAGCTTTGTCAATTTGCTATGTATTTTATATAGTATTTACTTTTTTTTTCAATTTCATCCTTATTTCTTTCATTCTGTGTAGTTCAAAAATCATAGAACTAACAGGAATACAACAGAAGCCATAGAATGACTGAGGTCATCTTAGTGCTGCAAAGTAGGATCCCATACAAGGACTTAAAAAATAAGGTCATACACAGGAGAATCAGTATCCTGTCTTGGACAATGGGCATTAGGTGGTACTTCCAAAAAAAATGTAAAACCCAAAACACTATTGAACAATATTTTGAGGAAATATTCCTATGTTGAGAAATAGACCTCATGTTCTATTAGTTTGTAGCTTAGAAATTTCTTGCACTGCGGATTATATTCAGACCATCTTGCCTAATATCTTCTGAGAAGTGCTTTTTCCCACTAATTTCTCCAGTCTATTTATAATATAGCTATACTTTTGGCATCTAAAATATCCCAAACCAATGGGTGCCACAATTTAATTATGCTCTAAGTGAAAAAGTACTTCCTTTCTTTTTTAAAAAAACTGTGTGCTAATTTAATTTTTCCTAGTCTTCTATTATGAGAAACTGAATCATTATTTTTTATTAACCTTCTCCATGTCATTTATCATTTTATAGACATCAGCAATATCACACTTACATCTAGTCATCTACTTCCTAAGTTCTGTCCCATATAGTTTTTCCTTTTTACACAAGTTCTTTCATTCTCTGATCATTTGCCATGATCTCTGATCGCTCTCCTTTGCACCTTTTCTAAATACTGAACACCTTTTAGAGATGGGCTGATCTAAGTTGAGAATATAAAAATATTTAAGATGATATACAACAGATTAGTACAGGGGCATAATTTAAAGATCAAAGAGATGTTCTTTTTACTTGCATGTATCAGTATTGTAATTTGTCTGTGATTTTATCCTCTGGTTGTTCACTCTCATGAGACATTTTATGAAGATTTTGACAGACTGACTTTGGTATTGGTCAGCATTTTCTCTTCTCTATTCATACTATATTCTAGATCAATTGCAAATATATTGACAAGCACTGGTACCTGCACACAGTCTTGCGAGAATCCCAGAATGTTTTTTTGGGAGTGGGTTCAATACTGTTGTGTTCAATTTTTAACTGTTATTATGTTCCAGGATAAGGGTTTGGGGTTTTTGCTACAGCAGTTAATACCCTCCCAGACAGTCCCTCAGCCCAGTCTCAGAGAAAACAAAGTTCAAGATCTGTTGACAGAAGACTGTGAAAGAGGACACCTTATTTTGTGGAGGGACACCACCCTTTTATATGTATGCAAACATTTTTCCTCAAGCTCAGAGAATGAGCTTTAGTTGATTCTATTTACTAGTACAGATGTAACCACAAAACCCACACACCAGTATGTATTTTTTTCTGCTTCAATATGCCAGCCATAAGATGCATTCTGCTTCGTTTCCATAAAAACAGCAAAACCTCATTCCCGACTAGCTTGTACTTCTTTTGCTTGTGATCTCAGCTCCTGTCATCAATATGTAGTCAACTACAATGTTTTCCTTCTATTGTTTGTCAATATTAACACGCATCTATTTACAGAGTTCTTACGGGCATACAATACAGAAGACAGAATCATGCTTCTAGTTCTATAAGGACCCACTTCTTCTTCCAACGAAATCATTGGTAAAATACAATTTCTCTGTGGTATGAGAACAATGAAGTCTTAAGTTCAGAGCAGGTTAAAGAATGCAAAATGAGGTGTGACAGTCTTACTGATTAGTGGCAGGCAAAATGATCCAGTGTTTTAAAACTATTTGATTGAATGAACATCAAGGGCTAAAACACTACAGCTGAAAATGTATTTCATTCTCACACAATTAGCAGGGAAAACCACATTTTTACTGTCTTTCCAGGAGTCAGAAGGGGTTTATGCCACTTTTACTAACACTTTTAGTATTACATGTTTTATTTTGTGTGTGTATATATATATATATATATAAAATTAAGTTTTCTGATGTTCATTTAAACTAAGTAATTTACCTGTGGTATGACTCAGGCTTTGTATCTAAAATGGAGCCATATTCCTTCCCTAGTCTCCAAGCACTAATTGCCTTGGTGTTGAAGCATATCCATAAAAAGCATACTGAGTCTGTTAATAGAGAGAGAGAAATATTTTCCTAGCAGAAATAAATCATATTAGTATTTAGAACAACACTGAGTGATTTGTTCTGCCCATCTACTCTTTCATTCCCCCACTGCATACACAACCCCTCTGCATACAGCCACAGGAAACGGTTCCTTAGTCCCACATTAAGTAATTGACAGTATAAAGAATAATGATACTAATAATGAAAAATAACGAGATGTAAAAGATATTCCAAAGGCTACTAATATCAGTGGTGGAACTCTCTTCTTGCCCCAGAGCAGCTGACCTAGCCAAAGTATATACTTATTTCATGATTAAAAATCTCAGATATTTTGTATTTTATGTATTTTATCAAATCAGCACAAAGTTCATGGCTGGCAAATTCATTGCATGCTACTTTGTTAACTGAAGACCTGGGATTCAAAACTGAAAGTCCTAAACCTGCAAATATGTGATGGAGGGGAAAACAGCATAGGAGTGGTGCTCTAGAACTACCACAAGTTTACTGCTGCTTCTAACAAGAATTCAGTTTCACTATGTTGCTGCAGGATTTGGGAACTCCTGGTATGTGAGAAATATTGCAAAGATTCTTTTTGAAGATACTGCATTTCAGAAGTGTTTGGTATACGAGTTCTTCAGATGACCTCAGTCTTGCTTCAGACCAGTTAAAATATAAAATGAACAATGTAAGATATTAAAATGAAGTAAAGATCATATCCGACAGAAGTCCATAGATGAAAAGTTAATCTTACAGAATATTCAAATAATTTAAATAACAAATTTGTAAACCTTATAGTGTAGTCATGGACAGTATCTTTCTGTTGAATTGGGGTAATTTTTCCAAATACATTTTATGCTATTAATTGTGCACCTCCTCAACTGAACTGCAGCTGTAAGCGGTAATAAATGAAAAAGCATTACTCAAGTCTATGAAAAAGGTTAAATTTGGTGGCTAAATTTATCTCTTGTGCATTTAAACAGCCAAATACTTTAGGCAATCAAGATAATTTTCCAAACATTTTGAGAATCAGTCCTGTATGTCTCTTAGCTTTTCACCAATGCAAGAATAACACATAGAAATAGACTTGCTCTAGCCAATCAGAGCACAGAGTAACTGAACAGCTATTGATGCATACCTGTATAGATTTTTCCTTAGCTATGCGTTTCTCTGCACACTGGTTGGTTGAGTTTATCTGATTTGCATAATCACCGTACAGTTATTTCTCAATAGTTCAGGCTGTTCAAGCTGTTTACCAGCAACAAAGATGCAGTCTCAGCTTCTCTTTCTCTCCAAATGATGTAGAAAAACTCTAAAATTTATATGAAAGAATAGAATAAAATATTCAAAAAATCAAAGAAAATGGAGCTGTCAAGCAGTTGAAAGGAAAACTGTATTAAAGAAGTTGATTCACTGGATTATTCCTATTTCCATAATCATACCCCTCCCCATCCTAATCTTTATCTTGTGCAAGCAGGTCAACAAGGTTCTTGTCCTCTCAAGAATTGTAACATTTCTATCTACTTCTCCCTAGCCTCATTGGGAGAATCCCAGTCTGTCCCTTCTGTTTAGTAACATATGTAGTTATTTCTGAGGAAAGAAGAGCCTGGCAGATGAATGGAAAATGGAAAAAAAAAGGGGGGGATAAGAAATAGAAATAGGAACGTGGGGAGAATTTAGTAAAATGAAGACTTGGACATAGTAGAAGGTGTAAAGTAAGGGTCAGAAAGGTGCCTCTATATTTTAAATACAGTTTAGAGTTGATCCATTTCCATCGTTTATCTTTGAATACATCTTTGTCCATATTTCACTGAGTAACTTGACTGTCACCAGCTTCACTGCCATATTCAAGTATTCTTGTGTCATTTTTCTTGTTGAAATTTACATAGAGATTAAACTGTGATAATTCCATGAAGTTTAAGTCTAGAATGGATCACTGGTTTCTTAGTATAGTTTATCTTCTATGAAATGACTATTCATTTCATCAAGGAAATGTGAATTTTCAAAAGCTTTTGGCTATTAGTAAAGATTTTTAGTCTTTACGAGACTGAACTATGACTTTCATTTGATTATTTTTTTTTTGGCCTCCCAAAATTACCTTTAAATGCAAATATTTATGGGTCCTGCAGAGTGCACAGAACAGGGAGAGAAACAAAGGGGAGGGAAAGTTGCTAATTTCCTTACTGCAAACACATAGGGGAACTGCCTAAAATTACAATGTCAGTGTTCCTCAGTCCAAAGCAACTGGCAGATAAGAAGTCACTTCAGGGTGAAAAATGAAATCAGAGTAAGGTTGGGCTGAGATTTATTTGTATCACTTAGCACAAATGCTTGCAGTTCACCGCAGAAGAGAATGCAAATAAGTTCTTCCTGATTTAACTTACCACTGACATTACAGAAAACTCAAATTAAATTGCTTCATCATTGCTGCTCTAAGCCTTCTGCTCTAGAGGACTTACATTTACCTCCTAAATTCAATGGGGTTTAGAATTTGATCATCTGGGCTTCTGGTCTATAGTTCTTCATTTCTTCTTAAAGTATTTATGGCATTGAAGCCTAAATAAACATTTAATGGTAACTGAATATACTACTTCCACTACACCTTCTGTAACTAGTTGTTATCTCTTGCAATTCACTCATGTATTTCGGTGATGGTTCCTTTATGAGAATTTAGAAAAGATTGGTAGCTTACAAATATCCCTCAGATTTCCCCAGTTAGAATGTTTCATTTTTTCTTTATTCTTTATCATTCTTCACAAATATAGAAGTACATTCCTTCAGAGAATACTTCCCCAGAACATTCAGACATACGATTTAATCCATAAAGATGATTGTCCATCTTGTCCAGAAGTAGCATTTAATTTTTGAAAATGCTGGTCTTGCTTTTTTCCTCATAAGAAAAGTTGCTGATTCTTTTACTTAAGAAAAAAAATTACTATCAAGTTTGTAAGTCTGTAAGACTAAGGTCCTGCTACATACTTACAGAGGTCAAAAGCCACTACGTCAGAGTGCAATGTTGCATCTTTTCTTCCTTTCCCAATGCTACAGGCACTTACCATCTTGCTGATCTCCTGGTAGCAATGGATTTCCCACTCATTTACTCTTCATTCTTTCCACAGCATATTCTGCCTATATTCTGTCATGCTTTAGTTATCCAAAAGAATTTTCATTTAACATGGCTAGCTGCCCTCTAACACACACTTCCTCCACTAGCTTAAATTGGTGTAACTTCATTGCACACCTCCATTCATGCTTTATAAACACAAAGCATAATTAAATAATCCAATCCGCATTTTGTTGTCATATCATTCTCTGTGCATTCACTTTCATCTCCAGTGATTTTTGGTATTAACTGAACATAAAATTTCCCCATTCCAGATATGATAAAACAAGATATTGGATGAATACTGTATTTGAAAACCTTCTAGCCAATCAACAGTCAAAAAAGTAAAAAAGCAAGGAAACATCTGCATCTGAATTTACCTCTAAAGGGCTTTAAAACTAAAATTAAACACTCAAAGATTTGCATATGATTAGTAGTATGATATTGGGCAATATTATTTAGAAATTTTACTAAGTAAGCTTTACTTCTGTCTCTCATTTGACACAGAATATGTGAATGCGACCCTGTTGTCCCTAACCAAATATTATGAATCTAAATATTAGCGGTAAAAAAAAAAAAAAAAAAGAGAATGCAGCATATCTTGCATAGCACTGTTAAAATAGTGTATACTGTTGTCTAATTAGATAATATGAGATTGAATCATGTTGAAACAATGACAAAGTGTCATTTGCCAGGCAGAGTTGCTTTTTTAAGTACAGGTGCCCAGCTAGTCATAAACACTGCTGTCAAATAAAAACAAAATACCGTTGACGGGAAAGTTGCTTGATAGTTTATTGAAACGATATTTCAGTCTTATTCTTGAACAGATAAGAAAATAAGTACTTCAATATGCAAAGTAGGCAGTGAGATCTTATGGTGAAAAAAGTTCTTTTACTTTCTGGATAATAAATATTAATTTTTAGAGACATTGAAAGTCAAGATTCTATACTAGCCTGAAACACAGATAAATTCTAAAGAGTCATATGACAACTAGTAGGTAATTTCTGTCTCGTATTGTTTATAAGCATTTTAGAAGTATAAATTAAGTATAATTATCCTACTTTTTTTCATCTGAACTGATGTATTTTCTGGGTATAATTTTTGACATTTTTCTTAGTTGCAATATTATACTTTTTAAGGAAAATGACCCAGTTTCGTAACAATATGCTTGCAAAGCCTGAATAGTGTGAACAATAACGCTTAATGTGGGAAAGTGGGTATTTTGATTTCACTGCTTTTTAAAGAGGGATATGTTTTATTTTTATATTTCCTGCAGCTTAGGTTCATTTTGCCATGGCCTTTCTTGAGATTCTAGAAAAGATTATTGAGGTACTAGAACAGGTGAAGAAGAGTTTGTGTTTTCCTTCCTCCCCTGCCACCCCCCCCCTTCTCTGCTTTATTTGATTATTCTAATGTAATAACATATTTATTTTTACTTTTGGGAAGGTTTTTTTTCTTTCTTTCTTTTTTTACAGTCAAATATTGCTTGGTTTGGTCTACATAATCAAACCTTTGGTCTTGGGGCGGTGAGGTGGGTATTTTCTTTTTATCTATTAAAATGCTTTAGAAGATGTGGCGATCAAAGACTGCAAGGAAACTGAAATCTATTTTGTTTAGCCACATTACGGCTTCCACATCAGAAAGTCCAGCTTATTAGGAAACAGCTCTTTTTTCTTTCCTCTTTTGCCTGAGTGGAAGATATACATGAGAATCAAAATTACGTCTCCCTTCCACAGAGACTCCTGCTGTTTTAGGTAGAGGTTTCATTAGAATGAGGCACAAAGTGATACATGGGTCATTAGGTTCAAAGTGTAAGTATAGATGTCTAAGTCACAACTCTCAGATAATGAGATGATGTCATCTAGTGACAATGCTAATACATCTGTCAACCCTCTGAAATTACTCAGCGGGAGTTAAAAGTTTCCAGGAGTTTTAACTATAGCTTTCTGGGATGGCTGTTCATGCAGCTGTTAGATTCCAAGTAACATTCATCCTGTCACTTAATAAATACCATATAACCCATATCAAAATCTTTTTTTAAAAAACATGACTGCTTACTACCTCTACCAGCCCCTAGATGGAAGTTACTGCTTTAGCTCTTCTTACCTCTTACAGAATGAAGCAAAATAATAGAAGTTAGGAAGTAGCTAGGTGGTTGTTTCTTCTAAAGACAACGGAAGAAAAGTTAATTAGCAGTATCTGAAGAGTAAGGCTCTAGGAACACTTTTCATCTTCTTGACCTGGGCGCCTTTTTTGGCTGTGCCCTGACTGCACAGCAGCATGAGAGCAGATGCACGCTCTTCCTCCATCTGCTTCATGGATGCCACTGCATGAAAGGAGGAAGAGAGTGCTCACCTGCTCTCAGGGTGGGAGCATGCAGTAGCCTGTGCCAAAGGATCACCTACTCTGAATGGTATCAGTGAACATACTCTACTTGTCAGAGAATGTGTCTGTCCTACAATTTAGATGAAACCATTTCCTATTAGAACAAAGCCTGACAAGAAAACTTGTGTGAAGAAATGAAGTAGATAAGAAAAATCACTTGATTTAACCCAATGATTTCATAAAAAATAAAATCCTTAGTATTAGTCCTCACTTGAAAACCTCACCTGATGAAGAAAGAAGTGCTTTTGATAGAAATCCATAATAGATTAAAACAAAACAAAAAGGATACAACTCAATGTCAAGAAATGTAAGAGAACAAACTTTATATGGGAGAGTTAGTTAATTACAGAATGGTGTAATAAATAGAGAAGCTTCTGAAACGGCGTAAAAATGAATTCTTCCTAAACAGTAATATCTAAAAAGTGCAAGTTTGTAATTCATAAAAGCTTCTTAGAAGATGCAATAACATATTTATGAACATGTCTGTGTTTCATGGAGTGACTACTTTCATAGAATCATAGAACGGTTTGGGTTGGAAGGGACCTTAAAGATCACCTAGTTCCAACCCCCCTGCCATGGGCAGGGACACCTTC
>JAVKLA010000008.1:20623284-20651677 GCA_034782735.1 Sagittarius serpentarius | reverse complement strand
GATCATCCTTGTGGCCCTCCTCTGGACTTGTTCTAACAGTTCCATGTCCTTCTTGTGTTGGGGGCCCCAGAACTGGATGCAGTACTCTAGGTGGGGTCTCACGAGTGCAGAGTAGAGGGGGAGGATCAGTTCTCTCGACCTGCTGGCCACACTACTTTTGATGCAGCCTGAGATACAGTTGGCTTTCTGAGCTGCAAATGCACATTGCTGGGTCATGTGGAGCTTCTTGTCCACCAACACCCCTACTCCTTCTCCACAAGGCTGCTCTCAATCCACTCGTTGCCCAGCATGTATTTGTGCTTAGGATTGCCCTGACCCATGTGCAGGACCTTGCACTTGGCCTTGTTGGACTTCATGAGGTTCGCACGGTCCCAGCTCTCAAGTCCGTCAAGGTCCCTCTGGATGGCATCCCTTCCCTCCAGCATGTTAACCGCACCACACAGCTTGGTGTCATCGGCAAACTTGCTGATGGTGCACTCGATCCCACTGTCCTTGTCGCCGACAAAGATGTTAAACTGCACTGGCCCCAGTACCAACCCCTGAGGGATACCACTTGTCACTGGTAGAAAATTAAAATAGACTAATATTATTTGGAACACAAAAATAACAAAGCAGAAAAAGACAATGTGACATAATTTAAAATTATGTTGAAGGAGGAAATCTAAGTGTTACAGAGGATTAGACAAATTAGTTCATGAGCAGAACAAATAGTTTGTCATTAATTCTTTCATGAGGCTCCAGTATCAAAAAATGGTTTCTTTCGGGACAGACAGTTTCAACAGATTTTTTTAAAAATAATCTAATCTTCTTGTTAATTTCAAAATGAAAAATCACTACTTCTCCAATCCAAACGATAGTGAGGGTGAAATTCAGCTCCAGGTTTTAGGCACTTAGTGTGGGATTTTTTTGCCTAAATATAAATGTCTACCCTTGGGCTTCTAATGCTTCTTCATAGTGTTGGCAAATATGACAGGGTCTAGGGAACAACTCTGCCCTTCTGAAACAGCAACTGGAAGCCAGGTGAAATCTATTAAGAAATCTTAAATGCCACTAGACACCATCTGTACTCAACTTAATTGAGGCCCTGAATTGAATGTATATACATAAAAATAACTAAATTAATCTAAAGTAATATGCTGGTTAGTGGAGATCCAGGAATTAATTTGTCCAAATGTAATTGCTAATGGAATTTGACATGTCAGACACTGTTGAAGACATCTGTGCAGAGTTGGTATATATGACACAGCAGCAGTAGCAATGTCCTGTAACAGTGGCTGAAACTACACGAGATGGTCTAGGACATCTCAACACCACTAGACATCCTTGTGTCAGCAAATGAATCATGCCACTAGTCAGTAAGATCAGTAGAAACTGAAGAGACAGACAACTAACCAATGTAAGTGTCTGCATCAGGATAAAGAGATCCCTATGACTATGATACAGACTAGAGCTAGCACCATTTGCAAAGCATCCGAGAGAGGCAAGGGAGAGTTTTTTCTATCAGGATTAGCAGCTAGAGTGTTGTAAATGCAGCTAGTCTCTTACATTTTGGAAACTGAACCAAGCTTCACATGAGACATTAAGAGAAATTAATTTGGGCTACAGCGACTAATACAAGCTAACACTGAACAACAGATTTATTAGTTGTTACAATGGAAATATTTAATAATAATACATGGAACATTAGATGTTGGAGAGGTATTTACAGTGAAGTAAAGCAGGAACTCCAAAAATAAAAACAGGAATAAAGAAATTTAACTACCATCTTGGGCAGCTCAATACTTCCTGCACACAAGCTAGATGTTTTTAATATTGTCTTACTTTTGCCTGTTGTTACCTCATAATATTAAATACTGATTGTGCAGGGTATAGCCGATTTTGAACCATAATATGTAGTGCAAAAGGTTACTATTCAAATCAACTGCAAAGAATTTTTCATGCAAGATTTTCTGAGTAATGGAGTAATTCACTGGTGATTTTGGGTATGACATGTATTACGCCTAGTTTCTTGAATAGACAGAAGATGAAGGGGATTAAGACTATATTGCAGGACAAGTATGTTAATTAAGTAATTAAGAAAACTAAGAATAATAAGAGAAGTAAGAGTTATTCCCCATTGCATCTGAAAATATTGTTGAAACTTTCCTCCAAACTAACCCACAAACTATTACTGTATAGATCAAAAAAATAAATTAATTCATGAATACAGTAGTCAGAATATACTGTGGAAAGAATGAAGAGTAAGTAAGTGGGAAATCCATTGCTACCAGGAGATCAGCAAGATGGTAAGTGCTTGTAGCATTGGAAAAGGGAAAAAAGATGCAACCTTGCACTCTGACATGCTGTTAACATTATCATATTATTAAAGTATGATTTCATAGTCTTCAAACAGTACTTTTTAAATGTGTCATTTTCTTTTTACCAAATTAGACAGAGCTTCACTGACAGAGAAAACACCACTACCACACCCCTAGGGGGTGGCATGGGGTGGGAGAAGTTAAAATGCTGAATTGTCTGATGGACTATCTTCTAAAGGAACAAGTTCAGGAAGACTTAGAAATTATGTTTTTGCTAATTCTCTGTGGCTTTAAGATAAAAACTTTAAAATGTATCTGATGTAACCTAGAAATTCACAAAAGTTTGCATACCTCCTCCATCCTTGCCTGAATCTTCTATGCCTGCTGCAATATGCAAAGTTCTTGGCTTGCTAGTGAAATATGGACAATTAAGGGCTGAGATGGCACATCATTATTTTTGGCATTATGCATATAATGCATAATTTTGCAGAAATAAGAGATTAGCTACTTGTTTAAAAAGGTCTGGAAAGCAATCAAGCTCTGCTGTTTAAAAATGTCTAGAAAGCAATCCAGCTCTGCTCAGTCTCTACTCACAGAATTTCTGATTGGCTGAATGGCAATTATTTGCCTAGCAGGTCAGCAAGAAGACATTTATTTACATATTTATAAAATATTAGTATATATTTATAAAAGTACAAAGTGCTAATCCTATGTTGGCAAAGTGAAATATTTAAAATTAAAAATCCCAGTACAACTAATCTGATTCCCACAAATGTAAGTAACTCTTTTTACCCAAATAGAACAGATAAATTATAATATAAATATATAAATGAAAATTGCAGTTTTCCCCACTGCACAAGTGACAAAACCGAATATATTTTTATTCACAGGAAGTAAAAGAATGGCTTGCTTATGAGATTCAGCTAAGGCCATTTAACGTAGCTTAACTTCTGTTAAAAGAGAGACTGTTTTGTTCCTTCCTCTTCATTGTTTTCCATCTAGAGGTCAGGGGGAATCAGGAGGAATCTATACTTGGTATATGTGAAGCACATGTGTACACTGTAATGCAGTGTACAACCATTAGTGAAGTGTGAAAGGAAAAGAAATAGTAGTTCTTTAGCACATAACTTTCCTCATTCAGAACTGAATATTTTAGGCAACTCAGAGAACACTGAAAGAAGTTAACTTCCATAATAACATAAATTGTACCACCTTTGTGAAAATGTTTGAGAATATGCAAATAAATATTTTAAAACCTGGGTCCTGAAATTAAATTTTAAAATCCCTATCCAAGCAAATGTAAGTGAAGTGATAGTTGTTTAGCACGCAAGTCAGTCTAAGGTCACTAAAAACTGAAGGAAAACTGAAAGAAGTTCCTGGACAATTTGTTTGTCAGTTGATTATGTGTCATGCATTCATTAGAAGTGGAGCTCATCCTGCCAAACTTCCATGAACTAACACGTGTAAAGTCTCAGCAACTCAGCTCTCTTTACAGGAGCTTTCAGTAGATGAGTCATCCTTTGTATTTCATGAGATAAAACACTTCTTTTACTTTGTCGTGTTTACAACTAACAGTACCTGTACCAAAAAATCTCTGAAGGCCGGCAGAGTAAGTTCTGTGCTGTAATGTGAAAATTTGGGAGAAGTGTGAATGACTGTTTCCTATTTCATGTATTTATATATATATTTCATATAATTATACATGTATATCTTTCATACATGTATCATGAAATAAAAGAAGTTGAAGATACGGGAATCATGGTATCAAGGATCTAAATGAAATGTCCTTTAGAAGCCATTGAGCCCAAACCCACTTGCCTTCTTAGTAGGTAAATAAAAATGTAGTCTTTAACCTACAATGTCACCATGACTTAGGAAAGCATCCCGTTCAGGAAAGAGAATTTTTATCATCTTAACTTCAAGAACATTAGGTTTCTGTAGCTTCTTATATTTAAAAAGGTAGCTATGTATTTAGGCAGATCCAAAAAAATTAAAACTAAATATCTAAATCTCCAAGCTACCTTCAGCTATCTTAGCCATGGCTTCAACCTGGACTCCCCCTCGTCATCACCTGATTTTCCCATTTGAGGGAAGTAAGAGATAAGGAGGTACTGTAGAACATTGAACTAAATACATGATCTGGAATATTTAAATTTTCTCAGATATTTTTATTTTTGTAATTTAAAAAGGTATATTCTAGTGTAAGTTTATCTATACTTTGCAAAAAAAATATCAGAATATAACTTCCATGGACAAATGAAACTAAAATTATGAATAAATTTTCATGTTGGACAGAGCGACAACTCAACCAATCAAGTATTATACTGGAAGCCTGTGGAAGAATCAGGAGTTGATGACTTGCTAGCTTCATTTTAGTGCTTTAACCACAAGATTATTATTAAAGTTTTTTGTTGAGTTTTTTTCATTAACAGAGATGTATTATTTATTGATTAGTTTGGAGTCATTTAGAGTATGATGGACTTACTGTGGTGTCTGGCTCATTCATGTTTCATTCCTGCAACCACTATTCACTTAAAGAAATCTTGATTCAATGGTGACCTTGGCTTTAGTGTGTATATTTTTGACTGGTTTATGCCTGAAATAGGCATAACCTTGGACTGTTTGAAAAGACATTATCTCCCTGCATGAAAATCATCTTCTTGCCTTTGTACTTTGATCGTAAAGGCACTGTAAAATATTTGATTCATTTCTTCTTTCCCTATGAACATAAAATTACTCTTAACTGCATCTATTTTCCATTCCTTAATTATTTATGAAAAAATAAAAATCAACAGCTGAAAATAAACCTCTAAAATGGCAGTAAACAGGTTCTTTAAAGTAGACATAAAGTCAAATTTTGGTTTGCCAACACAGAAGTTCATAGACATATTGTGGATTATAAACCAAGAGGCAACTGTGAAAGAACTTTTTCCTCAGTTGCACAGAAATCAGTTCTTGTCCTCTGTTAGTCTGAGCTTTACAACATCTGATTTTGAATCAAGGATAGACCTATGGAGGCACAAAACCAGAGTCAGTCAGCATATTCATGCATTTAGTCTGTGATTCATTTGTCTTATCTTTAAATATTTACAATAGAGACATGTATATTTGTCTTCCTGGATTTTCTTTATAGTGAAAGGAGAAAAATGGGCACTTGCAAGGAACAATTAATCTGAAAATGTTAAGTGTCTGCTTTATGATGGAGTGAATCATTCCTCTAAATGTGCCTGTTTCTCTCCACTGATTATAAAGACAGTCTAAACATCTAAATCAGATGGGGAGATCTGCACCACAGATGCCTGTATTTGATCAGATGAACTCATTTCCCAGGTGCTTCTGTCAGGAAGTCTGTTCTCTTCAGTCCCAATAAATTGTAAACGCTCAGAATAGTTCTTGGCTTAGTTTGAAGCTCGGCCAGCCAGTATTTTCTCAAGTACAGCTGGGTGGTAAGTACAAGTCAAGGATCATTTCTAACAAGCAATTTATTATGGGCTAACTGTTTTGGAGAGTAAAAGAATTTAACGCAGTGCATGTGCACCATTCTATACTGACTGACTTCAGTGCCGGAGAGTAGTCATTGGCATGTTTAATTTACAGGATGTAGACCCTATGGCAAGACCCACACTTGCTTGCTACAAGCAATAATTCTGAAGAAGTTATTCAGACCAAAATCATACCTTACTCTCCATATTGGTCTCAGCCTAAATATTTTAATTTCCCATAGCCAAAATCAGTGCTAGCAGGCTAATATTTTGGGACACATATTCTATGGTCACCATTAAGAATATAAAAATGGCATTCCAGACCTCCATTTAAATCTCCATTTAGATCAGTATCCATCCAGTAATGGACACTTAAGGAAAAAAGTATAAAACATATAAACATTTTTCATTTGGTATACCTTTGCTCTCTCCATCTCCTAGTGTTTTAGGGATTACTGCATTCTCAAAGCTTTCATTCAAATTTCTTGCATATTTACAAGGATAGTCAGGAAGTTTCCACAACCCTAACCTTAATCCAGTCAAGCTTTTCTTTACTTTGGATGTACTGTAGAGTTGAGTTATAGATTCCATCTCCAGAATCATAGGAACATAAGATTGTTTTGGGTTAGAAGGGACCTTAAAGGTCATCTAGTTCCAGCGCCTGCTGCTGTGGGCCAGGACATCTTTCACCAGATCAGGTTGCACAGAATCATCAGATCTTTCTTTTAAGAGAAATATTGTGAGTGTGCTAACACTATTCAACACTGATGTATGGAACAAGACAAAGTAGTCCAACCAAGCACACTTGAAAAACTGTGACTAGAAATGTTGGAGAATGAAACAGTCTCTGTACTTTAGTGAATAAAAAGCAATGTGTGTGGTATGATATTTCAAATAAAGGCAGGACACTGAAAACATCACAGGATAAAGCATCTTCCTCATGACCCAGACTGCATGCTAGGCACTATTTTCTATTTATAGGTATCCTGAATTTCAATCATATTATCAGCTACCTGCTGAGTCTAGCAACATATCTAATTTCATGTTGAACCACCTAACTGCCTTTTCTCTAAAAACCACTTTCCCAGTCTTATTGTCACTGACCTAGCAAAGGTTAGCCATAAATCTTTTTCTCAGCAAGGGTGCTGATAGTTTAAGAGTTTCTCTAATAAGCAATGCTATATTTCTGAGCTTACAACCAAAACAGCATGAACTGTCATATCTTTCTGAGAAGTATTTAGATAGGGTTGTGTAAATCCAACAGGTTAGTGAATAAATTTGCAGATTTTTTTGTGTCTGTGCCTGATAGACTGTTCTATTTGTGCTTGTTTTGTCATGTTTTGCTGTTACTGATGGATAGTCATTCGTATTACCTAGTTATAGTCTCTGCTTCACTGACTTTTCTCTAAGTAAACTAGAACTGAATGATTCTTATATGCAGGTTACTCATATTTGAAAGGATGAAAATCAGACCTTTTTCAGTGCTAAATGTGATATCATTTGTTCCATTTATTAAAGAATGAACAAGTTATTATCTGGGATATAATGCAATGTCTTTAAACTGAAAATCTAGGATTCATTTTCCTAGAATTAGCCTAACTTTAATCTGAATTGTTTCACCATGTCACTGAAACTGACTGCATTAGACATAAGGACAATGTGTCCACTTTATTTCCATTTAAATCAATTATGCCTGCTAGGAATTACTGCTTTTTAAGTCTACCAAATTAGTTACAACCTAAGAGTGATCATTTGTTTGTCAGGAGACTATTCTTACCATACCTAAATGGTGATCCTGATGAACAGTCTGATGATAAAATAACAGTGAAATTTCAAACCATCAAAGAAAAATCTGTGCTAATGTATTTTTAAAAATGCTGTGGGTTTCTAAGCTCTTGTAGATTCATGTGGGAGGAAAAATGTTGGAAGTGTATTATATTTCGATAAATGTCCTTTCTGGTTGTCAAATACCTCAGCCTTTACTTGCATAAAAAGGCCATTTATGGTCTCCCATTTGCCAATAGACGGAATAGCATCTCTCCAAGGTCATAATCAAAATAAAATAAACCCAAATATTAAGCCTATAGCTTTTTCAGAGCGTGACATGTCCACATAATGTTTCAAAGCCACAAGATAAAAATATGACATAAAAAGAAATATCAATCTGACAAAAATATAGACATCTACTGCTTTCAGCTATGTAAAAGTAAATTTGGAGTCCACTCAACTTCCCATATTTTTTTTAGGAAAGATAGCCTAAGACTGATATAAGTGTAAATGAGACAAGGACATGATCTGATTTTTATTTTATTTGTGTCACAAAAATCAGAGTAATATATTCATTTACAACACAAACCATTGCAAGGACTGTTTTCAGAAGGACTGCTCCTGAAGCAAGGTAAGTGAAAAGATACAAAGCTTGACCCTACCAAGCCTGTTATGGATAAACCAAAATGTGCAATTTCAACATTATATTGGCTAAAGTTCATTAAATTAATAACCAAATATATAGATTAAATTAATGTACTTGATTTACTGACCACATGAGGATATTAACAAATGTTAGATAATATGCCATTAATGTGTAAAATACATGTAAGTTATGCATTCTATGTTGCTCAAAAAGTGTAATCAACACAATGATATGCAGATAGCACGGAAGAGTATATACTCCATTGGATGTAGATCTACAATTTAGACTACTCTTGTAGTGCAAAGACACAGTTTCTGCTTAGACTGTTACAACAGTGTAATGCCTCCTTGGCCATCAGCTGTCATTATTCACATTATCTGTTCAGAGAGAATACTCACATTCTCATTAATTATATGGATCAAAATACTTTTAAATATGAAAAAAAATACAGTGCAGTGGTCAAATGAAGTATCTTTTTTTTCTTAATTTTTTAAAATTAATTATTTGAATGCAGCATGGAAGGCTGATTCACATGCATTAACTTTCTGTGCTAGTCACGTACAGAATGCATCAAAAAGAGGAGTGTTCCAGTAAATTTTTGGATGTTCAAAAGAACCTCAAATCTTCTCACTGCAGCAGTTATGTTATAGCACAAAACAGCAAGACATCTGAAACTTTAGGAAACTTTCGGATTTTATCTTTAGGAAAACCTGGGGAGCTAAGTCTCCACCTATGAACTCGAATCAGTAAACTGAAGAAGTTTGGCTGTCTTGCTGCTAGTTACTACTCATATTCCCATTTTCATGGAAACTGCTGTTGTACTGACTGAAAATGGGATGAAGTGCTTTAACATAATTGCTACTTTACACAAGCCTGTTTTCCTTTTATGTTCAAAATGGAGATTATTTTAAAGCACTGTTTTCCATATTCATCATGCTGACATGTTTCTATGGAAACAGGAAAAAAGTAATAGCTGAGTCCTAGGAACTCTTGTTCAACTCAGTGACTAAATCTAAGAGAATTCCACTTTGAGCAGAAAGAGAAGACCAATCCTAATTCTATCTGTAATGGCTAAAAAGATTTTGCTCATGAATTATTTGAAGAGGATGAAGAAATGTTTTCACTGTGATGCTCTGGAGAGTTCACTATCCATTACTTTTCACCTAGTACCATGCAAAATACATTAATCTGTGGCATGTTTCTGTTTAGAATTTAAAAAAAAAAGCAAAAAAAAAGCTTAAAAAGCATCTAGCTTGACCTTGCAAAGAAGCTTCTAATTTTCTTTCTTCAGGAAATCAATTAGTTACACAAAAGCTAGTGACTGAGACCCACCTTTTCTAGCACACTGTACTAAAAATTTTTACATGTAATCACAACATCCCACATATTAGGCAGAAGTGTTTATAATTTCCAGCATTCACAAGAGAAAATAAAGATCTCTTTTCACTTCACTATATAAATATATAGGTAAAATTTTCTAAGTTGATTTGTAATACAATACATTCAGTGGGTTAAAGATGCTTGAATCAAAACATATGGCTGCAGTTTTGCTTTAGTTAAAGATTACTTTCAAGTGTCACTCCCATTCTGATCTCAAATTCACTGAGATCAGCAGAAAATCTTGCATGGATTTCAGAGAGCTGTGGATGAACTTCTAGAAAGCTCAAGTCCCTCAAGTGCTGAACCAGAACCACCCACAAGGACTTTACATGTTTCATTGCTGTCCAATTTTATGCAGGATTGAATGGAATACAATCAACGTGTTTACTTATTTTCAAGAAAAAATCATGAGAAAGAGTGGCTTTAAAACACACTTCAGTGTTTTTCAATCTTAGGAGAAGCTATAATTTTCAAACTTTTATTTCGCACGAAAGTCTGTTATATTTGTCAACTGTCTCCGTAATGTTATGTAATATACATAAATGTATGTAGCTGTGTTATATATAAAACAGTTCAATCCATACTGATTGGCAGATGAAATCCAAAGCAGATGTGTATGACTGAGAGCCCATCTGTGTATCCTGTGAATGCATTAGACAAGGGTATAATTTTTTTTCTGGTTTTCTGTAATTGGCTAACATTTTAATTGTGGAAAGAATTAATATTTGTCTGAGTTAGGTAAATTAAATTTGCAGGTTTTAATATTTGTATATTGCCCAGAAACACAGTAAAAGAAACATTATATGCAATGGTATAAATGTTAATAAAAATAAGAGGTGAAATTGCGGCTAATAAAGTCAGTGAAAGAACTTTCCTTGGTTTCTCTAGGGATCATATTTTACTCAAGGAATTTAAAAAAATGTTATTTTTCAGAAAAGGCTGTTACTATTTATAACAAAACAGCAGCTCCATACCTTCTTTCTGAGAAGCTAAGCCTACGCCATAGATGGGTATTCTAGTATATATTATATAAATGAGATTACTGAATAATTCAAGGAAGTTACTAATGCTTCTTGCGATATTGTGTGTTTTTAAAGTATTTGTAAGTAATTCTTTTTCTATCTAATCCAGCAAATGTGTAAAAACTGTACCAGGAGGACAGTGTTTACAAAAGAGGGAATGGCACAAACTTATTTGGGCTAGAATTTTCCTTTTGGGCTTAATGTCACTACTGTGTCTGGAAGACATTTTGCCATAATGACACAGATTAAGTGAAAGGTAGCTGGCAGTCCTCATCATCTTTCACAGGCAGTCTTTAATTAGTTCATTTGTTGTTATTTAATTGTTCTTGTTACACCTATTTTACAAATAGAGACCATTAAATGAATGATATGGGAAGTTAATATGACTTTGTTAGCATCAAATTAAAAATATCCACTTTCAAAAATAAGTAAGTGAATAAATAAATAAAGCCCAGAATACATTAGAACTGTTTTCTCTTGAGGCAGAAGTTCACTCTGTCACGTTGTAAGGAAATGCTGGCACTCTCAACACTGCTGAAGAAATATTTCTTCCTGACAGACCACACTAAGGGTAAAATAATGCACAGGCTGGGTTTCAGTGTCTCAGTAAGTCAATGACTTCCCTGATTGCAATTTACTTTTGCATTTGCAGTTCACAGCTGAGATCCAGAAAGATCAGATAATTTGTAAAATAGCTGTGACTACTTTTCAAATGGACTTTCTGACTTAGAACAAGAGATAATGGAGAAGTAAAACTTTGCTCAAAAATTTTATTCACTAGTTTAAGGGTAGCATGTCATCTGAACACACTAAATGGAGCAATAACACATTGGAAATTTGGTGCAGAATTCAGTGGGAATTCCTAAGCTTCTGGCTCCCTGTATTTAAACTTCCTTTTCTGCCAGGTGTTGGGACTGTCATATTCCAGCTTGTTCATATTATCTGGGCGTACTGGGCATACTGGTTGCTTCAGTCACCAAATATGCTGCAATTTTACAGCCTTAAGCATGAATCGTAACTGGAAATATTTTCTATCATTCTCCTATATGGAGACAGGTAGAATTTGTCTGACTTATGGATGTTTAGTGTATACACCTGTATCTTATCTAATTGGCACAAACATGGCTTACAGTCAGTGGAAAGAAAGAGTGTGTGAAACCTAGTAGTATAGGTAGACAGACTCAAAAAATGGGTTGACAGGGGTTGCAGCTGGCAGGGCATTGCTTCTTACCTTGATAAGTTGGACCTTTGTTCTTGGATTCTTGCCATTGTGTAACAGGGACCAGAAAAAAGGGGAAAAGGAAGAAGAAGAAAAAAGAGTGTCATGGACAGCTATAGATTCAATCAGTGCTGAATACATCTATAAAATAGCTATACCCAAGACCAGTCTTAGCAGCACCAAATTTTCTAATTCTACTCTGAGCCTTCAAGAAAGCTTCTTTCAGTTTTATAAATTTATGACTAGTTCCAGTTTCCTTCATTCTCTGCCTTAGTTATACCCCAGTTTTTTTCTTGAGAATAGCAGCTTTGTTTTAATAAAAGTGTGGTCTTGCTTGTGGTCTTTCCACCGCTGAACAAGGAACCCATTCTCATCTTGTGTTTTCTCTGCATTAAGTATAAAGATCAAATTTTATCAGTAAATGTCACCCTATGACTGAGCAAAAATGTATAGATAGTGTGATCGATCAGTGACTTTGACCTCAAGAAAGAATTCACAAATAGGCTTGACAGAATGGACACAGCTTGCACTTCTGATCCTGTAGAAGTGAAAATTTTCAGGTTTGTAGCACTCAGACTGCAGTAAACTCTCACTGCCATGCCTCCTCTGTGAAAGCCTCTCCAGACTTACAGTGTGGCTCTTACAAAGAAAACAGATTCTTATTCTGCATAAATACAAGTTTGTCTTTCTGTTGTCTACACGCTGAAAAGATTTCTGCTGCTATCAACTACTTCTTCAATGTTAAATTTCCCACTCCTTACCTCCCAAGGTTTTTCTGTTCTTTCTTCCTCTGCATGTCTCTGCTTTGTATCAGGAAGACTGTAACAACAAACTCGTTCCAGCAAAAACAAAACCAAACTTATTTATCCCAGAAGTGCTATTCTGAAGAATATACATACTGTTCAGACTAACTGAATCAGGTGTTGTACCTTTAATTTGTTTTGATTTAAAAAACTAGAAAAAAACCCCAAACCCTGTACTTTCCTTGAGAATACTGTTTATTATAGTGTGATTTCAGATTGTTTTGGGAACAACTGCTACTAAAAAATTTATATCATAGCTCACACCCTTTTAGTTTAGTTCTACTTTTTAAAAATTAATGGCCATCAAAAATAATAATTAAAAAAATATATGTAGCATTCAAATTCCTAGTAATTTTAGAAACGTAAAAATCTTAGGAGCATAAGCTGCTTTATCCTTTAAAAGCAGGAGGCTTAAACTCCAAATCAGTTTGAATTCTCTGAGCCAATCTTTGTCTGGTAGAAGAAAAATGAACAGAGGCACAAACTAGATAACAGCCTTTTATGGGGTACAGAAATTAAAGTAACAGAATTACCTTTCAAAGAGATCTCCAGGGCTTTAATGTAAAAATAGCTATTATTTTATTAGACAAGGCTCTAATCCACAGTCTGTTCAGTTGTACTCCAGACTTCTATAAGATAATCAATGCCTTCACTAGAGAGTAGCTTGATAAAAAAAAAAAAAAATACAAAAAAGGAAAAAAATTGGAGAAGCTGGGGAGCCATCTTGTGGTGATTTTATTTAATCCTGCAAAAAGGGAGTCTACTTTGCATGGAATTGTTTAATTTTCCGCTTACTTGCAGGTTCTCACTGTAGATGTTTTTGGCCAAAAAGTATTTAATAATTTTCCGTTCATCTGCTCTGTTTAGACTTCTACATCAAAGTATGTATAGGAAAAAGACAAAAAAATAAAGAAAAAATCAGGCTGTGTTGCCCACAGAATTTATTTGAAACCACTAATATAATCACTTGTGCTCCCTATTGTTGAACGATTTTTACCAGGTGTCTTTTCTTCAGAAATATAATATCATTAAGTAAAATAATGTCATAAGGGATGAAAAAAATGTAATTTGGATTGAGAAAATTACATGTTCTGCTTTTATGTCACACACCTTAGTGATTTTTTTTTTTGGTCATGAAAATTCCTGTAAGGAGTTTAAAATCTTCTGCATGGGAAGACCTTAATGGGAAGTTGAATTTGTATTTTATACTTTTATGTTAAATTGCTGAAGACTACACAAAGACTTGGAGTTAGGACAGTTAGATTCTTCTATGGAATGGCCATTGCAATTGTACAGAGAATCTGTTTCAGAAATTTTAAACGTGACGGGGTAAAGGTGAAAAAGATACATACCTATAGCATTGGAGAAACCAGCTCTGCGTCAGCTGAAATCAAATAATTCAATATTAGTTCTTTGTAATATGCTCGGCTTGCTCCCTGTTTGAGAAGACTTATTTAGCGGTATCTAGTTTTGTGCTTAGTAGCCTAGATAGGCAGCAATAAACTTCATGAATCACCACTAATGTCAGCACTTTCAACGAAAGCAATACATTGTCCTTTTTTTAATATTTGTATGTTCTACAAGGGCAATAGTTTTTCCTAGGCATTATTTCTTTGAATCTCAAAAGCAAGGAAAAGATCTTGAACAATATTACAGAAGACATAAAAGCTGTTTTTCAGCACCTGCATTGCTAAGAAGCAATAAGCCCCTGACAACATGGCCACCAAAAGCTGTTTTGCACCCAAGGATAAACGCAGTACTTGTTCGTGACGGTTTTCTCCTCCCCGATATCTTGTTAGTGCTTCCTGTTGTCCTTCTTCTCTGTCCCTCCTTTCTTTCTGCTCCTTACATTTACCTGTAGGCAACCCTAAGTACGGACAGTATCGCTGGGAGTTGTAAAGAGTCAAAAAAAAAGACTGAAATGGTCTCAGAACAGGTTCTCCAGGAACCAGGACGATTAATATTGGCATCTTTATTCCCTTTCCTTTTCTCCGCTCAGCACTTCCTGATTTCACTTATTTTCAACTTTTGTCCTAGTTGAACAAACCATTCCAAAATTCCTGCCTACATAACAGAGTGGGCTTGTTATTTAAACGAGTATTCAAATCTGCTAAGCCATTCCTGCAGCTAGACGTTCTGCTCACCTCTTCCACACAGTTTAAAACTGAATCATTTTAAACCCCACCTCACTTGCAGCATTGGTTTTGCATGGAGGCACCTGCATGGATTAAGACAGTCTGAATTACTTTTCCTATGGTTAATACATACTGTAATGCATAATGTTAACTGCACACAGGGGAAAATTAGGATTTCTTACCCCATTGTGACAAATGTGTTTGCCTCATTTATTTATTTATGTATTTCAATCCTCTTGCAGAAGCATTCCACCCTTTCTCACATAGGCCTTTACAAATCTCATGCCTGAACTAGACTCATATTCAGTTTTCTCCACTGCCCTGTCTCTGTAGAACACATTGGAGGTAATGAAGGTGTAAGAGATTGAATAAGTGAAGTGTATATGAAGGGAGCCATAAATGCTTTCCAGTGTCTAAATCCAGATACCGTTTGTCTCAGGTGAGCTACAGTGACTGAAGACACTTCAAGAAGACACTTAATGCAAAGGATCAGAACCTTCAGCTATGCTGTGGTGTACATCAAGGAGGTGGCGTACGTAGATTTTTATCCTTCACAGTCAGAAGGCTCTGCTGAAAGTCCTTCGGAAGGACGTCTGGTTTGCCTGAATAACCATTAGTCCTGTTAGGCCCTTCTGTATACACAGAACTCTTGAACAGGTAATCTGCAGGTTTAACTCAGCCATCAGGCTCAATTTAATTATCACATTAACGCTCAAGTGTCACTGCCCCTAAAATAAAAATGACCGAACGTGATTATGGCAGTTCACCCCCTTTCTCATCACAATAGATGAATAGTCTTTACAGTAAGAATTTTGCTTCCTGGCCTGGTAAACCTGAAATAGATAAAAAATATTTTAATGAACCACATTTTTTTTTCTCTTTAACATCAAGATGTTTCTAACGTAGTTAATGGTTTCCCATGCAGAAAATATAAACAAATACAATCTACACTGAAAAAAGAACATCATATTCTGAAGGATTATGTAGTAATAGCAAAAATTAAGAGATGTTAAGAGGAAAAGGATAGATGTTGGAAATAATGGATTGGAAGTTAGCAGAAGAACAAAGAGAGAAAAGAAACATCTGTATGTGTGAAGAGACAGAAATGAACCAATAACACATCAGGAGAGAAAGAGAAGAAAGTTAAAGACTAAGAAGCTGATGGGTCAACTATGAGATTAGGAAAGAGAGAAAGAGGCTTAAAGCTATGGAAAGGAAAAGAGATACAGAAGAGAGAAAAAGAAACAACCAACTAACATGTGAAAAGATGGAGATAACATTTATTAATGGCCACTAAAAACAGTCTTTGGGAAAAAAGTTTGGAAAATCAAATACTAGAGAAGAAGCACATATAAACTTAGACACCAAGGTGAACAGCTAAGACACGGAGAAAACATTGTTAACATAGCTTTTGTAAGAAAGTGAAACTGTATTTTATTTCAAATAAATATTATGTAAATTTATCTAAGGTACTGATGTCTGCAGATATACTGAGATGAGGACTTAAGCCTTAAAAACATTTTATATTTTTGAAATGTTGCTTTCTCTCAGGTCCCAGTTAAAATCTCTTCCTCAAGCTTTAGTTTTTTGATTCATTTATCTTCTTTCTATTTTATGCTTGTAATTATAGAGTCCCTTGGGGAAAAATGTCCATATTATGTATCAACAACACAATCTGTCACAGTTTTGCACAGTTGTCAGTCTTTGCTTAAGGGAAGGCCAGGAATGGAATATCAGGGGGTTTGCAGGTCAAGACAGAGATGAATTGACAGAGGACTGTGGGAACACTTGTTCATAGTTTCTTGCAGTATACTTAATTTTGACTAATACTGGTACAGTGTATCACTTGAGATTGTGTTCCTGCAACAGTTACTCATTTTATGAACATTGAACTCACTCTAAATGTAGTTTAGAAATTATTTAATTAGTGAACCTGAAAAGAGGCAATTGTGTGTTTTGATTCTGGTCATTACAGGGTGGCAGGACCACACACCTTCATATTAAAAGTATGTCACATAGATTGATTAGCTAGTTATAAAATTCAACAGATGCCACTGAATGTGTTAAGGTAACCACTACTTAGACAAATAAAATGATGTTATACATAAATAACTTTCATAACCACAGCATATACATAAATAAATCAAACTGTTTTTCTTTTTCTTTTGAAAAGTCTGGAACCAAAAGTCTTTCTGAGACAGAGCACATAAAATTTCAAATTATCTATATTATGATTGGCCAAGAAGGCCAATAACATCCTGGCTTGTATCAGAAACAGGGCAGCCAGCAGGACTAGGGAAGTGATTGTCCCCCTGTACTCGGCACTGGTGAGGCAGCACCTTGAATACTGCGTCCAGTTTGGGGCCCCTCACTACAAGAAAGACATTGAGGTGCTGGAGCGTGTCCAAAGAGCAACGAAGCTGGGGAAGGGTCTAGAGCACAAGTCTTATGAGGAGCCGCTGAGGGAACTGGGGTTGTTTAGCCTGGAGAAAAGGAGGCTGAGGGGAGACCTTATCGCTCTCTACATCTACCTGAGAGGAGATTGTAGCAGGGTGGGTGTTGGTCTCTTCTCCCAAGCAGCAAGTGATAGGACGAGAGGAAATGCCCTCAAGTTGTGCCAGATGAGGTTTAGATTGGATATTAGGAAAAATGCCTTCACCGAAAGGGTTGTCAAGCATTGGAACGGGCTGCCCAGGGAAGTGGTTGAGTGACCATCCCTGGAGGTATTCAAAAGACGTGTAGATGTGGTGCTGAGGGACATAGTTTAGTGGTGGACTTTGCAGTGTTAGGTATACAGTTGGACCTGATCATCTTAAAGGTCTTTTCCAACCTAAATGATTCTGTGATTTATCTCAGAAAATACAGATATTCATGATAACTGAGTCATTCCAAATATAGACCTTAGCACTTATTTCAGCATATAAGATTTTCCATTAATCAAGATTGAAACAAAAATTAGAGACATTATGAGTTCTATTTATCTTGTCCTGAGATTATTATTCATATTGAGAATGCATTTTTAATGGAGCTTTTCCCATTACAGGTATTCTCCATTTTTCTTATTTACTTGATCTCTGATATAAAACATTTCTAGTGTCTTCTAGATGTGGTTGAAAAAGCAGTAATTTATCTCATGACTTATAATGAATTGTAATGAGAATTTTCAAGTTAATATACTTTGAGTATTCCTGTAGTTGAAGAAACAAGGAGACTATCAATAAAAGCTTTCAACAATAAATGCTTGCATACAGATAATAAATATATATACATTTTTAGGAAAACATTAAAAAAAATGACATTTTTAATTTTTGGTGAGCTATAATATTTTCTGTGATTCTTACTGAACCATTGTAACAACACTGCCATGATCTTAAACACAATGAGGCAAATCTATAGCAGCTACAACACAGCACTAAACTTAATAACACAGTTATGATCTTATGAGGAATATGTGTGCTTTTGTATTTTAGAAGCACAAAATATCCAGCAGTTTTCCCTACCTCATGGGGAAGTGACAGGTCCTAAGTACATTCAAAAGGAAACTGAAGCTGTTCTATGCTAAACAGAAAAAAATAATAAAAACCACCAAAAACCCAAAACCTTTTGTTAATATCAAACTTAAGGCTGAGACAAAGTACATGGGACTGAGAAAAGAGTTTATGAAGATAGATCAGCTTTACATTTCGTTGTTATGATTTCCCCTGAGAAGCATGTATCATTCATATATATGAAAACAGGATTTATTTTTTGGTATTCAGTATTGCATTTTAGAAATAGCTACCTCCTAAGCTACTCCCATGTTCATGTTTGTTATGACCATTTTCCATTTTCAAGTCATAATTACTGCACTACCAACAGAAGACAAGATAAGAAGTTATTATTTCTGAGATGTGAGAATCAAAATAAAATATTTTTTTTTCTCTTTTATTCCTTTTTATCGTGTCAGAATGCAGATTGCAAAGAACTTCAGCAGGGATGAAAGGTGAAAGGTGTAATTCAACTCTGAATTCAGGATGTCTCTCAGTTCAGTTTGTTTGAAAGTAACAGGCTAAATAAATAAATCAGCTCCATTAACACTGAGAACTAATGCATTGTTTTATTTGAATGAATTAGTTCTGTGAGTATATGAGAATTATATAGGATAAAAAATTTTATTCTTTTATTATTCATCTGTTTCAAAAATTAACAGATGGGACAGGTGAACTACAGTAAACTATGGATGTAGACAGTTTACTGTTCAGTGTTTCATATTCAAATCAAATGATTCTCTTCTCAAAGACAGTAGCCTCTGTGCCTATATAGGGGCCTGCCATTTTCTGCATGTTGCTTTTTTCTGATACTTCATATATACTAAATAAAACCCACAATGTAATGTTTGATCATAGAAAAAGAGAAAACCTATTTTAAAAAAATAAAAATCCATAACTGAATAGACTTCCAAACATTGGCCTTTGCCACGGACAATGAAAAGAAATAAGATACAAGTGGCTGCTTTTGCACCAGGTTTTCACTAAGACTCTTCATAGGGGAAAATTCTCTATCTAGAAACACACGAATTATTTTATTGTTATGCCTGTGAAATTAAAAGTGATATCAGCAATGCTTTCATAGCTATCAGCAGGACAACAGAGATGAGAATTCAGACTCTTGGTTTTATTATTTCCATACTTAGTTGCTGGTTTCTGGGTGACCTTCACCAGGGCCCTCATATGGATTTTCCAAAATGTGAGGAAGTACAGCGGGTCATGACCAAGACCAGTGTGAACACCAGTCTCTTCAGAAGCATTCACTGACTTTGTAGATATTGATTTTGGATGCTCAAATCAAAATGCATAGAATCAAGCTTACAGAAAGGTCTGAAAACTCTAGAGAGTTTATACAAATGAATTTGTATTACTTTACAGTTCAGGAAGCAGACTGATAAGGTTTGAAAGATTTTATGTAGGTTATTTATATTAAAAGAGAATTGCTTTAATGTGGGAGTTTTGGTGTGGGGGTTTTTTTTGTTTGATTTGGTTTTTTGTTTGTTTTGGTTTTGTCATTTTACAAGGAGGGAATACTTATGATATTCAGCTAATGTCTGATGATCATCACAATTCTCCTTGAGTCCATGTTCCAGGTATTAATGATCAAGCATCAAAACTACCAGAAACAAAATTTAGCCTGAGGCTTTTCAGTACTTCAGGTTATGTCTCTGTAGGTTTATGATGAATGAGCTGTTGAAAGACTAAGCAAAGGACTGTCCAGTGACTCAGCAACATTTTCAATCACCAGCTGCACGTGAAAGCAGAATTTGCTAGAGACTTGCTGCTGCAATCATTGATATATCACTGCTCCTACTATCTTCTGCATCAATCTGAAGCAAAAATCTTTCAACTGATCATCCACATCTCATCCTCTTCTCTAAGAAACAAATTATTATTGTAAGAAGGATGGAATAACAAACCAAGAGAATATGGTTTGTAGCTTTACTCTTCTCTTCTCTCCTCTTCTTTTCCTCTTCTCTTCTCACTGTATTGCTCACAGAATGCAATGCCAAAGATCTAAGTGAGAAAGGACATAAAAATGACCAGTGTTAGAGCCAAGAACTTTACTAAATTTCTGGACCCAAGAATAGTATAATAGTAAAAATCACATTCTTACCCTATGTAATTTATCTATGTATCTGTGCTTGTCAGACAACACTGCTAATAATACATCTATAACCATCTCTCTTTGTGCTTTTTACCTTCTATGTTTGGTCAAGAGACAGCTTCTGCTATAGGCTCCTAACATTGGGTTTTTCTTCTTTGTTCAAATTGTAGTATTGGATAGCCATCAGCGTGGTAGACCTAAAGAGGATGCAGACTTTCTCAGCCACTACTGAGGAGCTGCTCTTCATGCCAACCAACACCGTCCATTTGGTACCTTTCAAAAAAAGCACCTTCATGATTTCTCACATAGTATTAAGTCTATATAGGGCATATAAAGCTATCTGAAAACACAACAAAGGATTCTTTTCAAGAAGAATTCAATCTCTAGCTCCCCTCCCTCCTCCACAAAAATCTACCACAAAACTATTTTATGAAGTTGGCAGTTTTATCAACTTCCTTTGTAAGCACTCTGATGGTCTCTAAATAATTTCAGACACTACTACAGTATGTCAACCACTATATTTTGTGGAATGCAATATTGAAAGTTGCCATGGGAAGTATTTAGTTTGTTAGACTGGTATGTGTTGAATGTTTATCCACCAAAAAGATTGGACTGAAGAAAAAAGGAAGGAATGTTTCTTGGTTTCATGTAATTGGGCAAAGAAGGCAAAACCACAAGTCTAAATCTTGTGTATGAATAAAACACTGTAAATTTAAAAAAAGAAATGTCTGAATGGACAAATTGCTATAATCAGGATTTATTCAAAGTGGCTTTTTGCTCAGTGAAAATCAAAGCTTAGAGAGCAGAGAAGTGAGGACCTCAGAGTATTTTTAAAACAAAAATAAATTACGTTACCTGAGGGCTTGCTGTGAGGAGAGCAACAGTGAGAGGTGATACACAGGGGAACAGAAGTGAGGTATATTAATGTGGCAATTAAGTTCTCAGCAGATGAAATGGCTGGTGAGAATGAGAGTGAGACTGGGTGGATCATGGCCAGCCAAAGCAAGTTCAAGGGCTCTGGCTAACTGAAATCATGATTTTGTGTGTGTGTGTGTTTGTTAGTGTAAGCTCAAGAGGTGTTTGACCTGCTACCATTGATAGGTTTATGAGGAGATGATAAAGCAAGGTAGAAAATATGTTAATAACTATGCAAAATAAATGGTTTACTGAGAAAGAAAGAACAGAAATATTTCTAGGCTATATGCCTTAGTAGTAATTAGACATAAAAAGCAGAAGAAAAAAAACCCTTAGTCTTCACAGATGCACTTCAAATTATTGCAACTACTAATGAATAATTGTTAATACTTGATGACATACACCATAATTTTCAGCTCGGCTTCTTGTGTCAGCCAGTATATCCATAAACAATTCAAAATGCAGTTGTTATAATATGCTAACGTAGTGTGCAAGACAGTGGAAGTTGACATAAGAATCATACATCGATCTTCACTGAAACTTTTTCTCAAACACATGTATTACCAGTAATTTCAAATGAGCAAAAGATCTGTATGACATTAAACAAACATACATATGACCACTGTTGTTTCACAATATTAATAATATAAATACATATACAATTCTTTCTTAACATTTAATAAAGTTGTGTTCAAGGGCCTATGCACCTCCACAAACACTAAATTTTATAATGCTTACTTTAAAAGTGCCCATATACTTGCTATCTTAGACACATAATGGAGGTCTTAGCAGAAGCTATTAGCAACATATTTTATATACCTATGTCTCATCATTGATTACACAGGAGTTTAGGATACTTACACTCCTGACTCCCTCAACTATTTGCCTTAAGACAGGTAGAAGGAACTGGAGCCCCAGCACAGTGTTAGCACTCTTCAGCCGCTTCCGTATTTGCTAAATCTCCTACTTGCTCTTGTGTATTAGTTTCCTTGTAACAATAAGCATGGCAAGAAAGTCTTCCTATATACCATTATCAGTGCAGCAGCCAGAGCTTTGAAAATATCTATACTAGATCTGTCTAGATAAACATCTCTTTCTTCCTATCACATTAATGGGAAGGAAGTGATCAGGGCTAAGAAGGCAAAGGGTCCACAGCCAATCTCATACCACTATTAACAGACGTTTCAACCTGACTTCTCTTCACCACTGCATGCAACCCTCTCTTGCACGATTTGAGTATATGCAGAAGTTTCCCAGGGGCTGTTGCCAAGTAAAAGGGGACAGCTGTATGTGTATGTACCTTAACTATGCTTTTCTTGGCTTGCAGAGTCTGGATTTTGCAGAACAGAATATTGTAAAAAAAGCTGCTGTCTTTTTTTCCTGCTAATAAAGACAGTTTGCTATTATCCAACTTTTACATTTTCCTTTTTAAATTTTTCATTCCTCTTCTTGTAGTATGAAAAAAGATACACTGAAATACTAGAATTGTCTTCACTTTGCTATTATTTTGTGTGCCTCGTCACATCCTGTTATTCATCTTCCCTTTAAATTCCTTTAATTCCCAGCCTTTTTAGTTTTGCTTACCACAAATATGATTTGATATTTCCAATTGCTTTTGTCATCTACTTTGAAATCCATGTGTTGTCCCACATCTTTCTGAAATATGCTAACCAAAAATGAATACAGGATTCCTTGTAAGCGCATAAAATTGAGTTGTATAATCCTTAGTTATGTTTTCCACTTATTCCTTTTCCATCTATCTGATTTTGATTAGCAATATGTCAAGCAAATATTTACTTTGGGACACTCATGATGTTTTTTAAATCTTCTTGATTTTCTATATCTTATTTAGACCTGGAATGAGGGACAAGGTGTTTGCTTGTTTTGTTATCATATGTATTATTTTTTCATTCTAAGCCATATTCTCTGGACCTTGGAATCTTTACAGAAGTCAATAAGCACAAGGGAATGGAACAGTTACCAAATATTCACATCCACACTGTAGTTATCTACATTTGAGCTAGATTGTCGTATCATCAATGGACAGCTCATCTCATCACAAAGCAGATGTGTAAAAATATACAGTAAATTGTTTTGAGTAATGGAAAATTACCCTCTGTATTTGTACAAACATCAACACCAAAGCTATTGAAAACTGCATGAGCTACTGAACAAAACTCTGAGCACTCATTAATTCCTTCTGAATTATCTTTTATAGCCTTGATTGAACTACAGATGTGATGATCTGAAGGAGGAACAGATTCAGATACATTTACTTATACATACAGACCCACTGGCTTCAACTCCTTTGGTCATTAACTTTAGCCATGGCTTAAAATGTTCCCTTAGGTTGAATCTTCATCAAGCAATTGAGTCCTATGTAGAAATACTTGAATTAACACCATCTGAATTTGGTAGACTCACCAGTTGTCACTGAACTTCACATAAGAATACTAGTTCAGTCTTAACCAGCATGGTTGTAGCATGATTATGTTCTCTGCTTAAAAGCCTTGTGGTGCAGGTTTTCTACCAAGGTTTGCTTGTTCAGGTAGCCTGCTACATGAGCAAGGTAATAATATTTTCAGTCCTGATGGAAGATTGATTACTGCCGGCTCTTGTTTTCTGCCCTATGTTCTACATACCTGTAGAACATTCATATTTTGACTGATGAGCAACCTTCTAAAACCTATGTTATTATCTGAGTATAATCAATTCCTCAATGTGAATAATGAAGACTCAGATTATAAAGGATTCATATCATATCAAGTCTTCATCCTACATCTATCCTAGACTATCATTACATTCTGAACAAAACACTGAATAAGACAAAAACAACTGTCAGAGGTACATATTCATATGTGAGGTATAACTGTGTTTTTGTTTTTCAGTCACTCAGTGACTTATCCCTCAAGGAGTCCTTAATGGAATGCAGACTATTTTGTGGGTTTTGTTTTTTGGGTTGTTTTTTTTTTTTTTAATTCTTTTCCTTGCTTACCACTTAAAAAATTTCAATCAGGAGAATCCAGGTGGTAATCAAGCTGGTATGAAATTGTTTTCATGGAATAATTTCAATGGATGTTACATGGTAATTACCACTCTAACATTAGCATTAACAGCAGGGGTAATTGACTGAAGTCACTGGCCCTAGTCCAAGAAGCCCCTGTTTATTTCCTACCTGAACAAACAGAATTGTACTTTTTTGGGTTGACATTCATGCACATTTGTAGCAGTGATCACTTTAAAAAAAACAAAACAAAAACAACCCTGTTTTTAAGATCAAGTCAGAGATAGTGTGAATGGTTTAAAAGTGCTAACCTTCTGCTTACAGAACACATAGTTAGCAGAATATGAATTTCCTACATTTCACAATGCAGTTTAACTACCTTTGGAGAGACAAATTAACACATTTTAATGAAAATCTTAATCTGGGCCTTGGCCTGTATCTCAGAAAAGAAAGAAAATGTAAGATATCTTTGCACTACTGTAGTCCTGCTGTGGAACTAACACTGATGTTCTTCATACATAGGAATGGGTTTTTTGCAAACTTCAGTGACCTTTCTGGCATACGTCAGCTGTGAGGTACAACTGCACAAGTTCATTTCCTTTCCCTGGCCGCATACCTAACTCTCAGAGGGGATTGCTTTAGCAAATATTTAGAGCACTGGGTGGCCCCAGTATTTCCCCTTTGTTGTCAGGTTTCAACCTATAAGTACTTGTACTGGGTTTGTGTGGCAAGATTTTGGTAGCGGGGGGGCTACAGGGGTGGCTTCTGTGAGAAGTTACTAGGAGCTTCTCCCATGTCCAATAGAGCCAATGCCAGCTGGCTCCAAGACAGACCCGCTGCTGGCCAAGGCCAAGCCCATCAACAACAGTGGTAGTGCGTCTGGGATAGTATATTTAAGAAGCAGAAACAAACCTGCACAGCAATGTGCATCCAGAGCGAGGGGTGAAAATATGTGAGAGAAACAACTGTGCAGATGGCCAGGTCAGTGAAGAAGGAGGGGGAGGAGGTACAGCCTGACACCTTGAAGCAGGGTGGTGCCAATGCTAGAGCAGGTTAGACAAGGCTTTGTCTAGCTAAGGCCTGAAAACCTCCAAGGACAGAGATTCCAACAGCTCTCAGAGTAATCTGATTTAGTAGTGTACTGCCTGCCTGGGGAAGGATTTTGTCCTAATGTCCAGAATCAACCTCCCAAGTGGCTTGAGGCCACTGGACCTTTTTTTACCATGTGCTACTGGAAAACAGAATTTTGTTCCATCATTCTTGTAACTTCTCTGGAACTCTTTTTATCTTCCTTTTCACCAGACCAAACAAGACCAGATTTCTTCACCTTTTCTTATAGGCAATTTACCCCAAAATCCCTTGGTAATTTGAGAGGCCAGCACTGGGGCCTCTCCAGCTTCTTATTGTCCTTCTTGAAATAATTGATTACAGGGGAACAAACCTGGACAAAGCACTGCAGTGGTGGTGTCCCCAGCAGGGAGTTGGCTGGAACAGCAACTTCCTTGGACCTGTTACCCACACTTGTTGTACTGTATGTGTTGATTGCAAAGTTTGCCAAGTACATTATTTTCAATGAAAGCACACTTGTCTCAAAATCAGTTTAGTTGAAATACCATAATTCTAAGACATTGTCAAGCAAGGCTGCTGCTCAGCTTGTTACTTCCAAGTCTGCGCTGGTGCTTGGGGATATACTGCTTCATGTATACAACCTTGCAGTACTTCTTGTTGAACTTCATGTGGTTTCTGTTGGTCAAATAGTCAAGTATCTCATAGTCCTTCAGTGCTGGAGCTCTATCATTCACTACCCTCCAATGCAGTATTGCTCAATGTTTTGTTGAGGGTGCCTTCTGTCTCATCATCTAGGTTGTTCACAAAGAGAATAAACAATACTGGCTTCAACATGAAACCTGGTCTATGGTGCTTGTTCCTGGCCATAAATTGGAGGCTGATTGAGATATTGATTGCTGTCATTTGACACTGGCAGTTAAGCCAAATTTTAGTTCCTCTAGCAATCTGTTTGTCCAGTGCATGTTTCTGAGCTTCCACATGAGACTGTTGTGGGAAATGGTCTCAAAAGCCTCTCAGAAGTTGAGATACACCTGTCGTGGTTTAACCCCAGCCAGCAGCTCAGCACCACGCAGCCGCTCACTCACTCCCCCCCACCACAGTGAGATGGGGGAGAGAATTAGAAAAATAAAGTAAAGCTTGTGTGTTGCAGTAAGAATAGTTTAACAGAACAGAAAGGAAGAAAATAACGATGACACTAATAACTACAAGAAAATGGCAATAATAATAAAAGGATTGGAATACATAAGACAAGTGATACACAGTGCAATTGCTCACCACTTGCCGACCGATGCCTCAGTCGTGCTCCTCCTCCCCCTCCCCCACCTCACCAGGCATGACGTCCCATGGTATGGAATACCCTATTGGCCAATTTGGGTCTGCTGACCTGGCTGTCTCCCCTCCCAAATTTCCTGTGCCCCTCCAGCCTTCTTGCTGGCTGGGCAGGAGAAGCTGAAAAGTCCTTGGCTTAGTCTAAACATGACTTAGCAACAACTGAAAACATCAGGGTGTTATCAACATTCTTCTCATACTGAATGGAAAACACAGCCCTGTACCAGCTACTAGACAATTAACTCTATCCCAGCCAAAACCAGGACAACACCTATTGTTGTTTCCTTCTCCCTGTAGCCAGTCATTTAATTGTAGAAAGCACTTACATTGGTCAAGGAAGATTGCCCTTGGTAAATTTTATTAGTTTCCTGTTTGTCATGCATTTGGAATCCATCCTGGATTTCAAGAGGGCATGCTCTATGATCTTTTCAAGGACTCAGGTGAAGATGACATACCTTTAGTTTTATTGGTCTGCTTTCTTGCCTTTCTTAGAGATGCATGCAACATGAGCAATTTTCCTAGTTATTTCTGACCTCTGAATAACCCTGATTTTTCACAGATCATGACAGCCTTACAGTTTCACCAGGATCTCTTTCAACACACTCAGAGGAATCCCACTCTGCCCAACAAATGTGAATCCACCCAGCTTCCTTAAGTAGTCCCAAATATGTTGCTCTCCACTGTTGGCTGTCTCTCTCCTTCCCAAAATATATTTTTAAACACAAAGATCTGGGATTGAGGTTCTCTGGGGATTACAGTTAAGAAAGGGGTTCAGTAATTGTGCCTTTGTCTTAAATCTCACTAGGCTGTCTTCTCCATTCAGCAATTGACCCACATTTTCTTTGAACTTCCATTTGCTATTAGCACCCTTGCAGAACCTTCTTCTTGTTACTCTTTATGTCCCTTGGTTTTATCTAATTCCTGTTTTAAGTGTTGAAACAATAATTTTATTTCCTTGCTTTGTTGCCTCTCCTTTTTTGTACTGTTTATATTCTTTCAAAAAAAAACCCAACAGAACAAAACTCCCCAAAACCTTCCACTCATTAAAACCTCCTTGCTTAAAAAACTCAGTGTTCTACTGAAAATCCTGATCTTCCTGTACAATGAGATTGTTTCTTCTTGACGTCTCTGTAAATGTCCCTTAAAAATTGGACAGATCTTTTTGGCAACCTTCCCATTGATGGTTAATTTCCAGGAGATTCTGCCTAGCTGTTCCTTAGAAAAAATAGTTTGCTTCCCTAAAATCCAAAGTCTTAGCCCTATTGTTTACCTTCTATCAGATCCTGAATGCAACCATGTTTAGCCATTATCACTGAAGGTGCCATCTATGATCACATTTACCACCTCTTTGGGAGGAAAAGTTCAAGAGGAGCTTTAATCCTCACTAGCCACTCATTGGTTGATTGAGATAATTGTTAGCAATGCAATCTGGAAACTTCCTGAATTGCATTCACATTCCCATGCTACCCTACCTGCAGAAGCCTGAGCAGCTGGACAGTCTGGCATGATATCCTGGTTTCAGCTGGGTTAGAGTTAATTGTCTTCCTAGTAGCTGGTACAGGGCTGTGTTTTGGGTTTAGTAGGAGAAGAATGTTGATAACACCCTGATGGTTTCAGTTGTTGCCAAGTCATGTTTAGACTAAGCCAAGGACTTTTCAGCTTCTCCTGCCCAGCCAGCAAGAAGGCTGGAGG